>JZKD02S1601407.1:152896-163510 GCA_000966675.3 Picea glauca
AGTGAACAGGAGAGGATCCCTTCCATAATAGGATCCATTGTATGGTGTTGCCCTACCTCAAGGGTTTGGTAATAATATTGTGTGGTTTCTTCTATCTTGTTTTGTGGATCTATTGCGTATTCAGTAATTGTGTTGATTATATTGATAAATCTATTCAGGTTCTTAACATTCTCTAATTCATATGGCCGAGAACAATTCCTTCTCTGATGTGTATTCATCATCATCTTCATTGGTAGATTCATCCTCTCTCTGAGCTCTGACTTCTTTCTTTTTGTATGTGCATTCTTCTTTCACTAGAATTCCTGAAAGTACAATCTCTTGAACCTGCACCTTATTTACATGTCCTTATTTTCTTTCAATTATTTTCCAAACCTTTATGTATCTGACATCTTTCTTATTCTATGTATAATTTTCTTCATCTTGTTTTATTGCCAATCTTGCGATCTCTAGTACCTGGTCTTTGTTCACTTGTTCTTCATGTTTTCTTGTTCATACTTTCTTATATCTGATATCAGTATTCTCTTTCATGGAAGTATCAATCATGATTCTACAATCACTAGCTATGTGTCCATAGTTATGACATTTGTAACGTTCAATGTTACGTGGGCCCACATAGGAATTTATTGCTTGAACATTTCTTTTATAATCCCTGCAATCTGCAACCTTATGTCCAAAATTAGTACAATAAAAACAATAACCATAAAATAAATTTGCATACCCAGGAGTGAATGATATTCTTTGCGGTGTAGTCCTTCTGAATTTCTTCCTTGACTGATCATGATCATGATTGAATCTTCTGTGGATTGAAAATGGATGGTCTTCTTGAAGATGTATCTTCAATAGTTTTCTTAGATTCTGGTTCACCATGATTCTTTCCTTTGAGTACTTCTACATAACTCTTTCTAATTTCTCCAATCTTCTTTTCTAGCAACCTAGAGTGCTTCTCTTCATTCTCTATAACTGATGTGGTTGTTTCTATCTCTTCAACGTTCTTGTTGAGCTTGACGATTTTACTTCTTAATGTGACAACTTCTTCTTCAAGATTCTCAACCTCTTCTTCTTTCTTCATTATCTGAGACTTCATGACTTCTTCTGTTCTTTTCGCTTCTCCAAGCTGAATTTTTAATGTGGTTATTTCTTCTTCAAGTCCTTTCTCTTCTTGACCAAAATCTGCCTCAAGCTGGTTTATATCATTAGTTCTTTCCTTAATGATCTTTCTTATATGTCTTTAAGAATTAAATTCATTGGAAGCACCAACTTCATTTATTTTCCAACTGCAACAAGAAGGAGGCTCCAACCCCCTAGTTTCTCAGGCTACAACCTAAGGGAAGCTCCAACTCCCCAATTCTCTAGCTACATCCAGAAGGAGGATACAACCCCCTATGTTCTTTGACTACAACCGGAATGTGGCTACAACCACCTGTCCTTGCCCCGTCCAACTGCCCTGAAGTAGAAGTAGAATGATGGAACCACTATCACACTATCACTGTGAGATATACCACTGTAAAAACCTATACCAATCAACCTGTAATCAACCTGTACCATAAACAAGTGCATCAACCTGTACCAAACAACCTATAATCATCATGTACCATAAACAAGTGCATCAATCATGCACCAACCTGTACCTCATCTTGTACCATCAACAAGTGCATCGACCATGCACCAAATATGTACCAATAATGCATAGAATACAGATAAACTATGACTCATCAAGATGTAGCAACAACATCAACTATACACCTCATGTATGTGCCAATTCATCAACTACTTATCTCAACCATGTACCCAACATGAAACTCAACCAAAAGCCCTCATCAATTTCATCATCCAAATACGATTTGTAACTCTGTAATATACATGGTGTATATGATCACATACATGCAAACCTTTCTTAACTTTAACAACAAGAGACTAGCATTTTCATCAAACTTTACTTTAGTCTCACATGACTAATTTTGGATTAGTCAAAAACCCTAACTTTCCATAATCATAACTATGTACCTGTAATGATTAAATATTTGAAAATGGTACATAATGTTATTAAGTGTTTTTTATGCAATTCCGCCATATTTCACTACTTGGAACCTCTCAGAAAAAGAGTTATAGCAAAAATGGCATACCTTGTTGAATTTTGGCTTATTCTAGAGAGTGAACTTGTAGAGCATGCCCCACACGAAATATTTGTTGTATGGATCTGAAAATTGTACAAAGAATACTACATATTCTACTCTAACCAATATATTTGGTATTACTAATTTTTGATCTGTTATGAAGAAGTTATGACGTTTTTACGTGAAACACGAACTGTTTTAGACTAGTTTCCGGACTAGCCACAAACCCTATTTTCCACGACGTGTAACTCCAAAAATACAAGGAACCACAAGCTGACATTTGTATCACAACTACTTGGATATGTTTTCTCAGTGGCCTTCCAATTTCATGTTCTGAATCATTCTATAAAAAACTTTATTGCGAAAATGGTGAGATGACCTGTAAATAACATACCTTAGAAAACATCATCAAAAGAATTTATTCTCCCTTGAATTTCGACCTTCTTTACTTCACCCTCCCTCTGAAATTAGGCTTAGATATCCTTTTTTTACCTCGGTCACCTGTAGATATTCAATATTATCAAGTGTGATTAAAATGAGAGAGCATTTCCTCTTATTTATACTTTCATGTAGATTCCTCAAGGGGTTACCTTTTAACCATCTTAACCCACTTTCCTTATTTTAGGGTTAACCCACTTCTAGCCACTTGTCCACTTAGTAATTTCTCAATTAAATTTATTATTTAAATAATTTATTTTGTATTCACTTTGACTTATAGTACACTCATCACTTCACTTTATTATTTACCTTCTAAAATCTCTTAAACCACTTTGACTACTTTGACCTTTTGGGGCTTCTAGATGACCCATTAGATTTCTCCAACTTCACATGGCCATAACTCTCTAACCGTAAGGATTTATGTGACGTTACACATACCACTAGAAATGGAATGACATGTACTATCCATCTAGAATATTATTTCCTGCAAATATATCAAAACTCATACCATTATCCATCAAACAAACTTGGGTCCATTACCCAAACCTTTCTCCAACTTCACATGGCCATAACGTTCTAACCGTGAGGAGTTATGTGATGTTCCACATACCACTGGAAATGGAATGGCATGTACTATCCATATGATATATTCTTACCTAAAAATATATTAAAACCCATACAATTATCCATCAAACAAACTTGTCTTCATTACCCAAACCAATTTGCTGCCAGAATTCGCTACGATACTTTCTTCAAGGGTTGACATCAGTGAAAACCAACCCAATTAATTAAGAATCCTTGGTGTCTAGTTGTTGAATAATTTTCTTTCCTTTGATTCCATGTATTTTTGTTGAAGCTTCTCCAATTTGTAGTCATTGTTGGTCTATGATAATAGTTTGTTGAAGAGTAGTTTGGTGATGCCTTGTTCCATGAATATTGACAAGTATTCCATCTTCTTCCTTCATAATGTTGATATCATCCTTCTTGTCTTCCTTGAAATACTTCTTGGTAATGAGGGTGTAGATATGGTTTCACATTTGATTGTATTTCTTTCACATGGTCTTCTTTGCACATGCATTTCATCTATCTTATTTTTAGTGACAATGGAATCCTCGATCATCATTGCTTGGTCTTTGATTACTCTAGCCTTCGAGATAATACCATCATATTTTTCATGTACATCTTCTAGATGGAGTTCAACTTCTTCAAGTATCTTCTATTGACCTTCTTGAATCTTGTCTTCTTTCTCCTTTTGAAGCTGCAATGTGATCCCATCTAGCAAATTTTTACGTCCTTCTTCAATTCTATCTTGTATTTCTGATTTTACCTTATCAATATTTAAGGATTCCTCAACCTTCATGAAAATTTCATCTTCCAGTCTTTTGGTAGAGTCTTCATCCAAGATCCTTCTTTCTTCTTGATTTTAACAATTCTTCTTCTCTTCTTTCAATCTCTTGACCCCATCCAATAGTTTTTGTATGGTTTTGTAATCTACATATCTCTTCATCTTTATTTTTCAAATATTCCATTGACCCATCATTTTCCCACTTTGATTTACTATTATTTTCTTGCTTTAAGCTCGTAACCTCCTTAATGAGTGATTCATTAAGGGATCGTATCTTAGATATCTCCTCACCCTTCTTCTTAATCTCTTCCTTTGCTTCTTTTAATTCATATTGAATTCTATACAATTCCTCCATTTTTGTATCCCTAATCCATTTATCTAAGAAGATTTTTCCAAATTCTTCCCATGTGTAGTGCCATCTAGTATTTTGATCAACACTCATCCACCACTTCCAAGCTTCATAAAAAAAAAAACTATTTCCTTCGTAGGAGTCACATTATATTATTTTACCAACATCAACCATTCCATGGGATTGATTTCATTTTTATCTTCATCTCCTATAAATTTAGGCATTGTCATTGATTCTTAAATACAATATAACCCCAACCCTTGACTTCCAACCTTCGTATATTAAGGATAAATGTCCAAAATAGTTATAATCTTTGTTCCAATATTCTCTTCTATGTTTTATATTTCCAATGGATTTTGAATCATCTCAGTCAAACATCCCAATCAAAAGTTATGATAGTTTTAAGTCAACATACCTTGGAAACCTTAATTTGGAGCATGTCCTCTTGGTTCACCTTACTTCTGATGTATCTCTGCAATTTCGACCCTTATTAGTCTGAAATTATGACATGTAGTACTCTGAAATTTTTTCTCTATAATTCCATAGGTCTGACCAAAATTGGATGTGCCAAGTGGAAGTTATGGTAACTTCCCCACACCTTAATGATTTTTGGTCTTTCCAGGAGAGAGCACTTGTACAACGTGCCCCATGCATAATAATTGATATAAAATTATGAAAATTATACTTGAAATACTATGTCATGTCCAATATTCAATTCAACTATTCTCATGCAATTCGGATCCTCTATGAATACCTTATGGTTGTTTTACTCGGAACACCTATTTGAGACTAGTCAATAGGACTAGTGAAATACCCTGTCTTACACAGGGTGTATATTCAAAGTTAGGATGATCCAGAATCTGAAATTTTTATCACCGATACCATAATAATTTCTATAAATATCGTGCATATTTCAGGGTCTGAAATGTTACATAAATAATTTTATAGCGAAAATTCTGAGATGACTTCATTCAAGATGATTTCATAACTCTATCTTACATAGGCTATATCTCTGAAAGTATAAGGCATTAGGAGATGAAATTTTTACCCCACATACCTTGATTGATATACTAAATATCCTCAAAGGGGTTCCTTCAGAAACATCATATAAAAACAATTATAGAAAAAATTACAAGGTGTCTCAGGTGTATTAGTGAAACCCCAAGACCTTGAGCTCTGATACCAAATGTTAGGATCCAAATACCTGAAATATCATAAAATAATAGAAGTACACACCATGTACAAAATGTAAACATGGAGCACAACTCCAATATAGATAAGTTACACAATAACACCTTAAAGAATAGGGGAACCCCCTCCAAATAACCAATTACCTTTCATATTTCCCATTTCCCCCTAATAATGAATACATGATATCTTATATATAGTTATTCATACTTGCACATGAGTCCCCTTTATCACTAGGTCTTCTCTATTAGATATGTATTTACACATTACATGTACCTTTAGTCCCATATATGCCCCCCCTTGGGATCATATCACATACATTTAGCCATATATATTCCCCCCCTTGGGTCATAACAACAACTTTAAATGTGAAATTTTGGAAGATCTAATACGTAATTGTCCCTCATGTGCAAAGACCTTCAATTCCATTTAAAATGCATTATGCATGACAAGAATTCTTGTGGTTTGGACATACCGACAACTAGTTCATCTAGTTGTGGTGAGAGTCTCTTCACTACACTTTTCTACTTGGTCGCGACATAGATCGATGTACAATCTATTAGATTGTACATTGTGCAATCATTTCACAACACACTTATAGTTGGGAATGACCACATCCTCCACTGCTTGCATTGAAACCTGACACATGATGTCATACAAAGCATACTAGCACTTGGGAGTTAGCAAGCATATCTAATAAACATGTCAATGCCATATGAGGAGGGGAATATAAAGGGTAGGACATTTTGTTTGTAGTTAGTATCAATTGTATTCCAAGTAAATATCCAATTCTAATCCTCCCTTTCAAATAGCATTGTGGCCTACTACACTGCTCATTCAAACTGTGATAAAATAATTCATCTAATATCATTTGAAAGACATACAACACACTTCCACTATGAACCATCAGTAAGACAAAGTTGCAACTAGGAATGCACTTACCATTCTATCCAAGTTGAAATAATACAAAACATGGTTGATGGTGTCAACTAGCATATGGTTACAAATACACTGAAAATCCCTAGTAAAAAACCTAATATTACTTACCACCATATGAAAAATGCCATACATGTGAAACAAAACCACACTGACATGGTCCCTGTTGAAGACAAGAAACATATGCCCAATGCAGAATCCCAACAAACTCCTCAACTTTCACACTTTCTACTACAATGGTCCCAACAGATAATTGTCCCAGCCTCCACTTTCCCTGCTACCAAGAAGACCCTTTTCCAGTTGATAGGCATAAACTCACTTACCACCAACTGAAAAAGAAAATACGTGAAAGAAAAAATATTTATCACATATCCACCATTGGGCATCATTCTGATAAGAGTCCAAACATAATCTTCCATGGATTAAATAAATCACTTCACAATGTAGAGAATGAGAAAGAGAAAATACCCATTGGGAATTCCCACCTACGAAAGAAAGATGCAAATAAAATCTATATGGAACAAATTGAATACACCCCTAGGATCACATGTGCAATTTGTGAGGAACTCCATTTTCAAAACAACATAAAATGTTTCAACCAAGACTTGGAAAAATAATATGTTAGATTGACATTGAATGAGAGAAAGTTCTCCACTAAAAAAATATTCCTATCGTGCAAAAGGTTGATCCAAGATGGAAAAGTTCCACAGTTTGCAACACCGGACCAAATAAGATGTAGTTACACCACTACCATATGTAAGTACACTTTCAGAACTGGAAGAGAGGCTTGTGTCACTACGAATCTTATTTGCATAAATCATACCATGGGGTTATAAATGGTCCCAAATGGGATTAACAGGATCACTTTTCAATGTGCCTATCCATATGGATGTTGTGCAAAAATCATTGCCACAATCCATGGGTGAAACCCTTACAATAGTTGTTGCATTGAAGCGACATTTGCAATACAAGGATGCATATTGGACAAGTAGAGTATGTGTCAACATTGTCATGAGAGCATTGAAGGAATTTGGTTCTAGGAGTCTGTATAAGACTGAAAACATCTGTATCAACAAGGACTGGAATCATGTTCTTCAAGAAGAGACAATCAACTCCATGCAAAATGTAGATACTGATATTGTACTTGACTTCTATTTGGAATATATTCCTTCCACGCAGATGGGATTTTCTTATTCACACCCAGAAGTAGGAGATCACTTTCTCAAATATTATTCGCATTGTCTTGAAAAACAAATTTGTTGTGTGACACGAGTCTCCATAGAAAAGTGGTGGCCTAGAGAGAACATATTACTAAAATCCTTTCTCACTGATATCGGAAAAAGTAACAATCTTGGGTTCCAGTTCACAAAGCATCCATATTTCCTTGAAAACAAAGAATATTATAGAATTAGAAGGATACTAAATAAAGAGAAACAAGCAATTGTCAACGCCATTGCAATGAAGAAATTTAAGGACATACACAGTCTCATGCACTTGTTCCTTACAGGGGGGGCATGAACAGGAAAAACATTTACAATGAAAGCATTATTCCAAATGCGTATATGAATCTATGATGGATGTGGTACAAATGACCCTTTCAAACCAAAGGGACTGGTACTTGCATATAAAATTAAAGTTGCATACCATGCAGGTGGAACACAAATCCACTCTACATTACTAATTACTTTTAACAAGTCCTAATCTCTTCCACTTAGCCAAGATATGTTAGACACATTGTCAAATCTTTATGATGAACTACAACTTATAGTTATAGATGAAGCCTCCTTTATTGGAAGTTTATTCCTATACGCCATTGACAACTGACTTAGGAACATTTAACATGTGCAATCCAAGTACTTTGGAAACATTAATAATTTCTAGTGATCTTTACCAGGCACAACTGATATAGGATTCTCTAATTTTTGAACATCCTACAATGAACATGAAAACAATAACACACGATTTCTATAAAGAGAATATAAAATGCTATGAATTATGAACTACAGTGCGCTAGAGAGATGAAAACTTCATTGAGATTCTGAACATAATGCGATCAAACAACCAAACGAATGATGACTTGGAATACATCAATGCATGTTGCATATGACCTACACCAAACAACCCAACATTTCTATATCTATTTTACAGGAACAAGGATGTCACACTGCATAACAAGTGCATTCTCTTGCTCATGCCCAACATTGAAATTATCATCAATGCAATTGACCTAGAGGAAGACAACCATGGCAATGTGCTATACCATCAACATACAACTACTTTTCCTTTGCAACTTGTCCTAAAATCTGATATGTTGGTTGAAATATATGCATGAAATTATGATTCGCAAGATGGCTTGGTGAATGGTGTGGATGGAATAATCAAAGAATATACAAAAACAAATAATAATGATGTTTTATGGATTAAGTTCCATGATTTGATCATTGGACATCGATAAGATAACAAGTTAGATTTCCTATACAATGCAGACACCCCATGTGACTAGAGACGTGTACTATGCATATAAAAACCAACATCAATGAAAACAAAGATAGGTCAAGTAAATATCCAAAAACAAATTCCAATCCAACTTGCATGTGTACATACAATACACAGGTCACAAGATTTGACACTTGAAAGTGCCACGTTTGACCCTACTGGACTACAAATACATGGATTAGTATACACTTCTTTGTCTTGTGCAAGAAACATATAGTCCTTGTATTTTCTTAATTCTCTTACAAAGGACAACTTCAAGGTGAAGAAAAAAGTCAACATTGAGATGCAATGCCTTCAGAGTACTACAAAATGGACTCTAGAATATGATTTTCAATACATATAGTCAATGCCATCCATTTTAATTCTGTCACTAAAAAAATGTAGCCTAAATAAACATATTAAGGATATACTCACTGACTATGACATAATGAAATCTGATATTTTGTTCTTCCAACAAATGTACATGACATTGTTCATGGAAAATGAACAATTTCAAAAATTCAATTGCAAATCAAATTGCATTAAACATGGAGTGATGATACTAGTACAAAAAATATACCCATTTTGGAACATATGCATTTCGAAGAACAAAATGTTGAGGTAGTGGCGCTCACAAAGGTAATAGTTTATGAATCACAAATTGAAAATTGAATATCTATGATGCACCTCATGCAACTTTGACCGGCATACTAAACGCCATTGAAAAAACATTGTGTCATTTACATTTGAATGAAATCATTATAATTATAGAAAAATTCAATATTGACATGTTACAAAGCAATTATAAAACAAGAAGATTATAAAACTACATGTCTAGTTACAATATCCATCTTCTATTGGACAAGGTAAACTATGTACAAAAAACACTTATTGATCATGTCTGGTCAAATGTGTCCAATGTGCAATCCAAATGTTTTTTCTTAGATTCATTTTGGACCAGCCATGATACAATTTGTTTTCTACTTGAATTATGAAATACATTTTAAACATATTACACAATCACATATTCAAATGTGTCAAAGCATACTGGCATATTTTTTTTACATATATACAAATCCCCCTTCTCTTTCCAATGGATCATAAAACATTGGCATGTATTCCACTTGTGTAGTACATAAGTAACTTCTACATTCTCTTCAAATACATGGTATCATCCAACTTCTGAAGAAACTTTGTTTTTGTTGGACACACCAACTACATTGAGAGGGGGGGCTGAACAATGTAGGGTTCGTTTTCCAAAAAATCCTTAGTTAACAATCACCATTAACTCTTTACTCATTGATTTCATTTATAACCAATTAAATTTCAACACATATCAGCAACATATATCAACAATATATCATCAACAAGTCATCACCACAAGGAACACAAAGAACACAAGATGTATGTACAATTTTATTTTTATTACGGACTACAATCCTTGGGGTTTTTCAGCAACAACTGAATAGAGTACAACTCTACAAGAGAACTAAATCTATAATGCAAGACTCATCTTACACCCTCAACATCAACTGAGATGAGGAAACAATCCTCAACAAATATCAATATGTACCATAAAGAAGTGCATCAACCATGCACCAACCTGTTCCAAACAACCTGTATTCAACCTGTACCATAAAAAAGTGCATCCATTCATGTACCAAGTATATACAAATCATGTGTCAACTACTCATCAAAAATGACTCATCAATATGTACCAACATCATCAACTATACACCTCATGTATGTGCCAACTCATCAACTGCTTG
>JZKD02S1601407.1:163560-174051 GCA_000966675.3 Picea glauca
TCATCAACTATACACCTCATGTATGTGCCAACTCATCAACTGCTTGTCTCAACCATGACTAGTTTTGGATTAGTCAACAACCCTAACTTGAAATAATCATAACTTTATACCTATAATGAATAAAGATATGAAACTGATACACAATGTTCTTCATTTTTTTATGAAATTCCTCTAGGTGTCACTACTTGAAACCTCTCAGAAAAGGAGTTATAGAAAAAATGGCATACCTTGCTGAATTCTAGCTTATTCTAGAGAGCGACCTTGTAGAGCGTTCCCCGCATGAAATATTTGTTGAATCAATATGAAACTATTACATAGAATAATAAATACTGTAATCTAACCAAAATAGTTGGTCTCACTAAATTTGGATCTGTTATAAATAATTTATGGCGTTTTTACCCGAAACACCTATTTTAGACTAGTTTCAGGACTAGCTACAAACCCTAGTTTCCACGGAGTGTATCTCCAAAAATACAACGACCCGCAAGCTGAATTTTGTACCATAGATACTCAGATATGTTTCCTCAGTGTAATATCAATATAATGTTCTGAATCATTATAGAAAAGAAGTTATTATGAAAATGGTGAGATGACCTGTAAATAACATACCTTAGAAAGCATCATGAAAAGAATTTATCCTCCCTTGAATTCTGGCCCTCTTTTAATAGCCTTCCTCTGAAATTTGGCTTAGATATACTTTGGTTACCTCATTCACCTATATATATTTAATATGATTAAGTGTTCCACACCAAAAATAATCAAGAATCTCAACATCAATACTCCAAAATATATTCTCACAAGAAGCTCTCCATTGATCCACAAAAAGGATGATCTACAAGAGACCATTGCTATCTTATTTATACTTTAATCCTCTAGGTCACTTACCCCTTTTCTAGGTCACTTAACCCATTTCTAGGTCACTTAACCTATTTTCCTTATTTTAGGTTTAACCACTTTTCATAAATAGAAAGTTCTCCAATACTTTATCATTTAAATATTCCTTCTTGATTTTGTCACCTTACTTTATCATTTCTTGATTTTGTTACTTCCCTTGATTATTTAAATAATCCACCTTGACTTTGTCACCTTACTTTATCATTTTAATAATGATTTCTTCTTTTAGGTCACTTAACCCATTTCTAGGTCACTTAACCTATTTTCCTTATTTTTAGGGTTAACCACTTTCCATAAATACAAAGTTCTCCAATAGTTTATCATTTAAATATTACTTATTGATTTTATCACCTTACTTTATCATTTCTGGATTTTGACACTTCTCTTTATTATTTAAATAATCCACCTTGACTTTGTCACTTTACTGTATCATTTAAATAATGATTTCTTCTTTTAGGTCACTTTGACTTCTTTGACCTTGGGGACTTCAAGCCTTCATGTGGGGGTCATTCATCTTCGTAAGGCCATAACTCTCAAACCATGAGGAGTTATGTGACATTCCACATACCACCGTAAATGGAATGAAAATCACTCTCCATCTAGGATAGTTTCACCAACAATTTCCTTAATCTTCATCTCATTATTCCACATGCAAGCATGGATCCTACAACCATTCTTCTAGGATAACTCAATCCACAAAGTGTCTTCCCATGAGGGATTTCACCGTAAGGTGACCACTTTGGAGTTCATCCATTTGTGCACCTTATCAATCACGATAAGACAATAATGAGAGAATGGGTCCTCCAACCATTCTTTTAGGATAACTCAATCCACAAAGCGTCTTCCCGTGACGAATTTCACCATAAGGGGACCACTTTGGAGTTCATCCATTTATGCACCTTATCTATCATGATAATACAATAATGAGTCATCTATACATTTTTCCAACAATGCAACATATACTGATGAAACCACATTGATCCATCTTCATCATGTATCAATGACAACTCATTGATCCATCTTTGATCCATCTTCATCTATGTTAAGAACCAAATATCAATATAGCATAGAAAAACCTCAGAATAAGTACTCAACGCCTTGAAAAAGAGAGAAATTCAGATCATAAGCCTCTTCGAGGGGGCAACCTCCTTATGCCCACATAAATGTACAATTCCAAGATGATTCGAAATGAAAATGTCTCCTTGGTATATATAGGAGACTAGGAGATATAATTACAACTAATGGAATGAAGCCGGCATAAATAAAATAACATTACTAATGTAATATTCCCCAATTAAGGGGTAATGAGACAATATTAGGGCTTAACATGCCCCTCCCCTTGAGACAAGTGTTGTCCACAACGCTTGAGTAACTCTGGATGCTTATGTATAAAAGACTCATCTTCCCAAGTGCAATCTTTGGCCGGTAGTTTCCTCCATTTAATGAGATACTTTGAAATGGATCTATTCCTCAGCTAGCGAACTCTTGTGTCAGTGATGGCTTTAGGATCCAATATGATTTTTCTTTCCTCCTCAAGTTCTGGCAATATAGTTTGAACTGGAATCTTGTCGCCTATAACCTTATTTAAGCATGAACCATGGAAAACTAGGTGTACTCGTGAAGATGCAGGCAACTCCAATTTGTTTGCCATAGTACCAATCTTTTGCAACACCTTATAAGGGCCATAGTACTTTGGTGATAATTTATTATCCTTTTTTTCTTGCTTGAGGGAAATCTGTTTGTATGGTTGTACTCTTAAAAACACTCAATCCCCTACTTCAAAACTTCTTTCACTATGATATTGATCTTCTTGTTATTTCATGTCATTCTGTGCCATGGTCAGGTTGTCCTTTAAGATTTGGACAACTTGTTGTTGATGCTCAATGTGATCTTCCACTGCTTGAACCTTATATTTTTCTCTTAGAGAAGAAGTGATGGAAGGAGGGTTGTATCCATAGAGTGCCATAAATGGTGTCATTTTTGTTGCAGTATGAAAGGAATTATTATACCACCATTCCACCAAGGGTAACCATTTGAACCATTGTGTTTGTTTATCAGAGACAAAGCAATGAAGGTAGCCTTCCAAACATTTTTTCACTATCTTGGTTTTTCCATCAAATTGAGGATGATAGGATGAGCTATGAGCCAATTGAGTACCCAAAGAAGAAAATAATTATGTCCAAAAATGTCCAGTGAAGATGTTAGGGTCCTAACCCACACATAGGTAGAAGAATATATTTGGATGTAATAAAGGTCAGTATTAATACGGCCTTTCAATAAAATAGAATAAGGCAGATGTAAGAAGACCTAATAGAAGCTTTCGCTTCTAGAAGGATATTCCTCTAGATGCTTCCTTTTAGTATAAATAGGAGTCAAGGGTATGAAAACCCTAACTTGGATATTATTGTAATAGAGCTCTGCTCAACTGGAGGTTTCCCCCTCGAAGAGGCCCGTAAACATTTCTTTCAGATTCAAAGTGTTATTTATGTTATTATTCTCTTATCATTTCAGTGCTATTGTGGTGAATGTTCTGGTTATATTGTTGTTATTCTTCCATTTCTAGCATTTTATTTTTGTTCTGCATACATTTTATATCTGGTATATTACAAGTGGTATCTGAGCACTTTCCTTGGCAGAAAGTGTGGGTTAAACTTTTTTTCAGGGTAGAGACGTATTTCAGCGTCTTTAAGCCACAAAGATCTGTCATTACACCCATAAACCCATGGTTGAGGGATTCATACACGTAGGAAATACAAGTGGTACTTAAAAGCACATCTGTTGGCCACCCTTGTAACCCATGTTGGTACCCCTTCAAGTGGTAGTGCATTACACAACACCTGTGTATGGATCGACCTAGATTACCTGAAGCCCTCTTTAGATAAACCGATCGGCCACCTAACTGCTATAGTGTCACCAACAATAGCACTCGGGAAGATACTCTCTAGTACCTGGGTAGTCGGGTAGTACGGCTAAGGGTATGATCTATCTTCCTTAGTTAGTTCCCTGAGATATTGGTCCAAGTACTACTATTGGACCCCGCACATATATCAGAGAGTTATAGAACAGGGCAAACCCTTGTCTGTAGAACCCTTGAATACCTAACCCTTGGGGACAGAAACATAAACAAATTAAAACAAACAAGATCTATTGTCATGCAACTGTGTTCGGGTTGCCAAGTAAATACACATTTCTTTCTGGTTAATCATTTGGGCATTTTCTCTCTGCAGTATTCTTCAGACCAGAGTATAACTTCATAGGTGTAAAAAAAACAAAAAGTCTGGAAATTTTTTCACCATTATTTGAGACCTATTCCATTGGATTCATCTCTTTGCCTTTATCACATTCATCCATATCATTTTTCATAAAAAAAATTGACCCCGCCCACTCCTTTTTAGTTCCCCCATCCTCGTGGCCCATACCCATAGCCAAGACTTGGAAGCTCACTTCGACACCTTGCAATCTAGTCTCATCGAAACCCAACAAGAAGTGAAACAACTCAGTGCCAATGTTGCATCCATCAATACCACCATGCAGTCCTCAATGGAGGAAATCAAACAAGACCTCACCACCCATCTTGAATCAGTATTTTCAACACTCTGCACCAAACTGCATATCCCTACAGATAACCCTTCCTCTTCCTCACCTCCACATCCTGAAGGTGACCATTCCTCTCATTCCAATAACTTTCAGAACCATCACTTTCAACATGACCTACGCCTTCCATGGGTGGATGTGACCAAATTTGATGGCTCGGACCCCACTGGTTGGGTAAGCCCAATGGAACATTATTTCTCTTTATATGTCATTACAGATGACTTGGCCAAACTCTGGTATGGTGTTCTCCATCTATATCAAGAACAGTGGCAATGGTGGCAATGGTGGCAATGGAGAAAAACCTCACGTCAAGGGTATATTTCTTGGACACACTTTGTGGCAGAGATTTATGAACTCTTTGACACTGAAACCAACCATTTGGTCCGTTTGAAAAAGTTGAAACAATTAGGAATAGTGGAAGACTTTATAGCTGCCTTTGAGCACCTGGATTTTAGAATAGAGGGCATGTTTGATGCCTTTTTCTGAGAGTGTTTTATCAGTAGCCTCAAGAATGAGATTCGGGCCCATGTCCTCATGGCTCGACCTCAGAGTTGGGTGGAGGCTACTAAAAGAGACAAAGAAGCACAACAGGTTGTATCTTCTCAAAACTAAAAACCCTCCTTTATCCCTCGCCCTAAACCAATAAATCCCACTACTCCCTATGCTCCACTAAAGATCCAAAAATTGACAAGGGATAAAATGGTTGAACGCCAACTCAAAGGCCTTTGTTATAAATGTGATGACAAATATTTCCTGGGCCACAAGTGTAAAGAACAAAAGATTTGTATGGCCATATCCGAGGATATTTCTGAAGAGGATGTAGAAACTCCCCTTGTGTCTGAGTCACCTGAGTCCACTGACATAACCCTTCCCTCAGACCCTCCCAAAGTAGAACTGCTCATTTCCCTCAATGTTCTCACTGGCTTATCCACTCCCTGAACCCTCAAGGTAATTGGTTACATCAAGCATCTGAAGGTCATTATTCTAGTTGATAGTGGCAGCACCCATAATTTTATTCATTGTCACATTGCCCAAGAAACTCATTGCTACATCAATGCCATTAATAATTTCCAAATCATGATTGCCAATGGTGTTCCATGAAATGTGGAGGGCATTGTGAAAATGTGTGTCTCCAAAATGGTGACTACCACCTAAAATCCCATATGTTTGCTATCGACATGGGAGGTTGTGACATTGTGTTGGGTGCCGACTGGCTAAGGACTTTGGGTCCCATTCTCATGGATTTTAAAGACTTAACCATGTAATTCAACTAGGAGGGCCACCAATATAAGTTCCAAGGCATCACCAATGGTTCACCTGAGATGATTAGTTACCATCGCATGGAAAAGATGCTCAAAAAAGGCCACTCTGGTGTTATCTCCCAACTCCATGCCATACAAGCAATAGAGACACCCTCGGTCCCACAAGACCTCCAAGCCATCCTTTCTAAAATCAATTGGTATTTTCCACTCCCCAAGGAATCCCTCCTTACCATGGTGTCCATGATCATTCCATTCCCCTTGTACCCAGAATCCTTCCTCCCAATATCCATCTGTATCATCACCCATTTTCCCAAAAAATTGAAATTGAGAAAATGGTCCAGGAACTCCTTAATGCAGGCGTTATCCGCCCTAGTACGAGCCCCTACTCTTCTCCTGTGGTCATGGTCCTAAAGAAAGAAGGTTCTTGGCGAATGTGTCCTGACTTCCGTGCCCTCAACAAACTTACTATCAAAGACAAATTCCCCATTCCTATCATTGATGACCTTCTGGATGAATTGAGTGGTGCCCAATTCTTCACTAAACTGGATCTTTGTTTGAGATACCACCAAATGCGTATGAAAGAGGCAAACATTCCCAATAATTCATTTAGAACTCATGAGAGCCACTATGATTTTTTGGTCATGCCCTTTGGCTTGTGTATTGCCCCCTCCACCTTCCAAAGCCTCATGAATCATGTCTTTCATCCTTTTATCTGCCATTTTGTCTTAGTTTTCTTTGATTATATCCTCATCTATAGCAAAACCTGGATAGACCATATTTCTCATGTGGATCGAGTTCTCCATCTACTCTCTCAGCACCAAATTTTCTTGAAACAATCTAAATGTGCTTTTGGCACCTCAGAAGTAGAATACTTGGGTCATCTGGTTGGCAAGGATGGCGTCAGGGTGGATCCTAAAAAGATTGAAGCTATGCAATATTGGACTCACCCAAAGACTCTTAAGAGCTTGCATGTATTTCTGGGCTTAATAGGGTATTATCGCAAGTTTTTTAAGAATTATGGGAAGATTGCAACACCTTTCACTGCTCTCCTAAAACATAACTCTTTCACTTGGACTTTAGTCATTGCCCAAGATTTTCAAACCTTGAAGATGGCCATGTGCACCACTCTATTCCTCACCCTTCCCGATTTCACAAAGACCTTTGTGTTGGAATGTGATGCCTTAGGGAAAGGAATTGGTGTTTTCCTTATGCAAGAGGGTATACCTTTGGCCTTTACCAGCAAGCAACTATCTAAAAGAAATCTAGGCAAATCCATCTATGAAAAGGAAATGTTGGCTATTCTGCATGCAGTTGATCTGTGGCGCCCTTATCTACTGGGGCAACATTTCCAAATTAAGACAGACCATCAAAGGCTCAAGTATTTTCTGGAACAACACATTTCCTCCCCAGAACAACAAAAATGGGTGACTAAGCTCTTTGGATATGATTATGAGATCATTTACAAAAAAGGCAAAGACAATGTGGTTGTGGATGCACTTTCCCGCAAATATGAAGATGAAGGATCCCTTTTTTCTCTTTCATTCATTGTCCCAGATTGGCTCCAAGCCATTCGCCAGGAATGGCTATAAGATCCCAAAAGTTTGCAGTTGATCCAAAAATTGCAGTCCAATGCTCCAGCTTCCCCAGGGTACTCTTGGCTCCATGATGAACTTCGTTACAAAGGCCATTTGTATTTAAGTAAACAATCAAAGCTTAAATCCACGGTACTTTCTAAGCTTCATGCTACACCCACCACAGGGCACTCTGGGTTCACCAAAACGTATGGCAGGGTCAAACGTTCCTTTTTTTGGGATGGTATGAAACAAGACATTCATAATTTTGTCGCTAAATGTGATGTATGTCAATGCAACAAGGGACAAATAGTCAAATCTCTGGGCACACTACAACCGCTCCCAATTCCACCTGTTATTTGGAAGGATATCTCTATGGATTTTATTACCAAATTACCCAAATCAGGAAATAAATCATTCATCATGGTGGTTTTTGATCGCCTTTCCAAGTATGCTCATTTTTGCGCCCTTCAACACCCATTTACAGCATTCACAGTGGCTCAAATTTTCATGGATCAGGTCTTCAAGCTTCATGTCATGCCGCACTCTATTGTTTTTTAACGTGACACAACTTTCACAAGCAATTTTTGGCAAGAACTATTCAATATACAAGGCACTTAATTGCATCTCAGCACAACTTATCATCCCCAGATTGATAGCCAAATGGAAGTTGTCAACAAGTGTTTGGAAACATATTTGAGTTGTTTTGCCTCAGAAAAGAAAAATTAGTGGGCTGAATGGTTACCCTTAGTTGAATGGTGGTACAACACTTCATACCATACAGCTACATGCATGACTCCTTTTGAATCAGTATATGGACAGAAGCCACCTTCAGTTCACTCATACTTACCAAATGCCTCAAAGGTCCAGGCGGTTGACCTAACACTTACAACTCGAGAGGCTATTCTTCATACAATCAAAAATAATTTGTTCATGGCACAGAATCGCATGAAGCAACAAGCAGATCAAGTTCACTTTGAACGTCAATTTGCAAAAGGGGATCAGGTGTTTCTTCAACTACAACCTTACAAGAAAAATTCCCTCAAGGCCGAGCATTGTCAGAAGCTAGCGCCCAAATTTTATGGTCCTTATATCATTCTCAAGCATGTGGTACAAGTATCCTATCAGTTAGCTTTGCCCAGCCATTTGAAGCTACATCCTGGTTTTCATGTTTCATGCTTAAAGAATGTGATTGGAGCTAAGTGCCAAATTCAAACCAACCTTCCAGAGTTAGTTGAAGAAGGATCCATTCGGCTACAACCAGAAGCAGTTTTGGACCGGTGTGATCGTTTCCTACATCAGAGAACCATCAAGGAAGTGCTAGTCCAGTGGAAAGATACAACTCCAGTAGATGCCACTTGGGAACCAGCTACCATTCTGCAACAATTTTCTCATCTCAAGCCTTGAGGACAAGGTTGTTTTTAAGGGGGCGGACATGTTAGGGTCCTAACCCGCACATAGGTAGAACAATATATTTGGATGTAATAAAGGTTAATATTAATAAGGCCTTTCAATAAAATAGAATAAGGCAGATATAAGAAGACCTAATAGAAGATTCTGCTTCTAGAAGGATCTTCCTCTAGATGCTTCCTTTTAGTATAAATAGGAGTCGAGGGTATGAGAACCCTAACTTGGATATTATTTTAATAGAGCTCTTCTCAACTGGAGGTTGCCCCCTTGAAGAGGCCCATGAACATTGCTTTCATATTCAAAGTGTTATTTTTGTTATTATTCTCTTATCATTCCAGGGCTATTGTGGTGAATGTTCTGGTTATATTATTGTTATTCTGCCATTTCTAGCATTTTATTTATGTTCTACATACATTTTATATTTGGTATATTACAGAAGATGGGATCTATGTCACTTACAATAATATTTTGGCTACCATGTAGCTTTTGAACTGTCTCCATGAATGCGGTGGCAACTGTACTAGCTTTGAAGGGATTAGAGAGTGCACAAAAGTGTGTGTAATTGGTCAGTCTATCAACAATCACCATGATGACACTCTTTCCTTCAGACTTCGGTAACCCTGTGATGAAATCCATGGAAACCTCCTCCCAGCGTTGAATTGGGATGGATAATGGTTGTAAAAGACCTAGGATCTTAATTGTTTCCACCTTATTTTGTTGGCAAACTAAACATTCTACCACAAATCTTTGAACATCAGTTTTAAGGCCATCCCCAAAAAAATCCTTATTGACTCTATGGTAGGTTTTCAAAAATCCTGAGTGCCCTCCTACTGGAGAGGTGTGCAATTCCAATAATACCTTTTGTTTGATTTGGGAGTTCTTGAATAAATATAAGCGATCTTTGTACCATAGTGAATCATTTTTCCATGTAAATGTATCTGATGCATTGGAATCCTGTTGCAACCTTTGAATGAGAGTCCACACTATTTCGTCATTCTTCAATTCATCGCTTACTTTTATTATCCAATCAGGTTGGATGATTGAGATAGCATAGAGAAAGGCCTCAACATCTTCATCCTTTCTTGAGAGTGAATATTCCACAACATTTTGCTTCCCCTTTTTATAGACGATTTCAAAATCATAACTCAATATCTTGATTACCCATTTTTGTTGTTCTTCTGAAGATAGTCTTTGTTCCAAGAAGTATTTAAGACTATCATGATTTGTTTTGACCTTGAAGTGCCTACCTATTAGGTAAGGAGGCCATTTCTTCAATGCATGTAGTATTTCCATCATTTCCTTCTCATAAGTGGGTTTGTGTAAGTCCTTTCCCTTGAGTGGTCTACTTTAAAAAACCAGGGGCCTTCCTTCTTGCATTAGGACAACA
Source organism: Picea glauca (assembly GCA_000966675.3). Classification (NCBI taxonomy): domain Eukaryota; kingdom Viridiplantae; phylum Streptophyta; class Pinopsida; order Pinales; family Pinaceae; genus Picea; species Picea glauca. The sequence goes on from JZKD02S1601407.1 coordinate 173,679, forward strand.
CCAATTCCATTTCCTGAGGCATCACATTCCACAATAAAGGTTTTTGTGAATTCTGGAGTGGTCAAGACAAGAGCTTTGCACATCACCTCTTTAAGTTTTTCAAAAGCTTTAGTTTCCTCTGGAGTCCATGAAAATGCATCCTTCTTAGTTAGTGTCGTTAAAGGTGCTTCTATTCGTCCATAGTGCCGAACAAACTTGCGGTAGTAACCTGTCAAACCCAAAAATCCTCTAAGATTTTTCAATGTTTTGGGAATTGATCAGTCCATCATGGCCTTAATCTTGTTAGGGTTTACCTTAACACCTTCATGAGATACAATATGACCCAAATACTCTACCTCCTTCACTCCAAAGAAACATTTGGATGGTTTGGCAT
>JZKD02S1601407.1:201484-227451 GCA_000966675.3 Picea glauca
TATATATATATTTATATATATATATAGATAGATAGATATATATAGAGAGAGAGATATACCTAAGTATTACAGTGGAAATGGAAAAAATTACGAGTATAGAAGTTGTAAGTGATTTCCACCGATATGTCTACAAATTTTTCCTTATAGAGATTAATCCCAACAGGGTTCACATACAAATGGAAGACAGATAGATATTCAATCTATATATATTTTTGTAATAAGTAGGAGTTTACAGAATTATAATGCTCCGTAAGCATAAGGGTTCAGAGACGTTTATTCAGGACCTTTACCGATCAAATAACTTAAACTTTTGTTTAATGGCATAAACCGTAGAGAATAAAATTATGTGAAAAACAGAGGTCAATCGGGTTTTGGCGATTACACACACTCAACACAAAAGACAAAGACCATGTTGTATGTCGAATTGCGAAATGTGAAAAGACTGTGGCCCAACATTTTGGGGTTTCAGGGTTCCGGATTTCAAGGTTTACGAACACCTGACGTGCAAACAAAATGAAATAAGGAATGTCGAATCACGAAATGTGAAAAGACTGTGGCCCAGTGTTTTCGGGCTTTCGAGGTTTGGGATTTCAGAGTTTAATAGAGCAAAGGAACTCCATGTATAGGTAACAAGCAAGTCCGAAATGACGAAATATCAACCTTGCAATTAAAAGCACAATTAAATGTACAAAACTGATTACTTTGACAAACTCAGACTCCATTCTTCTTTTTCATTTCTATGTATAGATTCCCTTAGATGATGATAATGATCTAAGAAATGTCGATGTATAAACATGAATGAAAATGACTGAGTACTCATATATTTCGGTAATAAGCTATGCAAAGCAATAACATCACTAAAGTATCGATGCATGACCAGGATACGCATTTAATAGGATTATATGCATATATTTGTATCTTTCTTGATATATGTACAACAGATTAATATTCTAGAGCCCCTTTTCTTTTGTTGAGATGTGATTCAAAAGATGTGGGCCTTTGGAAATGCATAGATTCCATACAATGCATAAGAACTCAGACTGTACAAAGAACAACTACGGAAAAATAGTAGAGAACAACATTCTAACTAAACCTTAGTAAAATTTCTGGAATTCGTAACGACAAAAGATATGATGGTTGAATTCCTTTTTGAGGAGTCATTCAATAATAGACCCTTACTCGGCAAGAATGACTGTTTGTTTTTTTTTTTTCCACCCCAAAAGATTTTACAGCTCTTAAACTATAACCTTGCTCTCCTCTGTCCTAAACCAACACTTACACCTTTCACGTTTCGGGGTTTCGGGACTCCTACATCGTCTTGCCCTTTGGAATTCCGAGTGCCGAAACGCCGAAACCTATTCACACTAAACCGATTTGGGGTTTCGTATACTGGGATTTCGCGACTTGCGGAGACAAGGGATCTTGCCCTTTGGTTTCCCAAGTGCCGAAACGCCGAAAACACTTTTCACGCTAAACCGATTCGAGGTTTTGTATACCAGGATTTCATGAATTGGGGATACAAGCAATCTTGCCATTTGGTTTCCCGGGTGCTGAAACGTCGAAACCCTTTTTCATGCTAAACCGATTCAGGGTTTTCATATACTGGGATTTCACGACTTACAAAAACGATGGTTCTCACCCTTTAGTTTCCGGAGTGCTGAAACGCGAACCGGCAGCCACGTGTCCCTCTGATGGATGGCTGTGATCTTTTAGCCACGATCAACAATTGTGATCTTTTCAGGATGATCAATGGTCGCGATCAATCCTGGCTTTCACCTTTCGAAAATTTGGGAGAGTCTTCACTCCCGTATCCCCGGTGTCCAAATCCCCGATGGGCTTGGATCTTTGACATATGTCCTCCAAATTGGATGGTCTCGATGCTTTCGAGACTTGATGAGTCCTCTTCCTTCTGTTGTTACGAGGTTTAAACCTTGCGCACCTTTTCTGGATCCGACGACTCTCGCAATTTTGACACTTCTCCCCAAAGTGTCTCCACTGTGCATTCAGCTGCTCTCCTGCGTGACCTCTTAGAGGTTAAACTCTGTGTGTCCAGATCCTTTTGATCTAACGGCAGTTGTGCTTCCCCTTAAGATTTATTTCTCTGAACCTCAAAGGTTCCTTCGACCTACGTTTTAGATGTTTTCTATATACATATGAGTATGTTGCAGTAGTTTGAGAGTTAAGGTAAGTGATAGAATTATGGACAGAATTTATCCACATAAGATTTTCGGTTCGAATTAAAACTAGAATGGCGTAATAATGTCACTATGGACAGAAATTAGTCTTACCTTTGCTTAAATTCTAAGCTTAAAAGAAATAGAATTATATCATAGAAAAAATAAATTATGGTGAATTTGAGGTTCACTACATGAAACTTGGAGGAGTTGTAGAGAATATATTGAAGAATATTTTATACAAGTTTTAGACATTCATTCATTACAGGTATAGATCTATGCTTGTTTAAAGTTATGGTTTGTGACTAATCCAAAAATAGTCCCGTGAGACTAAGGTAATGGTTGATGAATATGTTATTCTCTTTTTGTTGAAGTTGAGGAAGGTCTACAGGTCTCTAATCACATAAGATAGGTCTATTATAGATTTACATGTATGTTGATATGCATGTTTTGAGGGTTACATGTAGATGATGTTATGGTGTATGGCATGATATATGGTTGAGGCACATGGCTTGAGGAGCATGTTGGATATTGGCCACATTGTTTGAGATACATTTTGGTATATGTATGAGGCAATTTTTGGTGATATATATACATTCTTGGTACATATTTGGCACATATTCTTGGAATATGATTGATTCACATTTCATGGTACATGGTATATGGTGATGGTTGATGTACATGGTTGGTACATGGTATGGTACATGCACATATATTGTTATGGTATGTTGGTGATATTGTTGCATGCTTGGTAGAGGCATGTGTTGTTAATGTTGAGTATATGGTTTGAGATATATCTCGGTGATATTGGCATGAGAAGAATGAAAACGAGAGAGGATCTGGTTTCATGGATGAGACAATGACAGGTTGGATAGGTTGACAGTGACAGGTTGGATATAGTTACAGGTTGACAGTGACATGTTGGCAGGTTACATGTTGATGTGACAGGTTGGATACAATGACAGGTTGGCAGGTTGCATGTTGATGTGATTGATCCGAAAAGATCTTTTAAAATGACTATGGTTAAGTTATTAAGCATGTGTTGATTAACCAATTAGGAAGATTTAAGAAAGAGGAAGAAGATATGAGAAGTTATCACAGACACATAATCATGTACAAAACTGAAATGAAGCAATAAACAACAACAAACCATAAAACCAATGTGATAACGAAGTTCGACAATCTCGCCTACATCTCTGGACCTTTGTCTCAGTGGGTGAGCCCTCTTTATTTTTCTTCAAAGATCAATGAGTACATAACGGTAGTGCCAAAAGGATACAAGACTGATCTAGTCTTGTTCTCCCAGATCTCTAGAACCCAATAGAAGAAACAACACTCAAAATGGATGACCAGAGATCCCAGAAATGGCACGCAAAGGTTTGCTCCTCAACAGCTTCCCTGCATAAATATGGCTTTGGCTTGGCTTTCCTTCAGCACAACTCTTCTCTAAAACCCCCCCATGGACTCAAGAAAGGTTGGTTTATATATATCTAGGGTTGGTTATCATCTCCCAACTTCTGCCCAAGATATGGCCTCAAAAAGAGCCCAATATCCCCCCAAAATAAGAAACAATCTCCATTAACAGGCTTAAAATCAATAAAAATCCACTAACATATAGTGAAAACCCCACATTTGATTAAATATAGGTCTAATCTTGGTATACCCAACACGCACCCCCATTTCTCAGTCACATGAATACTACATATGACCATGTCATCATGTCATAATAGGACCAAGTCCCCAAATGGTGCACCTTACCCGCAGTTCCAGCCCCCTCCTTGTTTGGTGGAAAGGTGCTAACTCTGCACACTTGTTGGTTAGGTATAGATTCCCACACCCCTTTTTACTGTGGTCACAGAGGCCAAATAAACCATGGGTTGGGGCTTAGCCCCAACCCCTTTCCTCCCTCCATACCTTTACATACACTTTATTTAATATAAAGTGGGTTTTTATAACACATGTTCTAAAATGGTGCGTTGGCTAATGAACCATTCCCAAATCTTTGTTTGGCCAATAGGTCATGGGGTCGAACCCCATGAGCTCCAAATAATTTTTCCCTTCAACTAGTGATGGGGTGCCACATGGCAACCCATGTCTAGGCCACGTGGCACCCTTTCATTGGTCCTCAACGATGCCACTTGTCAACGTTGTATTGGTCCACCATGTGCCACTTGGTAAAGTTGGACTGGTCCCTGTCACTGCCCAGTCACCCTATTGTTGTGCTGCCACATGTCACTTTGTTGATGTCAGCATGATGATGTCAGCAGGACGTCATGTTGACATCATCATTGACGTTTTCCAGTTGACCTGTTGACTTTTTAGTTGTTTGGGAAAACGATCAAAGTGTGATAACTCTCGCATACAAAGTTCATTTGATAAAGTAAATATATGGCTGGAATCAGCGGAACGAGCCGGTCGCAATGGAATTGGTTTCATTTGATTTCGAGAAATTTCATTTTTGAGCCTTTTCTAGACCTGGGAAGCCTCCTGGATCTGATTCTGGATCACACCTCCCCACTAAGGACCTTTTGGTCCCCAAAAGGTTACTAACTAGTCAACAAGCTTAGGATAGGCCACCCAACTTGTCCTCTGTCTCTGAACTCTATCATGTGCACCTGTCTTATCAGGATCAACTGTAACACAATCATGACAACTGATAGCATATTGTTAGCCATTTGAACCGTGTCACATTTTACTGAAGCCACTATCAGCCATGTATACAACATTACTAATGATAGAATAAAAAATATGACTACAAATGAGCTGATATACTTGTAATATTTGCACGACATGAGTTATCTTGAAGCAAACTGTGATTGATTTTCCATTCAACAATCATTTCCTATTCTTGCTTAAGATCAATTACTTCATTTGAAACAATTATTGGTTTGTTTCTATCTTGAACTACCTTCTTTAATTGTTCCATAGTTTGAAGAGTTTTAGTTGCCTTTACATGATGAGCATGAACCACATAATCTTGACCTGCTTTGGTTAATTGATATTGATTCTTTGTTCTATAGAACATTGCCTTACGATCATATAATTATGGACTACCTAAGACCATTCCACATTCACTTAATGACACTACATCAAATGTTACCTCATCCACATACTTAGATGAAATTGAAAATTTGATTGTGCATTGTTTGGTTATGTGAATTTGATGATGATTGCTTATCCATTTAAGTGTGTAAGGCTTATGATGTACTTGTGTTTTTAACCCCAACTGCTTAACCAATTCTTCTGAGATTAGATTATATTGAGATCCACTATCGATTAATGTGTCTATCTGAGTGTGTCGCATGATTACCCTTATATGAAACAAGTTACTTCTACAATCAATTCCTTCACCAATTTTACCTGTCATACCAACCAATGAGACCTTTGATTCATCACCTGAATCCAATCCCATGTATGCGGGTCTTGTTGTCGCTGCAACTGTTTGCTTCCCTTTATTTTCCTTGAACCACTTTGGCCTCTTCTCGAGATGCATCTGCCAACATCTATCCTCAGCATGCCCCTCTTTCTTGCAAGGCTTGCAAGATGGATTATTGTCTTTTATCTTCACTACATTAGCCTTTTTTCCATGCCACTCCCTCTTATCCTCATTCCTTGAAAAATATCCCCCTGATACACCTGCTTTCCCTGCTTCAATATATGTCACTTGAACAAAAACATCATCAAGGTTATTGGGTCCAAACATCAATACAATGTTTCTAATATGTGCAGGTAAACCTCCTATATACTTCATAAGTGTTTCCTATGTATGTAAAGAGATATCTAACATCAATTCCATATTTTGAAAGCCATCTGTATACTCTTGCACTGTTTGTCATTTTCTTAGTTTTAAAGATTTCCATTCAACTAATTCTTTTTATTTATAACCCAAAGGATAGAATTGATTTCTAAGTGTAGAAATCAAACTTTGCCATGAAGGATATACATTACCCACTTGTTGTGTTCTATTTTGCAACTTGCTTTGCCACCAGATGAGTGTTGTGCTTGCAAGTCTCAATGATGCCAACTTGATTTGTGTGGCCTCATCCTTGATCTGTTGCACACTGCAATAAACCTCCATGTGTCTAACCCAATTGTCAATTTTCTCTGCATTAACTTCACCATCATATATGGGTAAATCAAATTTAACATCAAGTTTTGATAATAGCATTTTATTCTTATGTTTATGAACATGTTTCTTTGCATTGGATTTAGAATTTGAACTTGAAGAAGAAGGAAAAGAAGGAGGTGATGATGGAGGTGAAGGAGGAATATGAGGAGGATCCTCTCCCTCTTTACTTTTTCTCTTCGAATATTAACCCAGATTTGTTTTCTTACATTCGAAGTAATCTTCATACAAAATTTTCATCATCTCCGACATGGAAAAGAAATATTTTCGAAACTCTTTCTCATCCTGAGAAGGTCCCTCTTCCGATGCCATATTCTGAGTGTGAGAAACTCTCTTTATCAATCCAACGAATGGATTCTCTTAAACAACCTCTCCTTCAATATGTTATACCTTTTCCCTGGTTAACATGCAAAAATCAAATCCAAATGTCAACTAGCTCTGATACCACTTGATCTGAAAATATCTTTTAAATGACTATCGTTGAATTATTAAGAATGTGTCGATTAACCAACTAGGAATCTTTAAGAAAGAGGAATAAGATATGAGAAGTTATCACATCCACATAATCATGTACAAAACTGAAATGAAGCAATAAATAACAACAAATCATAACACCAATGTGATAACGGAGTTACACAATCTCTCCTACGTCTCCACACCTTTGTCTCACTAGATGAGGCTTCTTTATTTTTGTTCAAAGCTCAATAAGTACATCACAACAGTGCCAAAATGATACAAGACTGATCTAGTCTTGTTCTCCAAGATCCTTAGAACTCAACAAAAGAAACCACACTCAAAATGGATGACCGAAGCTCGCAGAAATGGCTCGCAAAGGTGTGCTCCTCAACACCTTCCCTGCATAAATATGGCTTTGGCTTGGCTTTCCTTCAGCATAAATATTCTTTGAATCCCCCCCATGGCCTCAGTAAGGCCTGGTTTATATATATATGGGGTTGGTTATCATATCCCAACTTCCCCCCAAGATCTGGCCTCAAAAGGAGCCCAATATCCCCCAAAAATGGACAAAAATCTCCATTAACAGGCTTAAAATCAATAAAAAGCCACTAACATATAGTGAAAAACCCACATTTGATTCAATATAGGGCTAATCCACTTATACCCAGTGCACACCCCCATTTCTTGGTCACATGCATACTACATATGGCCAAGCGCCAACCCAAAGGGCTATGCCCTGGCCTCTAGCCCGAAAAAATGGGTCATGTGGTCATTTCATAATAGGAGAGAGTCCTTAAATGGTGTTCCTTACCTATGGTTCCAGTCCCCACCTCGTTTGGTGGAAAGGTGCTAACTCAACGTGCTTGTTGTTTAGGCATAGGCACCCGCGCCCATTTGTACTACGGTCACATGTGCCTGATAAACCGTGGGCTCGGGCTTAGCCCCAGCCCCTTTTCGCCCTCCATACCTTTACATACACTTTATTTAATATAAAGTGGGTTTTTAATAACACATGTTCTAAAATGGCGCATTGGATAATGAACCATTCCCAAAGCTTTGTTTGGCCAATAGGTCATGGGGTCGAACCCCATGAGCTTCAAATAATTTTTCCCTTCAACTAGTGATGGGGTTCCACGTGGCAACCCATGTCTGGGCCACATGGCACCCTTTGATTGGTCCTCAATGATGCCACTTTTTAACATTCTATTGGTCCATCATGTGCCACTTGGTGAAGTGGGATTGGTCCCTGTCACTGGCCAGTCACCTTATTGTTGTGCTACCACATGTCACTTTGTTGATGTCAACATGATGACGTCAGCAGGACGTCATGCTGACATCATCATTGACTTTTTCCAATTGACATGTTGACTTTTTAGTTGTTTGGGAAAATGATCAGAGTCTGATAACACTCACATACAATGTTTGTTTGAGAAAGTAAATATATGGTCGGAGTCAGTGCGACGAGTCGGTCGCAATGGAATTTGTTTCATTCGATTCCGAGAACTTTCATTTTTGAGCCTTTTTTGGACCTAGGAAGCCTCCTAGATGTGATTCTGGATCACACCTCCCCACTAAAGACCTTTTCATCCCCAAATGGTTATTGACTAGTCAACAAGATTGGGATAGGCCACCCAGCTTTTCCTCTGTCTCTGAACTTTGTCCTATGCATCTGTCTTATCAGGATCAACTGTAACACAATCATGACAACTGGCAACATATTGTTAGCCATTTGAACCTTGTCACATTTTACTAAAGCCACTATCATCCATGTAGACAACATTACTAATGATAGCATCAAAAATATGACTGCAAATGAGCTTTTATACTTGTAATATTTGCATGACATGAGCTTATCTTGAAGGAAACTTTGATTGATTTTCCATTCAACAATCATTTCCTATTTTTTCTTAAGATCAATTACTTCATTTGAAACAATTATTGGTTTATTTATTTTTTGAACTCCCTTCTTTAATTGTTCCATAGTTTGAAGAGTTTTAGTTTCCTTTACATGATGAGCATGAACCACATAATCTTGACCTGCTTTGGTTAATTGATATTGATTCTTTGTCCTGTAGAAGATTTACTTATGATCATATAACTATGGACTACCTAAGACCATTCCACATTCACTTAACAACACTACATCACATGTTACCTCGTCCACATACTTAGATGAAATTGCAAATTTGATTGTGCACTGTTTGGTTATGTTCATTTGATGATGGTTGCTTATCCATTTAAGTCTATAAGGCTTATGATGTACTTGTGTTTTTAACCCCAATTTCTTAACCAATGCTTCTGAGATTAGATTAGATTGAGATCCACTATCGATTAATGTGTCTATATTAGTGTGTCACATGATTACTCTTAACTGAAACAAGTTACTTCTACAATCAATGCCTTAACCAATTTTACCTTTCATACCAACCAATGAAACCTTTGATTCATCACCTGAATCTGATCCCAAGTCTGTGGCTCTTGTTGTCATTGTAACTGTTTGCTTCCCTTTCATTTCCTTGAACCACTTTGGCCTCTTCTCGGGATGCAACTGCCAACATCTGTCCTCATCATGCCCCTCTTTCTTGCAATTATTGCAAGAGGGCTTCTCGTATTTTCTCGTCACTGCATTTTCCTTTTTTCCATGCAACTTCCTCTTATCCTCTTTCATTGAAAAATATTCCCCTAATACACCTACTTTCAATGCTTCAATACATGTCGCTTGAACATATATCTCATCAAGGTTAGTGGGTCCAAACATGAATACAATGCTTCTAATATGTGCAGGTAAACCATCTATATACTTCATAAAGGGATTATTGTGTATGTAAAGGGATATCTAACATCAATGTCATTTTTCGAAAGCCATGTGTATACTCGTGCATTGTTTTTCCTTTTCTTAGTTTTAAATATTGTCATTCAATTAATGCTTTTTCTTTATAACCCAAAGGATATAATTGCTTTGTAAGTGTAGAAATGAAACTTTTTCATGATGGAAATGCATTACCCACTTGTTGTGTTCCATTTTGAAACTTGCTTTGCCACCAGATGAGTGTTGTGCCTGCAAGTCTCAATGATGCCAACTTGATTTGTGTGGCCTTATCCTTGATCTTTTTCATACTGCAATAGAACTCCATTTGTCTGACCCAATTTTCAAGTTTCTCTGCATTAACTTCACCATCATATATGGGTAACTCAAATTTAACATCAAGTTTTAATAATGGCATTTCATTCTTATGTTTATGAACATTTTTTGTTGCATTGGATTTAGAACTTGAACTTGAAGAAGAAGGAGGTGATGATGGAGGTGAAGGATGAATCTGAGGAGGATTCTCTCCCTCTTAACTTCTTCCCTTTGAATATTCACGCAGATTTGGTTTCTTACGTTCCAAGTAATCTTCATACAAAACTTTCATCATCTCTGACATGGAAAAGAAATCTTTTTGAAACTCTTTCTCATCCTCAGAAAGACCCTCTTCCGATGGCATATTCTTAGTGTGAGAATCTCTCTTTCTCAATCCAATTAATGGATTCTCTTCAGCAATTTCACCTTCACCACGTTGTATATTTTCCATGGTTAACATGCAAAACTCAAATCCAAACGTCAACCAGATCTGATACCACTTGATCCGAAAAGATCTTTTAAACGACTATGGTTGAGTTATTAAGCATGTGTTGATTAACCAATTAGGAAGCTTAAAGAGAGATGAAGAAGATATGAGAATTTATCACAGCCACTTAATCATGTATAGAACTAAAATGAAGCAATAAACAATAGGAAACCATAACACCAATTTGATAATGGAGTTCGACAATCTTGCCTACGTCTCTAGGCCTTTGTCTCAGTGGGTGAGGCCTCTTTATTTCTGTGCAAATATCAATAAGTACATCACATCAGTGCCAAAAGGATAAAAGAATGATCTGGTCTTGTTCTCCTATATCTTTACAACCCAACAGAAGAAACTACACTCAAAATGGATGACCGGAGCTCCTAGAAATGGCCCGCAAATGTGCGCTCCTCAACAGCTTCCCTGCATAAATATGGATTTGGCCTTGCTTTCCTTTAGCATAAATATGATATGAATACCCCCCATAGCCTCAAGAAGGATTTATTATATATATCTAGGGTTGGTTATCATATTCCAAATTTCCCCAAGATCTGGACTCAAAAAGAGCCCAATATCCCCAAAAAATGGGCAAAAATCTCCATTAATAGGCTTAAAATCAATAAACATCCACTAACCTATAGTGAAAAAACAACATTTGATTCAATATAGGGATAATCCCCTTATACTCAGTGTGCGGCCCCATTTCTCGGTCACATTCTTACTACATATGGCCAAGCCCCAACCCAAACGGTTGTGCACTGGCCTCTAGCCCAAAAAACTGGGTCATGTGGTCATTTCATAATAGGACCAAGTCCCCAAACTGTGTGCCTTACCCATGGTTCCAGCCCCCACATCGTTTGGTGGAAAGGTGCTAACTTTGAACACTTCTTGTTTAGGCATAGGGGCTCGTGCCCCTTTTTACTATGGTCACAAGTGCCAAATAAACCATGGGTTGGGGCTTAGCCCTAGCCCCTTTCTGCCCTCCATACCTTTACATACACTTTGTTTAATATAAAGTGGGTTTTTAATAACACATGTTCTAAAATGGCGTGTTGGCTAATGAACCATTCCCAAGGCTTCTTTCGGCCAATAGATCATGGGTTCGAACCCCATGAGCTCCAAATAAGTTTTCCCTTCAACTAGTTATGGGGTGCCACGTTGCAGCCCATGTCTAGGCCACATGGCATCCTTTCATTGGTCCTCAATAATGCCACTTGTCAACTCTGTATTGGTCCACCATGTGTCACTTGGTCAAGTGGTATTGGTCCATGTCACTGTCCAGTCACCCTATTGTTGTGCTGCCACATGTCGCTTTGTTGATGTCAGCATGATGACATCAACAGGACGTCATGCTAACATCATCATTGACTTTTGCCAGTTGACCTGTTGACTTTTTAGTTGTTTGGGAAAATGGTCAAAGTGTGATAACTCTCACATATAGTGTTTGTTTAAGAAAGTAAATATATGGTTGGAATCAGCGCAACGAGTCAGTCACAATGAAATTGGTTTCATTTGATTCCGATAACTTTCATTTTTGAGCCTTTTCTGGACCTGGAAAGCCTCCTGGATCCGATTCTGGATCACACCTCCCCACTAAGGACCTTTTGGTCCCCAAAAGGTTATTGATCAGTCAAAAATCTCGGGGTAGGCCACCCAGCTTGTCCTCTGTCTCTGAACTTTGTCCTGTGCACCAGTCTTATCAGGATCAACTGTAACACAATCATGACAACTAGCAACATATTGTTAGCCATTTGAACCCTCTCACATTTTATTGAGGACACTATCATCCATGTATACAACATTACTAATGATAGCATCAAAAAGTTGACTGCAAATGAGTTGACATACTTGTAATATTTGCACGACATGAACTTATCTTGAAGCAAACTGTGATTGATTTTCCATTCAATAATCATTTCATGTTCTTTCTTAAGATCAATTACTTCATTTGAAACAATTATTGGTTTGTTTCTTGCTAGAACTGCCTTCTTTAATTGTTCCATAGTTTGAAGAGTTTTAGTTGCCTTTACATGATGAGAATGAACCACATAATCTTGACCTTATTTGGCTAACTGATATTGATTCTTTGTCCTGTATATTATTGCCTTACGATCATATAAGTATGGACTACCTAAGACCATTTCACATTCACTTAACGACACTAGATCACATGTTACCTCGTCCACATACTTAGATGAAATTGCAAATTTGATTATGCATTGTTTGGTTATGTGCATTTGATGATGATTGTTTATCCATTTAAGTGTGTAAGGCTTATGATGTACTTGTGTTTTTAACCCCAATTGCTTAACAAATTCTTCTGATATTAGCTTAGATTGAGATCCACTGTCGATTAATGTGTCTATCTTAGTGTATTGCATGATTACCCTTATATGAAACAAGTTACTTCTTCAATCAATGCCTTCATAAATTTTACCTGTCATATCAACCAATGAGACATGTGATTCATCATGTGACTCCGATCCCAAGTCTGTGGGTCTTGTTGTCATTGCAACTGTTTGATTCCCTTTATTTTCCTTGAACCACTTTGGCCTCTTCTCAGGATGCAACTGCCAACATCTGTCATCATCATGCCCCTCTTTCTTGCAGTGCTTGCAAGAGGGATTATCATCTTTTCTTGTCACTGCATTTTCATTTTTTCCATGCCACTTCCTATTATACTCTTTTCTTGAAAAATATTCCCCTGATACAACTGCTTTCCCTGCTTCAATATATGTCGCTTGAATAGAAACCTTATCAAGGTTAGTGGGTCGAAACATGAATACAGTGTTTCTAATATGTGCAGGTAAACCTCCTATATACTTCATAAGGGTTTTCTGAGTATGTAAAGGGATATCTAACATCAATGGAATTTTTCGAAAGCCATCTGTATACTCTTGCACTGTTTTTTCCTTTTCTTAGTTTTAAAGATTTCCATTCAATTAATTCTTTTTCTTTTTAACCCAAAGGATAGAATTGCTTTCTAAGTGAAGAAATGAAGCTTTGCCACGATGGAAATACATTACCCACTTGTTGCATTCCGTTTTGTAACTTGATTTGCCACCAGATGAGTGTTGCGCCTTCAAGTCTCAATGATGCCAACTTGATTTGTGTGTCCTCATCCTTGATCTGTTACACACTGCAATAGACCTCCATCTGTCTAACCCAATCGTCAAATTTCTCTGCATTAACTTCACCATCATATATGGGTAACTCAAATTTAACATCAATTTTTAATAATGGCATTTCATTCTTATGTTTATGAACATGTTTATTTGCATTGGATTTAGAACTTGAACTTGAAGAATAAGGAGAAGAAGGAGGTGATGATGGAGGTGAAGGAGGAATTTGAGGAGGATCCTATCCCTCTTCACTTTTTCCCTTTGAAGATTCACCCAGATTTGGTTTCTTACATTCCAAGTAATCTTCATACAAAACTTTCATCACCTCCGACATGGAAAAGAAAGCTCTTCGAAACTCTTTCTCATCCTGAGAAAGTCCCTCTTTCAATGCCATATTCTCAGTGTGAGAAGCTCTCTTTCTATATCCAATTAATGGATTCTCTTCAACAAGCTCGCCTTCACCATGTTGTAACTTTTCCCTGTTTAACATGCAAAACTCAAATCCAAACGTCAACTAGCTTTGATACCACTTGATCCGAAAAGATCTTTTAAATGACTATGGTTGAGTTATAAAGCATGTGTTGATTAACCAGTTAGGAAGCTTTAAGAAAGAGGAAGAAGGTGTGAGAAGTTATCATAACCACATAATCATGTACATAACTAAAATGAAGCCCCAACCCATGATTTATTGATTCATTTCAGTGTTGAATATTTTGAATCAGAGGAGGATGAATCACAACCCTTCAACTAGTGATGGGGTTCCACGTGGCAGCCCATGTCTGGGCCCCATGGCACCCTTTCATTGGTCCTCAATAATGCCACTTGTCAATGTTGTATTGGTCCACCATGTGCCAGTTGGTGAAGTGGGATTGGTCCCTATCACTACCCAGTCACCTTGCTACTGTGCTACCACATGTCACTTTGTTGATGTCATCATGATGACGTCAGCAGGATGTCATGCTGACATCATCATTGGCTTTTGCCAGTTGACCTGTTGACTTTTTAGTTGTTTGGGAAAACAATCAGAGTGTGATAACTCTCACATGCATCGTCCGTTTGAGAAAGTAAATACATTGTCAGAATCAGCGCGACGAGATGGTCATAATGAAATTGGTTTCATTTGATTCCGAGAACTTTCATTTTGGGGCCTTTTCTGGACTTGGGAAGCCTCCTGGATCAGTGATAGCAATAGTGATAGTGATAGTGACAATGAAAATGATAGTGGAAGTGATAGTGGCAGTGATTTTGGTACTAATAGTTGGTCTACACTTATATTTCAGGGCAAGAATAGGGTGTTCTAGCCTCCTTTTAGTTGGTGTCAAAGAATCAGGGAGTTGGATCTTACTTCAGGTTGGAGCTTGAGAACCAGGTGGTTGTATCCACCTTTCAATTGGAGCTGGAAAACTCAGGGGGTTGTATCCTCCTTCTGGTTTGAGCCAGAGAATTCAGGGAGTTGTAGCTTCCTTCATGTTGGATCCTGTAAATAGGGGCTTGTAGCCTCCTTCCAGTTGCATATGGAGAATTGAGAACTTGGAGCTTCCTATGAATGAATTCTTGATATATATAAGAAAGCGCTCGATGGTTTTCTCCCATTTGAGTTTCCACGTAAATACTGGTGTATTGTGTTCTTGATGTGATGTTGCTTATGTTTACATGCTTATGTGATATATATATATATATATATATATATATATATATATATATATATAAGATGCATTCATAGATGACACATTGTTGGTATATTGTTGAACATTGTTGTTAAAGTGAAATAATATATATAGTGGTTAAAAAGTGGTATAAAGTGTTCATATTGATTCATCCCCCTCTCAGTATTCCAACACCTATTGTCTATCACTATAATTCTATTGCTCTATTGCAAAATAAAAAACATTCTCCACTTAATTAATCACCATATAATGTGGCTAATGATGTGAAAAATCTTAAAGAAATGATAAATTTAATGCGTTCTAACATAGAGATTCAAAGTACGTATAATTCATTATGGTTGATATCGAGGTAGGCAACTTTTCCATGATGCTAGGACATGATTTCTAGCACTTAATAGATGATTATTTGAGCTAGGATGGTTCCCGTATGATTATTCGTCGTGAATTCAAACGTATCATTATTTTAAGGGAACCAAGAGCCATACTCTACATTGAGAGTATACATCATCTAAAGGTTGTTAAAATTGAGAATGGTTTGTTTACTTATTTTTTCTTCAAGGAAGAAGAAGTTGATTCTTAAGTTTCCTAATCTAATTTTGATCAAGATCAGATTTGGAATGTGAATTTTGATGGTGCTTATTCTCATGAAGGTAGTGGTGCCATAGTTATGTTGTATTCCCCGTGAGGTAAACCTCATTAGTTTTCTTAACAACTAAAATTTTATATGCACTAAGAATATTGTTCAGTTTGAATCTTTATGTTTAAGTATGGAAAAGGATTTATAATTAGGGTATAGACATTCGGAGTTTTTTTGTTTTTTTTTAGAGATTCTCTTTTGATAATAAATATGTTCAAAAGGTATATAAACCAACTAAAGTTTTTTAGAAAATATATTTAGGTTAAAGATCAATTTACTAAAATATTTCTCTCATACAATTTGACTTATATTTTTTAAGGGATGAATTTAGTAATTAATAATATTTTTATTTTTACGTCTAGTACTGATAAGAAATTTTATGATGATAAGCCTAACTACGATGTCATTTATCTTTACCATCCTTGTGTGCTACATAATGATGAATCTTGGAATATTTTTAGAGTGATAAAGATATGTTTTCCTTCCTTTCTAATCAATAAGAACTAATACATAATTCTTCGATTTCCATAAATCTAAAATAACAATATCTAACCCAAAGGCCTTGAGCCCTTAGAGAATATGTTTTTTGCAAATGATTGAACTAATACATAATTCTTCGATTTCCATAAATCTAAAATAACAATATCTAACCCAAAGGCCTTGAGCCCTTAGAGAATATGTTTTTTGCAAATGATTCTTCCAATATTGTTGGTAAAAACCACAAGCCTTCTAAATAAAAGATGGGAAGAAATATCCTATTGAACATAGGTTTTGAAAGTAACCACGTGATCTTGTACATTAGAGCCTAATGAGGCAAAGAAGAGTCATGATACAGGGAATTCAAAGACATTTTCACCTAATATTATAAATGTTGAAGGGGATTTTATCTTGGTATAATTTGACATTCTATTCATATTGAGAAGGATGCAAATCTAGTTAGAAAAAGATAATGGTTTATTAACCCCAATATAGATGGCTTAATCAAGAAATGACTTGACCAAATGCTAGATGAAAATGTTATATTTCCAGTTTGCCACTCAAAATGGGTTTATAATCTCATTATAGCTAAGAAAAAGAATATTGACATTCAACTTTATGTAGACTTCAAAGATCTAAATTAGATGTGCTTCAAGTACAATTTCCCTTTTTCTTTCATCGATTTGATTTTACAACAAGTTGGTTGTTCCAAAACAATGTCTCTCTTAGATGATTTTTCTTATTACAATTAGATTAAAATCTATGATAAATACTACTTTAAGAAGACTTGCACGACAAGGTGGGGCACTTTTTCATATCAGTTTATGCCCTTTGGCATAGTTAATGTAAGTGCCTCCTTTCAAAGGGAAATGCCCATCAATTGTGATGATTTAATAGGTATAATCATTTAGATTTTTATTGATTATTTGGTTGTGCATTCAAAGAAAAGATATGATACTTTTTACCATCTAACGTAGATTTTTCTTAGATGTAGGAAATTTTGTGTTATCCTAAAAAAAATTGTTTTTGTGTAATTGAAGGTGAATTGTGAGTGCATGTTGTCTCAAAATATGGTTGAATGATCGATTCAAAGATATTTTTTGATATGAAATGGATGTTGTCTCTTTTGGAACCTCAAGTTTTGATGGTCCATCGCACTTCTCCTAAGATCTATGCAATCAACCAATAGCTGGAAACAATTGATCAAGCAATCAACTGAAAGTTTACATCACTTGGTCGAGTAGTTGACTATTCGGTCAGTTAGAAAATTGACTAGAAGTCAAAGACAGTTGGTCGATGGATCGACCAACCGATCAATAGACTATGAGTTTTACATGTGAATCACAGGTCAAACATCCTTGACGGGTCAAATAGACAACACATATTTGACAGAGTCAAATATAACCATCAATGTTGTATGTGGACAACATCTTTTAAATTTCTAGGAATTTGGTTAGATATTGAGACTATAAATAGAGGAATTGATGGGTCATTGTCATATGGTTGTAACGAAAGACATTATGTCCAACATGCATTGTTATGTTTTGATCACAATGCACTTTTCTTAAGTGTTGTAACAATGTCTTTAGATACCATATATATTTTCTAAAGTTAATTCTCTTCGATTATGTATAGTTCTATTCAATGGTTTCATAGCAGGATTCACCCAATACCCAACATGGTATCAAAGAAAGGTTAAGACCTTTCCTATTTTCTGCAAATCTTGCTGAGTTGAATCTGTTTATGATTTAATCTGGGATGGTGATTTGTTGATTGTAACCGTGCAAACAAATTAGAATTGTTAGATATCAAAGATGGCTTCAAAGATTGATCTTGTTGCTTTGAATGGATCAAATTATGATATTTATGATTCAAACATGGAAACCTTATTAAAGAGTAAGGGACTGTGGAAATATATGAAAACTACAATTCTAGAGTCAATAGACAATCATATGAATTTGTTTTTTGATGAAAAGAAGGATGACACTATGGGGGTCATCACAACCTATATCTCATGGGAGATTTGATTTCACACCAACATAATAGGCTACTCTCATAAATTTTGGAAGAATCTAAATTTTGGAAGAATCTAAAAAAGTCAAATAAAGCTGTGTCATGCAATTGGAGAAAGAGTCGATCTCTCTCTATCTTCATTTACTCAACAAAATTGAGCAATATTTGGTGCATTTGAAGGATATGCAGTTGAAATTGGGAAAATGTAAGAAGAATTATCAGAAGAAGTATGGACAACTCATTGATGTGGTCCTAATGGAAAAGAGAACACCAATCCATGTGTTTGTTTCCACTTTTTGCACCAACTGGAAGGTATGCAAGGAAGATGGTAAGGATTATACCTTTGAATATTTCTATAGATTACTGACTAATAATCAATAAAGATTGCTAGATGAAATAAATATTGGTGGAAAACATCAATGTCACCTACTCAAGGGAAAGGGAAAGGTGAATTATAAGGAAAGAGGACAATTCGATACCCCTATACAAATACTAGAATACCTTGACTAGAAACGTAAAGGACCTTCGAAGAATCAAAAGAGGAATACATATTAGCACTGTGGAAAGACTAAACATGTGGAGAAATATTGCTACAAGAAGAGAGATGATTTAGAGGATAAGGTCAAGTGACTTGAAGGATATGTGTATGTTGTTTTTTTCCTTGCTAATAATTTCACCTTCCAAATAAAAAATTCTCCAACTTTTCTTTCTCAGAATGAATGGGTAGTTGATTCTTGATGCACTCACCATATGGATAAGGATGCTTCATTGTTCGCATCCTTCGATAAATTTTTACATAAAAAGATCTACATTGTTGATGGCGTTTCTCTATAAATTGTTAGTCATGGTGATGTTCCTTGTCGACATGGAAATATTGTTGATGTCTATCATGTGACAAATCTCAATTAAAATTTTCTATCAGTTTTTGAACTAACATAAATAAGTAAGATTGTGGAGTTCTAGCCTCAACATTTTCTTGTCAAATATCTAAATAAAGGTCAGTCGATTGTTTCCAATGGTGCATCAACCGCAAACAAAGTTTGTATAATGTTTTCAACTCAACTTGACCCAACTTTGAACCGACTATTCGTATTGCTCACACTGATGAATGAATTCAAGTTTGGCATGAATGACTCATAAACATAAATTTTCAAAGTCTCCAGTCGATGGAAACACATAATATATTTGTTGGTCTAGCTAAAGTTTTTCCCCCTACTAGAGTCTGTAGAGGTTGTGTGCTAAGAAAGAATCATCAAACACCCTTTGACTCTAGCAAAACGTGGTGAGCACTGAACCCCTTGTATATAGTTCAGAGTGATCTTTGTTGCATCAATCTACCTTCCTTGGAAGGTGCAAGGTATATTTTGACACTTATTGATGATCTCTCTCATTTCACTTGGGTTCATTTCATGAAAAAAATGATCATGTATTTGAAAAGTCCAGAGAATTTAGGGCCTTTGCTAAAAATTAATGTGTTCGACCTATCAAGTTCCTAAGATTAGACAATGGTGGTGAGTATGTGAATCGAAATTTTAAAGAATACCTTGTTCAATCTGGTATTGGCTAGAAGTGGTCGGTTCCCCATACCCCTCAACAGAATGACATTACAGAATGCAAGAATCAGATGTTAATCGAAATGGGTAGATGCATTTTGTAGGCCAAGGAATTTCCACCTTTCTTCTAGGATGAAGCTCTTTATTGTGAAAAATATATGTTGAATCATATTTCTACTCGAGTCATTCCTTCTAGGACTCCAGTCGAATGATGGTGTGGAAGAAATCCCTTTATCGAACACCTCTCCATATTTTGATGTGTTTCTTGGGCTCATATTTTTTATGATTGCATAAAAAAATTGGATGCAAAGAGTCATGCTTGCATCATGATGGGATACTCTAAAGATTCTAAATCCTATCAATTGTTTGACCCCTTCAGATGACATACCACTATTAGAATAAATGTATGGTTTGATGACCAGTATTCATGACTTAAGTTGTTAAATCCCTCCTCTGGTTGACTATAGGATGGTCCCTTTGATTCTATCTCTGACAAAGGTTCTCCTATTCCATTTTTCAGTCCTCCAACTAGACATTCAAACATTGTTCTTGTTTCGGTTGGGCCATCAACTCTCGAGTCGACTAGCCAGTCGAATTCTCTTTTGAGTAGTCCTCCATCTCCTTTGACTGAAACTATTCTAACTTTTGATCGACCTTCTATGGTGGATATCATTTCACCAATTTTTTGTCTACCTAGATAGGCTATTGAGATGATTAAAATTGTTTCTCCCGATGTCGATGATATTACTTTAGGCCAACAAAATCATAGTTATAAGAAGCATGTCATCGTTTCTTTGATGACTCATGTTATTCAAACTTGTGATCCTATTACCTACTTCAATGCACAAGAAAAACATGAATGGGATCAGGACATGTAGACTGATATGGATTCTCCTATGAAGAATCAAACTTGGGACTTAGTTCCCCAGCCTCAAGGTAAGAACATTAGGAAGTTTTGATGGGTCTATAAGACCAAATTTACCTATGAATATGTTTTTGAGTGTCATAAATATAACTTGGTTGTGAAATTATTTTCTCAACAAGAAGGAATCAAATACAATGGGACCTTTTCCCCCATTGAAAATATTAATTTTGTTCAACTAATCCCTTATTTCTTGTTTTGGATGGTAGATCCACCAGATGGATGTGAAGATTTCCTTTCTTCATGGTGACCTATCTGAAGAAATTTTCATGGAACAACCTCCTAGTGTTGTGACATATTCTAACCTTGTTTGTCAACTTCCAAAGAATATTTATGGTTTGAAGCAATATCCCAGAGATTGGTATGATAATATCGTCAATTTCTTTCTTCATATTGGTTTCAAATGTTATGAATCTGATCACAATTTATATGTACTATGTTGGTCCTAAGGTCTGCACCTGAATGCTAAAGGGAAAAGCTAGGGAACCTCAAGTTTTGGAATGATGGGTTTTTTTATGAATTAATTTTGTTGGTCAGCTGAGAGATAGGTTTCCAAGGGTAGAGACCTAATTTGATTGTTCAAAAATATCATTGTAAGGTTTCCCTTAGCTGGTGGTATGCAAATTTGTGAGCATGTAAAGATATGAAGAGTAAAACAATGAAATACAATAAAGCATACAACTTGTTTATTGTTGTATGAAATTTTAGACTTGAAATGATATTCCATATCTAAAACAGGTATCTTGACACAAAACATCCAAACAAGGTTTTCTTACAATAAATTATTAACTGAAAGCAATAGCTGAAATCATGTTGCATAGGAATAAATAGTTCATTGAGACAATATATGAGAGGAAAGGACACTACACATTGCATACATATCCAACTTTCATCTAGATAAGAATAATAACACACAAAATATTTGATAAGAAAAAAAAATATGTCACCAAAACTTATATTCACCAAGTAGGAAACTTTACAGTCTTATGCTTCAAGGCCCAACCACAATCCTAATGCTTGAACTCCCAAAAATTGAACCCCCTTACCTTCAAAAACCTATATATTTATCTTTTTTCCAAATATGGTTCTACCACCTATCTAAGATATAACTCTAAAGTTCAACCTTACATCACAACTATATCCCGTATATCCAACTTGACTTCCACTCCTTAATTACAATTTGTAAAAATTTCTTTGACTTGAGTGAATTTGGTTTGAAGTATCAGTTCATGACTTTACTTCAATTTGACCTTAACAAAAATATGGTTCATATAAAAAAACAAAATAACCACTGGTTACAATTGGCAGCAATATCTTTAACTAAAACAACAAAACTCTATCAGTGCAACTATAAGTAAAGATGATAACTGAAGTGGAACAACTCCATAACAGAGTCTTCAAAAGTTCTAATTGGAAGTTGACTATGCATTGATTCCTACATACACTAAAACTGAAGACCAATCAGGAATACAGGTCGATGAGCTGGCATAAGTCTCAAATCCTTTCTCCTTCGACAATAGTAGACCTCTTAGATTATTTCTTTTAAGAACATGCATTTTTTCTAATGCTTCTTTTGAAACTTCTGGTACATTTTCTGTAGCTTAGTATGTTGCATTTCAAGATCTTGTTTCTATTGTTGTAGACTATGAATTTGTTTCTTTAGAACTTGTACTTGGTGGTTGTCATCTCTATCCCTGTCAGCTTCAACCTTTGGTTTGATCAATGCCTTTACCTTGCTTCCATCCTTTATCCCATGTTCTTCCTCTGTAACCGGATTGTTGAGGTCAATGGACAACTTCGATTTCCTTGGCCTCATTTCATATCTAGGTGTTATCTCGGATTTTTTTTAGGTACTTCCCTCACAGGTTCCTGCATCTTCAATATTTTTCCATTTCTTTCTAGTTTGGCCTCATGTGGAACATGCTTGGGAACTAGTTTTTCATATGGAGTTATTTCATCATAGTCATGCTCGGGATCTAGACCAAAGTCCATTACATTTTGTTCTAATTCCATATTTGCAGGGTACTCTATTTTTACAGCAACATACTTTATCCCTGAGGTCTCCCATTTTTATTTTTATTTCCTTGCCTTATCCCCTATCATCCCTTTTGAATGTGTGGATATCCATCTCCTCTATGTTGGAAAATCCGAAGATGTCCTCTTCAATGTCCTCATCCTCAATTACTATGGGTTGTTTCTCTTTTAAGGATGGATTAAACATTTCCTTGGAATTCAATCTCAATTGATTTGTGAGCCTCATTTTTCTATTAGGTTTACTGGGAATTTTAGGGAGTTGGATCACTTTCCTCTCTCTAATTCATTTGGCCTCAAGGGATTTCTTAATCAAAGTGTCTACAAGTAAAAATTATGTAGTAATTATATCAGTACTAGGTTGTTTAAGTTTCTTCTACCTGCTTGTTTTTGTCCTAGGAGTTTTATCTTTCTACATGGTAGTGGTCACAGGCTCATCTTCATAATTTTGAGGTGACAGTGGACCTGTTGGACTGGCTTTTTCTCCTCCCTGCCTGGTATAATTCCTGGCATACACATTTCCACTCTCCATCTCTCTTTGTTTTTTTGTAGGGGATCTTAACTTCCTTCGAGTGATCTCCTCTTTGGTTGGAGTAATTAACCTGCCCTTTTTAGATCGAGTTCCCCCCTTTTTTGGTGTATTATTTTTATTTCTAGTTTGGTGGGTATCTTTTGATGAGCACCCAGGTTTAAGGAGAAACCCTAATTTATTGATTACCCTCATCCTTTTGCTCTGTTTACTCTCAATCAACTTCTTCTTCCTCTTGTTGCTAATTTGTTCCATGTCCTTCTTCCTGTAACGCTACAGACTGCAAAAAATACTTCCAGGGAATTTCTATTTCATATAAAGGAAAGAGAACCAAAATTTTAGCGAAACCCTAGTGATATAAACTTCTCTGAGAAGATTCAGGGCGACTCTAGACCTTTTTAGACATTTTCGTTAAACTTTTAAGCAAATACAAATGTAGGTTTAACTCCTTCTCACCATCTAAGTGGATAAGGAAACAAAGGCGATAACAGTGAACAATCAAGAAATGACCTTCTCCTATTATATACATTTGTAATGCAATGATAATTCCCCTCCACTCTTCTTTAATCAACATAATCGATATGCCCGGACTCCAATCAGGGTTTTGGTGTTCAACCACCAAGAATTTGTTGCATAGCTCGGTTGGAAATTTTCCCTTTTTGAGCCATCTCTCCCCACTAACCAAGAGAGTGCATGCCCCAACAATAAAATGCTCTTTAATATGAATGATGGTCTCCCTGAGTTGGGTCTGAAACCCATTGAAATTATGTGCAAAGAGAAAGGCCACTCATGTGTGATGCCCATTGAATGTGAAAATGAAATCAAACCATTTTTCTCTGATGAAAATGTCTCATATTTCTAGAATGGATTTAAATAGTTTGAGCCATTATGGATTTGTTCTGTTCAATTGCCAACACTCTCAAGGAGAAAACATTGCTTTCTATCTGCTTCTATGGAAGTGATGGCCAAATGTATGTGTTATTTTGGGTTCCTTTACCACCTGCAGTGATTATTACACATGATCTCGTGATAATAACAGTTTAAGGCGCAAACCTACATGACCCTTAGCATGAAGTCTGTAATGATGGTTAAACTGGTGGTAACCTATGTGATATCAAGTAATCAGGGACATGTACACACATGCGTGGCACCAACACAACTTAATTCAAATTTTTAAATTTTTATGAACATTAAAACGAACAAAACAATGCATTTTCTGTTGCTTGCAAGAATAGGCACATTTTTGAAATTAATTTCCTTTTTCATCAAAGGCCTAGGTTAGCCTGATAATAATCCACTAGTGACATAACCATGGTGATGTGTCTTATTCAATTCAAACCATAACATGTATTAACATTATAAAAATAAAGTAAATGATGAAAAATCAACAGGAAGATGAAAACATATCAAAATGACTCAACACACCATTAAAAATAAACTAAGCAAGAATTAAGTTGACAAATGGATGGGTTGATGGAGGAAAAGAAGGAAGAGGTGTACAAATAGGATTTAACATACTCCATACTCATGGAAATAATTGATTATTTTTTATATGTTTATGACCTTGTCATAACTGGCAATAACGTTGATCTCATTCTTAGATTGATGAAACAACTTACTAACTAGTTTGATATGACAGATCTTGGTATTCTGCACTATTTTTTGGGTCTTCTTGTATTTCCATTTTCTAATGGATTTTTCATTTCAATATAAATATGAAATTGATCTCTTGACACATTTTAAGGTGGAAGAATGTGTTAAGAACCAAATATCAATATACCGTAGAAAAACCTCAGAAAAAGTACTCAACGCCTTAAAAAAGCGATAATTTTAGATAATAAGCCTCTTCGAGGAGGCAACCTCATTTTACCCCACTTAAATGTTCAAGTACAAGATGATTCAAAATGAAAATGTATCCTTGGTATATATATGAGACTAGGAGGTATAATTATAACTAATGGCCTGAAGCCGACATAAATAAAATAACATTACTAATATAATATGCCCCAATTAAGGGGTAATGAGCCAACATTAGGGCTTAACATGCCCCTCCCCTTGAGACAAGTGTTGTCTACAATGCTTGAGTAACTCTGGATGCTTCTGTATAAAAGACTCATCTTCCCAAGTGGAATCTCCAGCCAATAGTTTCCTCCATTTAATAAGATACTCTTAGATGGATCTATCCCTCAGCTAGCGAATTCTTGTGTCGGTGATGGCTTCAGGCTCCAATATGATTTTTTAATCCTCGTCAAGTTCTGGAAATATAGTTTGAATTAGGATCTTGTTGCCTATAACCTTCTTTAAGTATGAAACATGGAAAACTGGGTGTACTCGTGAAGATGCAGACAACTCCAATTCGTATGTCATAGTACCAATCTTTTGCAACACCTTATAAGGGCCATAGTACTTTGGTGATAATTTATTATATTTCTTGGCTTGCTTGAGGGACATCTGTTTTTATGGTTGTAGTCTTAAAAACACCTAATTCCCTTCTTCAAAACTTCTTTCACTATGATGTTGATCTGCTTGTTGCTTCATGCGATTTTGTGCCATGGTCAGGTCGTCCTTTAAGATTTGGAGAACTTGTTGTTGATTCTCGATGTGATCTTCCACTGCTTGAACCTTAGATTTTTATTTTAGAGAAGAAGTGATGGA
>JZKD02S1601407.1:243511-268469 GCA_000966675.3 Picea glauca
CCAGCAAACATAACATTTGAATTAACATTTACGCGAAAGAATAAACATAAATAAATACAACAACAAATTTACCTTTTAATTGTTAGTTACCAACTAGTTACATATAGGACACGGTCCTTCTAGTTTCTCCAAGCCATAAGTGTTGTTGTTCCATTTTTCTCAACAACATGTCACCCCTAAGTTGAGGCTATGAGTCCACAATGAGGTCTGACCCTCTTGGTTGTCCACTCTCCACATTCATTAGCTCAAACACATATGTTCTACTACATTCGCAGTTTCAATCCACGGACTCTATTCCCCTCACCCAATGCAACCTAAGAAATATGATCTCCCTTCTTTTCCATGTAGTCCCTCGTTCCTTACCACATCCCTCCATGGCTCCAGTCTACTTAGTTTTCTAGGAATCTCATAGTTGGGAACTATAGGAACTCTTAATTGCTCTAAGAGTGTTCACAACATCATTCTCAAAGCTCTACATTTCCTCAACATGAAATATCAAATACAAACATACAAATGAAATATAAAATACAAACATACAACCTTACTCTTGGCACAAAAATCATCCCCCTCATGACTATTCTCAAACACAACACTACTAGTGCTCTTTTCTAACACTCAATTCTCCTCTTGTTGCCCAAAACCATGTAAAAATTGTCCAAAAAAGAAACTAGAATTTTCTTTTCTTCTCATGTAAGAAAGTTAACTCTCACATTTCCCAAAAAGTGGTTGTACTTAGCCCATGCTATCATAAATTGGTGAATTGACCTTTCCCACCTACTACTCTTCAATTACTTTAATATCTCTTTTGATATTTATAAGGGAATAAACATTATAATGAAATGGCTTGGATTAATATAAATGGGTAACCCCTTGGACCCACATTTAGCCCCCTCTCTTGTGAAATCATAGCCCCACGTCATTACCATCCCTCTCATATCACAACCAACCATTACTATTCTTATTAATCTTTTCAATGTACAAAATGCATATTTCGGCCCTCAACCATATTAATGAGTATGGGATATTCATCCCAAACATATCTACTCACTAGCCTAAATCAAATTTATGCATTTACATTATAATTTGTGGGGATTAAAACTACGTCCCCTCCTTATTTTTCCACTTTCCTCAGTGCACAACATCTCATAGGTTTAACTACGTATCACAATGCTAATATCTATGGCCTTTAACTAACATACATGATCTCGGACCTTGTATTGCACGTGCTCTTTGGCCTAAAACACATATACATAGGCACTTCGTCCCAAAACATGTACACATAGGCACTTTGACCCAAAACCATACAAAACGATTTCACAATTCATCATTGTTGCAGTAGTTCGAACTGATAATATCTATTTCCCCTCAATATGCACAAACCAAGTAAGTGTACCCCTTCTCGACAATACAATCCCTCAGTTTGTACCACTTACCTCTAAGGCTCTAACACAAACTAATGAGGAAGTCTTGGAGATGCAGCTCTAGGAATTTTTCACTACAACAAATTTCACAATGTTTCAATTCCCACAACAATTCCAACCAACATATTCTCTTTCCACTCAATCTGCACAACCCAAGGAAGTGTACCCCCTTTCTTTGCATCACAATCCCTTAGGTTGTGCCACTTCCCTCCAGAGCTCTTGCACAAGGTTGGATAGGAAGTCTCTAATTCGTGGCTCCGTGACTTTAGTAGTGGTAATGGAATCTCCAACCCTCAAACAGTTGCAAATGTGCCTCTTGCATTGCATCCTTCAACTCCATTTTTTTTATTCTGAACATTTCCGCCTAGACTTTAATTGTTCCATTCCTTTGAACTTTAGCTCAAATTACTTCTATCTCTCTTCCTTCCAAGTACTCGGTTCATCTCTTCATTCTTCAGCGATTCCTATACAACCTTCATGAAAATATTCATGTTATAGTCATTATCATATAAAAATTATCTTATTCACAGGAGTTCTTAAGTCCACAATGTAATGTTTATTCAAAAATAGGTTGTAACCACAAACAATATTGATTTGTATGGATATCGTGTTTTTCAAATAGCTACCACGGGGAAGAATTCATGTGACTATTATTTGTTGATGTACCCTCATGTTTCTAGCCACCATGCCATATATGCATTATTATATTTCTCCTTCCTTTCTATACTCACCCTCTAGGATCAAGCATCCCCTTCTCTGCTACACAGTCTCTCATGTGATCCATCATTTTCCAAGGTGTTCTTGTGAAAAAACAACACCAACTCACTACTAGTCTCCCATTGGAAATTTGTATCTACTGAAAATCATAGGGTTCCAGTGTCCTAAAATTATCCTTCTTCTTGAGATTTCAACTTCAATATCCATCATCTCATATGTATTACATGCATACAATCATCATGAGATATCATCATAATAGTTTCATTTATTAATTCAAATCTAATTCATAAGAAAAAAAAAATTGTTGGTATAAGATTCTTTCTCATAATGTGTGGTTCTTGTAGCAACATGAATTGGTCTTCCTCATGGGTGTTGGGCTCAAGATATGATCATTTTCATGACAATTACTATACACTTTTCCCATATGTATATATGTGTTTTTCATCTTTTGAAGGATATTTTTGGATAATTTGATAAAATGGTATGATCGGCATAAGGTACGTGTAATTCATATTTAATGATTAAATCAAGTGTAATTCATCATGTTCTATGATTTCCAAGAGTTAATTCGTGTTTTTTTTCTGTTACAGGGCATAACACACCATGTTTCTAGTTTCGACACTTGATCCGACACTCGATCCGGCACCCAGTATTGCACAAAAACGCAAGGCGAGTTGGAGGTTATGGCATTGACGGCCAGTGATGGATAAATCGGGCACATGGGTTTTCTTCATGATCGCCCCCTCCAGCTACTAAGCTCAAGAAAACTTGATTTCAGTAGTCTAAAGAGGGCGATTATTGGCTCACTCAGTTTCGGCAGTTAGGGAACCATTAATGAAATTTGCCAATTTTAGAAGTGGTTCGAACCTCCCGTGGTCGACCACTTGGCATATAAATGTTATAAATACCATTGAGGTGGTCAGACATACACTTTTGAGTTTTCATGGTGAATTATAGTTGTTGAGTTCATGGTTGGCTTTTAGGAAGTAGCCACGACTTGTTGGGGGGCCCACTAGCAGTCTGGTCACTGTCTTTCTATTGTTTATGTATTCCATAGTTTAGTTGTTTTCTTTATTTCCTGTACATGAATTTTTATTGTGTTAATTAGTTTGTTGTAAGTTAATTGCTCTTACTCTCTTTTGCAGGTTAGAATGATGAACTGTGTTGACATGAGTTAATCTTGTAGATTAGAAACGGATTTGCAAATCCCTAGACTAACCCCATGTGTAATTAGATAGTAGATTGTGCTTTTATTTATGATTTTAGAATCCAATTTAAAACAAAGTTTTAATTAGAATAGAACATAGTTTTAATTTGGGTTTTCTTTGATAGGGATGTTGATGGATGGATAGATTTAATACTCGTTCTTAGTTTTCTTACTTCAGTTTTGAATAGATTTCATTTTCTTCATTATTGGTTAATGTAATTTTCAATTTACTTCTTGATATCATAGTTTAATTTATGTTTTTAATTCATCATAGCTTGAATGATTAGAATAGACATAGCATAGTTTTCCTTTACGCAATTTCCTTTCATAGATTAAAATGCAATTAAATCTCGTTATGTTGTTGATGGTTTATACATGAATATGGAAGGTATTTAACATTACTTTTATCATGGCTAAGTTTTCAATCGACTGTTTACTTCACACCTTTCATTTTTCCATTGAAATTAGTATTGAGCTTATACCGTTGGAATTGTCCTGTGTTGTCAAGTATCATCGAGATATCATTCATCACCACCGAAGGCATTCACACAACCACCAGCATTACATTTGAGTGTTTCATAGATTAAGGATAGATTCTTTCTTTCGTAGATTAGAAGAGATAGTTTCTTGTTCTCATAAGTTTAGTTGGTAGTCTTTCTGCTTTCAATAGAATAGATTTCCTTTCATGCATTGCATCAAACATTCAGATTTTTTTTCAGGCATTAGAAATAGTTTTGCATTAGGCATTTAGTTCACTTGCCTCTTAGGCTAGATAGTTTTTCAATGAGAAGTCTTTTCTTACCTGTCCCTTTGCTTTAGTAGGATAGATAGTTGCCTTTGCTTACTTTTCTTTTGCCTTAGTAGGTTAGTTAGGTATCTTTGCTTACTTGTCTATTTGCTTTAATAGGTTAGATAGGTGTTTTTTCTTACTTGCTTATTTAATTTCTTTCATAGGGTAGTTGCTCATTGAATGTAGGTTGGCAAGTTAAAAGTAGTTTGATTTCGTCATTTGCTTATTATGCTTAGTAGTTTGTCTTTGCTTATTGTTGAACTAGTTTTCTTTACATAGGGCTTTTACTTTCTTTCTTAGAATTGTCCATCGATCCTTGGCCCAAAGAATACTTAGGTTACCTAGTTTCCAATTGCTTAATAGGGTTTGCTCATTAGATAATTTTTCTTGAGTAGATTATCCTTAGATATCTACCTTCCTTAGCTAGACCATACTCCTACCGCCTTCTACCTTTGGCATATATTTTGCTACAACTCTAAGTTTACTTACCCCGGGTTGACAATTTAATTGAGGGTAGTTTAGTGTCTTTCTAATGCATATATAACACCCATCAATGAGATTACACAATTCCCATATATGATACTATTCTTCTTGCAATACTCTCAATGTTTACTCACCCAAATATATTTTCAATAATCATACACATTATATTTTATTGCAACACTTATAAAAGCTCATAAAATGATCTTAGAATTGTATCTTACGAGCAAATTAATCACTTCCATCTATTATTAATAATAAATGGAATGAAACTATCACATATGATGTATTATGAATATACCAAGCTATAATGAAATCAAACATTACCAATAAATAAACCACTGTGGCAATACCCATGGCGAGATCTACACAAGAAATCCTTGCATTGAATTTGGAATACCACATATTTATGTCATGTATTCCACCATGGTGAGTTGGAATTCTATCCAACACCTCAATGCATCATCCAAAATCTTTCCCATTTACTTGTTCAACCATTTGTATACCTTCCTCTTTGACCCATACACAACACTATGAATATAATAATTTAGTGCTCTTCAGTGTCGGCAAAAAGGTTGCATTCAAAACATCAGTTATATAGGGGAAGACCATTACACACTTGTATGGAACTATAGTTCTTCCATACCCAACCATAACATGGCTGCACACATGACTATCTCTATTAGCATCCATTTCTATAAAAAAAACTATGTCTCATAAATTCCTTGGTTATGATCTCATAACCAACATAACATACCACTACATTCTATGTAAATGCATTCAAGCATCATACATCATGTGTATACTCTCGCCCTCTACCTTGACACATAAATTAAAACACTGAGGTTTAACTGAGGGAAATCTTATCTAAATTCCCTTCATTATTTTATGCATCATAATAAACCAAATGGATATCTACATGATTGTTATCAATTTGTTTGATGCTATAGCTGGAATTTTGTAGAATCTCGCTGACTCCCTTCAACAACCTCTTGATCAATATCCTTATCATCAACGTTTATCTTAATATGAATGGCTATCATATGTAGTAGAAAAATTATCACTTTCAACCATGCTATGAACCTTTCTTAGATATATAATCTGTCATTAATCATATTTAGTTATCATAGCATCATTATTTCACACACACACACATACAATATAAGACTATTTTTAGTCTATAAGCATGCCATATGCATGTATATGGATTTGTTCTTGCACTAATGAACATCAATATGCACTAAGAATTCAATCTCTTCATGCTTACTAATGTATATGCATTCTAGCTTCATTGTGCATCACTTCCATTATGCACTCTAGTACATATATGTTTCAGATTCTTGTGTTGTATGTAGCCATCCTTGAATCCCTCTAAATCCTTTTGGCCTCGTGCACTATCATTCTACTCATTTATGCATTGCCATTCCTTGAACTAAAAATATTTCCAACCAAGTTCCACTTGGACATATTACAATTCCAACCAATGTGTCATATTGGCCATTGCCTCCACTTAGAGAAACTATGTTCCAACCTTGCCTTGCTAGAACCTTCCAATACCTTCAAATGGGGTACTTTATATCATTCCATCACCTTATACTAGGTTAACCATAATTATTATGGCATATATTGTCATTATATCTAGCTTTACATTGGCTTTCTCAAATTTTTAACACTTTTCTTCACTTCATTGGGTAATTTCATGTGAAGTCTTGTCTTGTCCATTGAAGACCAATTTTCTCCCAATGGGATTATATATTTATCTATTGGAAATATCAATGAATATCCTTTATTACCTTGTCCCTTGAATCCTTTTTACTTGTACTCTAATTCTGCTATGTACTCTAAAGATAGAAGTGTCTTTCTTTCTTTCCTTAGATATTCAACCATAGTTTTCAACTTATAACTAGAAACCCTTTTAAGTTCTCATAGACTATCCCTTAAAGATGATCTACCCATCCCTATGACTCACCCATTGCCTCATGATACCTTTTTGTTCATTTGGAGCAATCTTTGGAGCTATCAGTACATTCCTACCTTCAAGGCTACAACGACTTACCCTACCTTTTAGTGCCCATTACTTCCATCCTTCACCTATTGGATTCACGATTTATGTGAGATGCCGGCTTCTTCACAATGTCATCGTACATTCGATACAGCTCCGCAAGCTGTATAACTGATCGGCTTTTGCAATTCTCTTTGTCTCGGCCTCCATTGTGGCCTGCATTAATTGATCAAAGCAATTTGTTAAGACTGCAAATAAGTGCAAATAGATTTCAGAAAAGGAAGAATTGAGTCTGAGCTGAGCCAACCTCGGCAGCCTGGCAGAGCGAGATATCCAGGTCGGGGGATTGGGGAGGGCTACGATGGCTTCTATCTTCCATGCCAATTCCGATTCAATACGGGAAATTGCCTTCCGCGATTCAATTACAACACCGTGACTCRGCCGATTTCCCAGGCTTTCCTCSATTGTGGCGGCCTCACTCTAWTTCAAYACAGAGAGCGGGGGTTCGAGCCTCTTAGCCTSTCTAATTCCATCGGCTTMCATTCAAAGATTGCAWAATMAAACTYGAAAGTCTATTTTCATGGCCGCCTCGCCGTGACGCATTTGAAATTATAATTAATGGTGCAGAGTCTTTTATCCATTCTTAATCCGTCGGAGAATTAGCATATACAGTGCATGAAGTCCACAACCAAAAATGCCAAGAAATACGCCGATACGTGTTCTTGAAATTCAAGGCTGACCTGCAACTTATCCCAAGAACAATTACATCCATTCATAACGACAAGTATAAAACATGAAAGGCCGATCATCATCGATGATGCAACATCCTCTGGAAAAATTCCATCCATTCACAACGACAACTGTATAAAACAGAAAATTGGGTTTACGTTATTTTTTCTGTTGCCATTATTTATACGCGGGATAATACCATAGTGAACAAACAAAATATTAGTTTACACAATTATTTGACGACAATGATTATGAAGAAGACACAATACCTACCTTCAATAATTAGTACAATGATGCAAAACATACTGTAAGAGGATAATTTATTAATAGATACTAGGGAACTTTGTCATTTTGAAAGTTAAATTATAAAATTTTCATGAAACGTGGTTCCAATATTTGAATTTAAAAAAGATATAATTGATATTTCTTATTAATATAATTATATTTTAATAAAATTATAATAATAACATTAAGAATAAAAATAAGAGTCATTATCATAACCATCATCATTTTTAATAATAATAATAATGATAACTATTTATTAAAGATGAAATTCAAAAAATTAAAAGATACTAAGTTATAATCACTTTTAATCATAATAATGATAATGATAATGATAATGATAGCTATTTATTAATGAGAAAATTCAAAAAAATAAAAAGATACCAAGTTATATAAATGATTTATTATTGAAAAGATTTAAGATATTTGTAAAATACTTAAAATTGAATTTTTTTTCATATATAACATAATAAAAACTATGAATGCATCTCACAACATAATAAAAACCATAAATGTATGTATACCCAATAAACATAACATTTAAATTAACATTTATGCTAAAGAATAAACATAAATAAATACAACAACAAATTTATCTTTTAATTGTTAGTTACCAACTAGTTACATATAGGACACTATCTTTCTAGTTCCTCGAAGCCATAAGTGTTGTTGTTCCATTTCTCTCAACAACATGTCACCCCTAAGTTGAGGCTACGAGTCCACAATGAGGTCTGACCCTCTTGGTTGTCCAGTCTCCACATTCATTAGCTCAAGCACATATGTTCTACTTCATTAGCAGTTTCAATCCACCGACTCTATTCCCCTCAACCTATGCAACCTAAGAAATATGATCTCCCTTCTCTTCCATGTAGTCCCTCGTTCCTTACCACATCCCTCCATGGCTCTAGTCTACTTAGTTTTCTAGGAATCTCATAGTTGGGAACTATAGGAACTCTTAGTTGCTCTGAGTGTTCACAACATCATTCTCAAAGCTCTTCAGACATTTCCTCAACACGAAATATCAAATACAAACACACAACCTTGCTCTTGGCACAAAAATCATCCCCCTCATGACTATTCTCAAACACAACACTACTAATTCTCTTTTGTAACACTCATTTCTCCTCTTGTTGCCCAAAACCAACATGTAAAAATTGTCCAAAAAAAAAATGGAATTTCCTTTTCTTCTCATGTAAGAAAGTTAACTCTCACATTTCCCAAAAAGTGGTTGTACTTAGCCCATGCTATCATAAATTGGTGAGTTGACCTTTCCCACCTACCACTCTTCAATTACTTTAATATCTCTTTTGATATTTATAAGGGAATAAATATTATAATGAAATGGCTTGGATTAATAGAAATGGGTAACCCCTTGGACCCACATTTAGCCCCCTCTCTTGTGAAATCATAGACCCAGTCATTACCATCCCTCTCATATCACAACCAACCATTACTATTCTTATTAATCTTTTCAATGTACACAATGTATATTTCGGCCCTCAACCATATTAATGAGTATGGATTATTCATCCCAAACATATCTACTCACTAGCCTAAATCAAATTTACACATTTACATTATAATTTGTGGGGATTAAAACTACATAACGATTTCACAATTCATCATTGTTTCAATAGTTTGAACTAACAATATCTATTTCCCCTCAATATGCACAAACCAAGTAAGTGTGCCCCTTCTTGACAGTGCAATCCCTCAGTTTGTACCACTTGCCTCTAAGGCTCTAACACAGACTGACAAGGAAGTCTTGGTGATGCAGCTCTAGGAATTTTTCACTACAACAAATTTCACAATGTTTCAATTCCCACAACAATTCCAACCAACATATTCTCTTTCCACTCAACCTGCACAACCCAAGGAAGTGTACCCCCTTTCTTTGCATCACAATCCCTTAGGTTGTGCCACTTCCCTCCAGGGCTCTTGCATAAGGTCGGATAAGAAGTCTCAAATTCGTGGTTCCATGACTTTAGATGTGGTAATGGAATCTCCAACCCTCAAATAGTTGCAAATGTGCCTCTCGCATTGCATCCTTCAACTCCAATTTTTTTCTTCTGAGCTGCAACATGTCCACCTAGACTTTAAGTGTTCCATTCCTTTGAACTTTAGCTCCAATTACTTCTATCTCTCTTCCTTCCAAGTACTCAGTTCATCTCTTCATTCTTCAGCTATTCCTATACAACCTTCATGAAAATATTCATGATATAGCCATTATCATATAAAAATTATCTTATTCACAGGAGTTCTTAAGTTCACAATGTAATGTTTATTCAAAAATAGGTTGTAACCAAAAACAATATTGATTTGTATGGATATTGTGTTTTTCAAATAGCTACCACGGGGAAGAATTCATGTGACTATTATTTGTTGATGTACCCTCATGTTTCCAACCACCATGCCATATATGCATTATTACATTGCTCCCTCCTTTCTATACTCACCCTCTAGGATCAAGCATCCCCTTCTCTGCTACACAGTCTCTCGAGTGATCCATCATTTTCCAAGGTGTTCTTGTGAAAAGACAACACCAACTTACTACTAGTCTCCCATTGGAAATTTGTATCTACTGAAAATCACAGGGTTCCAGTGTCCTAAAATTATCCTTCTTCTTGAGATTTCAACTTCAATATCCATCATCTCATATGTATTGCATGCATACAATCATCATGAGATATCATCATAATAGTTTCATTTATTCATTCAAATCTAATTCATAAGGAAAAAAAATTGTTGGTATAAGATTCTTTCTCATAATGTGTGGTTCTTGTAGCAACAGGAATTGGTCTTCCTCATGGGTGTTGGGCCCGAGATATGATCATTTTCATGACGGTTATTATACACTTTTTCCATATGTATATATGTGTTTTTCAACTTTTGAAGGATCTTTTTGGATAATTTGATGATAAAACGCTATGATCGACATAAGGTACGTGTAATTCATGTTTAATGATTAAATCATGTGTAATTCATCATGTTCTATGATTTCCAAGAGTTAATTCGTGTTTTTCTTCTATTACAGGGCAAAACGCACCATGTTTCTAGTTCTGGCACTTGATCTGGCACTTGATCTGGCACTCGTTCTATGATAGCTTGAATGATTAGAATAGACATAGCATAGTTTTCATTTACGCAATTTCCTTTCATAGATTAAAATGCAATTAAATCTCATTATGTTGTTGATGGTTTATACATGAATATGGAAGGTATTTAACATTACTTTTATCATGGCTAAGTTTTCAATCCACTGTTTACTTCACACCTTTCATTTTGCCATTGAAATTAGTATTGAGCTTATACCATTGGAATTGTCCTTTGTTGTCAAGTATCATCGAGATATCATCCGTCACCACCGAAGGCATTCACACAACCACCAACATTACATTTGAGTGTTTCATAGATTAAAGATAGTTTCTTCCTTTCGTAGATTAGAAGAGATAATTTCTTGTTCTCATAAGTTTAGTTGGTAGTCTTTCTTGCTTTCAATAGAATAGATTTCCTTTCATGCATTGCATCGAGCATTTATATTTCTTTTCACGCATTAGAAATAGTTTTGCATTAGGCATTTAGTTCACTTGCCTCTTAGTCTAGATAGTTGTTCAATGAGAAGTCTTTGCTTACCTATCCCCTTGCTTTAGTAGGATAGATAGTTGTCTTTGCTTACTTGTCTTTTGCCTTAGTAGGTTAGTTAGGTGTCTTTTCTTACTTGTTTATTTGCTTTAATAGTTTAGATAGGTGTTTTTACTTACTTGCTTATTTAATTGCTTTCATAGGGAAGTTTCTCATTGAATGTAGGTTGGCAAGTTAAAAGTAGTTTTCTTTTGTCATTTGCTTATTATGCTTAGTAGTTTGCCTTGCTTATTGTTGAACTAGTTTTCTTTACATAGGGTTTTTACTTTCTTTATTAAAACCGTCCATCGATCCTTGGCCCAATGAATACTTAGGTTACCTAGTTTCCAATTGCTTAATAGGGTTTGGTCATTAGATAGTTTTTCTTGAGTAGATTAGCCTTAGATAGTTACCTTCCTTAGCTAGACCATACTCCTACCTGTTTTCTACCTTTGGCATATATTTTGCTACAACTCTAAGTTTACTTACCCCGGGTTGACAATTTAATTGAGGGTAGTTTAGTGTCTTTTTTAGTACATATAAATCACCTAACATTTTGGCGTCGTTACCGGGGAGTTGTCTCAATGTAAGAAGTAGTTAGGAAATATATCATCCTTAGAATTTAGCATTAGATTGGTGGTGGGGGGGCTTTAAGACGAGATGTAAGAACCTGCACATCTACTATAGCAGGTTCCCCCAGACCCAATGGTAGTTTTTCTTTTTGTTTTTGTTTACTTTCATGAAATAGACCTTGAAACCAGATGGTAGCTTTTCTCTTTTGTCTTTACTTTCTTTCATGAATAGGCCTAGATACCCACAAGTTAGATACATTAAATCAAAATCAGAGCTTTCAACTAAGGTTCCTTCTGATCTCTTTGGGGGAAGGAACGTTCCACTCATAAACTCTGCAAACTGATACCGAAAAACAGGAGTTAGCTCAACCCAAAGAGATAAAGCAGTCTCTAAAGAGACTAAAACAAGGAGCACTATAGAACAAGAAATTGAAGCATCAGTAATAGTGGGATAGGAGGCAAGACTACTCAAGCCTTCTGTAGAACCAAACAATACAACCTTTGTTTTATTACCATCATGAGGAGATCCTAACTTTGTGGACATCATCTTTGTGTGAACCAAGTTTTATCAAATGACAAGATGAATTCAGAAGAAACCATTAGCCTGAGGGAACTTTCTCAAATCCTAGCAACAGTCAGGATTTTTTCTTTTCAGGAAGAACGCATATTGACAATAGCCAAGAACTTGTCTACCTCTACG
Source organism: Picea glauca (assembly GCA_000966675.3). Taxonomy (NCBI): domain Eukaryota; kingdom Viridiplantae; phylum Streptophyta; class Pinopsida; order Pinales; family Pinaceae; genus Picea; species Picea glauca. Next base: position 256,033 of record JZKD02S1601407.1, read on the forward strand.
AAAATACTAGAAGAGTCAAGGTTCTATGAGCTAAAAAATGATTTTCCTTTCCAAAATGCAAAGGAAGCTGAAAAATTATGGACTACATCCAGTGGAGAGCAATCATTAAGACCTAAGATTGAGGAGTTCTCAACATCCACCTCAGCATATCCTTTATATACTTCAGAAATCAATCATAAAGATGAAGAGGATCTTCATAGCATGATGAAGGAGAGCATAGAAATTATTGTTGATGAACATCAAGATTACATTGAAATTTGGTTTCAAGAGGTCATCAGGCCACAATACTATTCTCTTCTCCAACACCTTATGATGCCCAAACAAGTAGGTTGGTCAGTTCTTCATATCCAGGTAATCACTGCGGTAACTTTTTCATATATGGATATGAGTATGTTTCTTATCTTGCTCCGCGCATGGTTACATTGGAAGAGTTCTTGCACTTGAATAAATATTTTTCCCTTTCTTTTTAGGTAGGGTAGAATAGTAAATAAAAACTACATGTTGTTAGTTTAGCTTAGAAGTCTAATGCAACCTCATTTTACATTTTCTTTTAATAAGAGAACTATGAGATACACGTTCCTATGACTTGATCTCATTGATCTCATTAGTTTTTAGAGTGTGGTTTTTGCAAACAGTTTTAGAGATCTCTATAGGTGTTTATTTCACCAGGAGTAGACAGTTTTAAGGATATATAAAAGAAGAATTTTTCTTCAAAACATTGCTATACTTTTACCTTGTTGTTTGCTAAGTATCAAATGAATAATGTCTTGTTGTAGTTAGCCATGTTTTTGCAAAGATTTTCATCTTCTTGTTCTTAAGGGATTTTAAAAAGAAATTTCTCTTGAAAATCTTCACCACTATATAAGGAAGTGATACTGTAACAATTAAGCTTAGAGGTATCTCGTACAGTTTTTCCAAGAAACCTGAGAAAGTGAGTAAAGTGTCTTTATCAAAGAGTAACAAGGAGGTCTAATTGGCGGTTAGTCTTGGAAACATCATAATAATTACAAAAGAAGAAAGTGAGTTGAGCCTAGAGATACTTTTCTGTTATTTCTCAATGGTAGCATCCACTACACACTAAATAGCTTGATTATATCATATCTTTAGATAGGCCACACCCGCTTAAGTACCCCTTACATTGGGGCAATCACTAAGTAATATAATGGAAAGTCATCCTCTAACATAAATATCATCCCAATTGAAAAAAAGAGAAAGAAAAAGTTATTTTCAAAGATGTTCCCCCATCTTCTTGCATAAGTAATCTTATACTAAAATATTAAAGGATGGAGGCCCAGTGTCTGAGGGTTTAAGAGGCTAACCCGTTGGGATACTGAACAGGTCTGCTGGAAATGGGTATCGACCTATGGTATAACTTGGTAAACTCATCGGAGTATTGAACATGCTTGCTGGTAGCAAGGCATTCTACCTAGTGAGGATGGTAATCTATCAAAAATAAATAATAAATTTAAACTTGTCCTGATCTACGACATTAATTGTAGACAAAGCTAACATGAAGTATGTATGGTTAAGATAAGGTTAATGAACTCCATAAACTTGCCATTGGGAAATAACTCTAAGACTATCTTGAAACTCTCTTGCCTACCTCTTCTTACATATATATATGATCTATTATCCTATAGGTGGGGCCATATTCTAACCGTCTCGTCAGACCAATCTGTGAAATTTTATCTTTACACTTGACATACTATAAATCTTCGGTTATTGGGGGATATTGACTGGTTTCCTATACTTTTGATTGTGAGGTGTCATAATACTTAGGTGTGGGGGAGGGGTTCATGAGTTGACAAATGATAACACTGTCGAGAAGAAGTAAATCTTTGTAAAATTTTGTATTATTTTTATGATACAAGTTATTACAGCAGCAATCATTTTGTTTTGAAGTGCTAAACTCCTGTGTGCTATAAATTGTTATATATGTTCTTAACAAAACACTATGTTGGTTTATTTTTGTTACATGTTGTTCATTGTAGGTTTTACATTACATTTTTGTTACAGGATTTCATTGTAGGTTTGACATTACATGTTCTATGCAAGTGGATTGAGTGAGCATGGTGGCAAAATCAACAACAATGGAACACTCTTAGCCTGCCTCAATTCCTATTTACTATGTTCGTGGCCTCTGAGGAATCAATTGCCTCAGCCACATAGATCCCAAGAGTTGGAGACCATTGATTTAAACACCACCAGTTGCCAAGAGCAAGCTATAACGGGGTTTTCAAAACTGAATTTCAGAACATCTCTGGAGCTAAGGGATACGCCAAGGAGTGGATAAAAGAGGAGCTAATCAACCCTCTCATAGTCATCACCAGCTTAATTACATGTGAAGGTAGATATTCTGTCTTTAAAGCCTATCAATTTCGACTATAAGCTCACTTTCATTTCAATAATCCATTGTAACTTTCCCTTTTACTTCTTTAAGAGTCTAGAGAAGATGTCTTCCCAAGTGAGGAAGGATGTAACCAATCCCCATAAAAACCTATTTCACCATGGCCTTATCAAACTAATTGTCCTAGCCGATTTGGAAAAACAGGAGAAAACGTGGGATGAGTTCATTTACCACTTTGAAAACCCTCATCTTACAATCAAGACTAGCAAGAAGACTCTTGATCTAGGGACTGTTACTCCACCCAAACCCTCATGCTCAAGCTATTCCTTTATCAGAGAAACTTGTTGATATCCCTGCAGCCTCATCGGGAAAAAAGACCAAGAAGCCTATTTCTAATTCATGGAACGAGGACGTGCAATATCTTCGGTCTGGGGGAGTTTTCCTGAGCTAAAAATGCTAAGCATTGCCCATCTGTATAACAAACCCATGAGAAGAGAAAGTAGGATTTCTGTCAAAATTTTGTCATACTGTCTTTTTACAAAGTCTTGGGATATTATATCAGCAGTTGTTTGTATACTTCTAACATCATTGTGTGTTTTATAAGCTCCTGTGCATTTTTATGTTTATTCTATAGAAGACTACTTATACTTAACTACTCTTTGTGACAAATACAAAACGATTACAACTACTAAATATTTATTGTCATCTCTATTCCAAGCTTATGAAAAGAGGATCAGTTGTTTGAATTGCTACATATTAATGACATACAATAACAATTCTCTTGATTCACCATGCCTACCAGTACAAACCAAGCCTTTTGTTAGTATTTGTCAGTCTGTCAGTCACCCGTGATCAAGTTTTCTCTTTCATGTGATTGATAGGGTTATTAGGTCAAATTGTTATATTTTCAAAATAAAATTCTCAAATACAATTTGACATCTCTTGGTTGTAAAATGGTCATTGGTGTGCCTAGGTTCCCTTACTACTCCAAATTCATAAATTTTCATCATGGTCATGTCATCATTCATTGTCATCAATTTACAAATGATTGTCTTGGTTAAAGATTTACTTCAAAATTGGTTTATGAATTAAGGAGGATGAATTTGACAAAAGTGAAAGAGGTTTTTGTCAATAATAGGTCAAAAAACAAAAACCTCCTTCCGTTTATGAACAGGTGTTATCATTTGAGATAAATTCCCCAAATACAGTCACTATAGGAGGGTTTTTTGCACATTTGGACAGTTTGACTTCAAGTCATTTTTTCAGAGGGTTGGAGAAAGCATTTGCAGTGATTGATGGTTCCATTGTGTAGAAGACACTATAAAATTTCCAAAAATACCACTCTCAGCCCAAAAATCCTCCTGGAAGGCCTCCAAAATCCCTCTCAAAGACCACGATGCACTTCTACTAAGAGCACACTGTGCTTTTGCAAGTTTTGAGTAACCAACTTCAAGCTGGGATTCTGAGCCAATGAGAAAGTAATTTTGAAACATGTAGGAGTTTTGTGTTCATAACATACCAAAACACAATAACCTCTCTCAGTTTTTTAATATACTTTATGGTTTGTGATATATTCTATCATCTTAGAGGCCTATACTTTCAGAAAATAAAACACTGTGTTTTTCCTGTTTTAGTCATATTTGCGTTTCGTGTTTTCCTAACAAATGGAAGTGAATTTTTGAAAAACAAGAGAGGTTTTTACCAAGGAAATATTGAAAAACAATAAACTCTCTCAATTTATAAATATACATTATTTTTTTGTATATATTGGATTCTCGTAGAGGCCTAGTTTTTCCAGAAATAAAATACTCTGTTTTTCATGTTTTATTTTCGTGATTTCCTAACAACTGAAAGTGAATTTTTGAAAAACAAGAGAGGTTTTTGTCAAGAACATATTCAAAAACAAAAACCTCTCTCTGTTTTTACACAGGTTTTACTTTCGTGTAGTTATAGGTGTCACTTTGATACCTATTTTTCACAAGTCCGCCAGGCCAGAATTGTTGTGCTTATGAGAAGTCATTTTTGGAACTAATTTTGCAGAGGTAAAATTGTTGTTTTGCATGGTTTAAAGGATCAAGGGTATAATATACATCTCAAGTCTTCCTTATATGTCATCAATAGCCTCCAAAAACTCCAAACCCTCCAGTGCAAACTTAGATAGCATGAAACATTGAGTTGTCATTTACGCCATGATAATGATTGTCCTACAACCCAAGATGAATTTCTACAGTGTTAGGTTGATGATATTAAATTCCACCAATAATAATCTCTGGATGCAATTGAAACATCACAAAAATCCTAAGTCAAAATCCCCCGGGCAAGAGGAAGAAGCTTCTAAATCTAATCCACCCCCTTCTTCACAAGTTTAGTCATAAAGGGAAATTTCTTTTTTGTTTGCAGTGGGACCTACAAAATCTTAGGTGTGGGGGTAATGTTGGGCCCGAGATATGATCATTTTCATGACGGTTATTATACACTTTTGCCATATGTATATATGTGTTTTTCATCTTTTGAAGGATCTTTTTGGATAATTTGATGATAAAATGGTATGATCGGCATAAGGTACATGTAATTCATGCTTAATGATTAAATAAAGTGTAATTCATCATGTTCTATGATTTCCAAGAGTTAATTCATGTTTTTCTACTGTTACAGGAAAAAATGCACCAAGTTTCTAGTTCTGGCACTTGATCCGACACTCGCTTTGGCACTCGATCCGACACTCGTTCTGGCACCCAGTATTGTACAAAAACGCAAGGCGAGTTGGCGGTTATGGCATTGGTGACCAGTGATGGACAAATCAAGCAGATGAGTTTTCTTCATGATCACCCCCTCCGGCTACTAAGCTCAAGACAACTCGATTTCAGTTGTCCAAAGAAGGCGATTATTGGCTCACTCAGTTTCGGCAGTTAGGGCACGATTAATGAAATTTGTCAATTTTAGAAGTGGTTTGAACCTCCTGTGGTCGACCACTTGGCATGTAAATGTTATAAATACCACTGAGGTGGTTAGACATAAGTTAGGCATCATATACAACAATGTAATAGGGACAAACACATTTTTACTTTGTTTTGAGTTTTTCATTGCCAGATTATGCCATAAATACTTTTTTGAGTTTTCATGGGGAATTCTAGTAGCTGAGTTCGTGGTTGGATTTTAGGAAGTAGCCACTACTTCCTGAGGGGGCCACCAATAATCTGGTTACTGTCTTTCTGTTGTTTATATATTCCATAGTTTAGTTGTTTTCTTTATTTCCTGTACATACATTTTTATTGTGTTAATTAGTTCATTGTAAGTTAATTGCTCTGACTCTCTTTTGCAAGTTAGAATGATGCACTATGTTGACATGAGTTAATCTTGTAGATTAGAAATAGATTTGCAAATCCCTAGACTAACCCCATGTGTAATTAGATAGTAGATTGTGCTTTTATTTATGATTTTAGAATCCAATTTAAAACAGAGTTTTAATTAGAATAGAACATAGTTTAATTTGGGTTTTCTTTGACAGGGATGTTGATGGATGGATAGATTTAATTCTCGTTCTTAGTTTGCTTACTTCAGTTTTGAATAGATTGCATTTTCTTCATTATTGGTTAATGTAATTGTCAATTTACTTCTTGATATCATAGTTTAATTTATGTTTTTAATTCATCATAGCTTGAATGATTAGAATAGACATAGCATAGTTTTCCTTTACGCAATTTCCTTTCATAGATTAAAATGCAATTAAATCTCATTATGTTGTTGATGGTTTATACATGAATATGCAGGGTATTTAACATTACTTTTATCATGGCTAAGTTTCTATTCGACTATTTACTTCACGCCTTTCATTTTGCCATTGAAATTAGTATTGAGCTTATACCATTGGAATTGTCCTTTGTTGTCAAGTATCATTGAGATATCATCCATCCCCACTGAAGGCATTCACACAACCACCAACATTACATTTGAGTGTTTCATAGATTAAAGATAGTTTCTTTCTTTCGTAGATTAGAAGAGATAGTTTATTGTTCTCATAAGTTTAGTTGGTAGTTGTTCTTGCTTTCAATAGAATAGATTTCCTTTCATGCATTGCATCGAGCATTCAGATTTATTTTCACGCATTAGAAATAGTTTTGCATTAGGCATTTAGTTCACTTGCCTCTTAGGCTAGATAGTTGTTCAATGAGAAGTCTGTGCTTACTTGTCCCCTTGCTTTAGTAGGATAGATAGTTGTCTTTGCTTACTTGTCTTTTGCCTTAGTAGGTTAGTTACGTGTCTTTTCTTACTTGTCTATTTTCTTTAATAGGTTAGATAGGTGCTTTTGCTTACTTTCTTATTTAATTACTTTCATAGGGTAGTTGCTCATTGAATGTAGGTTGGCAAGTTAAAAGTAGTTTGCTTTCATCATTTTCTTATTATGCTTAGTAGTTTGCCTTTGTTTACTGTTGAACTAGTTTTCTTTACATAGGGTTTTTACTTGCTTTCTTAGAACTGTCCATTGATCCTTGGCCCAAAGAATACTTAGGTTACCTAGTTTCCAATTGCTTAATAGGGTTTTCTCATTAGATAGTTTTTCTTAAGTAAATTAGCCTTAGATAGCTACCTTCCTTAGCTAGACCATACTCATGCCCGCCCTCTACCTTTGGCATATATTTTTCTACAACTCTAAGTTTACTTACCCCGGGTTGACAATTTAATTGAGGGTAGTTTGGTGTCTTTTTAGTGCATATATAACACCCATCAATGGGATTACACAATTTCCATATATGATACTATTCTTCTTGCAATACTCTCAATGTTTACTCACCCAAATGTATTTTCGATCATCATACACATTATATTTTATTGCAACACTTATAAAAGCTCATAAAATGATCTCAGAATTGTATCTTACCAACAAATTAATCACTTCCATCTATTATTAATAATAAATGGAATGAAACTATCACATATGATGTATTATGAATATACCGAGCTATAATGAAATCAAACATTACCAATAAATAAACCACTATGCCAATACCCATGGCGAGATCTACACAAGGAATCCTTGCATTGAATTTGGAATACCACATATTTATGTCATGTATTCCACCATGGTGAGTTGGAATTATATCCAACACCTCAACGCATCATCCAAAATATTCCCCATTTACTTGTTCAACCATTTGTATACCTTCCTCGTTGACCCATACACAACACTATGAATACAATAACTTAGCTTTGTTCAATGTCGGAAAAAAGGTTGCATTCAAAACATTAGTTATATAGGGGAAGACCATTACACACTTGTATGGAACTATAGTTCTTCCATACCCAACCATAACATGACTGCACACATGACTATCTCTATTAGCATCCATTTCTATAAAAAAACTATGTCTCATAAATTCCTTGCTTATGATCTCATAACCAACATAGCATACCACTACATTCTATGTAAATGCATTCAAGCATTATACATCATGTGTATACTCAAGGCCTTCTACCTTGACACATAAATTAAAATATTGAGGTTTAACTGAGGGAAATCTTATCTAAATTCCCTTCATTATTTTATGCATCATAATAAACCAAATGGATATCTACATGATTGTTATCAATTTGCTTGATGCTAGCTAATTAGATGAAATTTTGTAGAATCTCGTTGACTCCCTTCAACAACCTCTTGATCAATATCCTTATCATAAACATTTATTTTCATATTAATGGCTATCATATGTAGTATAAAAATCATCACTTTCAACCATGCTATGAACCTTTCTTAGATATATAATCTGTCATTAGTCATATTCAGTTATCATAGCATCATTATTTCACACACACACACACATACAATATAAGACTATTTTTAGTCTATGAGCATGCCATATGCATGTATATGGATTTGTTCTTGCACTAATGAACATCAATATGCACTAAGAATTCAATCTCTTCATGCTTACTAATGTATATGCATCCTAGCTTCATTGTGCATCACTTCCATTATTCACTCTAGTACATATCTGTTTCAGATACTTGTGTTGTATGTCGCCATCCTTGAATCCCTCTAGATCCTTTTGGCCTCGTGCAGTATCATTCTACTCATTTGTGCATTGTCATTCCTTGAACTAAAAATATTTCCAACCAAGTCCCACTTGGACATATTGCAATTGCAACCAATGTGTCATATTGGCCATTGCCTCCACTTAGGAAACTATGTTGTAACCTTACCTTGCTAGAACCTTCCAATACCTTCAAATGGGGTACTTTATATCATTCCATCACCTTGAAACTGGGTTAACCATAATTATTATGGCATATATTGTCATTATATCTAGCTTTACATTGGCATTCTCAATTTTTTGACACTTTTCTTCACTTCATTGGGTAATTTCATGTGAAGTCTTGTCTTCTCCACTGAAGACCAATTTTCTCCCAATGGGATTTTATATTTATCCATTAGAAATATCAATGAATATCCTTTATTACCTTTTCCCTTGAATCCTTTTTACTTGTACTCTAATTCTGCTATGTACTCTGAAAATAGAAGTGTCTTTCTTTCCTTCCTTAGATATTCAACCATAGTTTTCAACTCATAACTAAAAACCCTTTTAAGTTCTCAGAGACTATCCCTTAAAGATGATCTACCCATCCCTATGACTCACCCATTACCTCATGATACTTTTTTTTCATTTGGAGCAATCTTTGGAGCTATCACTACATTCCTACCTTCAAGGCTACTACGACTTACCCTACCTTTTAGTGCCCATTACTTCCATCCTTCACCTATTGGCTTCACGATTTATGTGAGAATACCTATTGATATGTATTTCCGAGTAATTCAAACTTTGAAGTAGATAAATACTAATCTAATTGTTATTTTCTTGAGTCCTTTATCCACTTTTCATTACCTTCTCTATATCTCTACACTTCCTCGACAAACTCTTTATTGTCTTAGCACACTCTATAAGTTGTGCCTGCTTCCATGTCCATTGGACCTTGGAATTATAATTTGTTGTAGACCTATACAATTTTCATTTATATCATCTAATCGTATTGTTAACAATTCCTTGACACAACACTCTCTGCTTGTGTATTCCCCTACTTACCAACAATACCCTGTTATTAAAACACAACCCCTCTTTATTTGCTAGTTTCTTGCACTACAAATGTACCTCTACACCTCTGCATATGCACTATCATGAGTATCTGCACTCTCTCTTACCTGATACTGACATATTCTATGTACCTCTAACATCTAGAAATGTTTTCCCAAAATTTGACATTGTTTGGGAACTTTCACATTGAGTAATTTCATGGTTCATAGAGTTTATTTTCCATTTTTCCCACATCTCTATAAAATGACTAGATGCTCCCTTAGAGAATTGAATCCATCTATGTTTTCCTTTGGATTATCTTTCCAATGGTTGTACTCATGCATTATTCTAATTTCTGAGATGAAAATTATGGCTCTCTGAAATCAACAATTTCACCATTTTTGCACATGTTTCATCCGTACAATAAATCTCAAACGATAACTTATGCCACGTGTAGAGAGAAATTTGGAAAGAACCAACTTTTTTATTTATTGGGTGTTGATAGTATTCTTGATTGTGAGTACACATTAACTCTCATGTTTTGGATCTTGTTTTCTATCCAACCCCTGCATCCATTTTGATTTAACAACTTTTTCCTTTTGCATTTCCTCCAGACTTAGAATACTTAGTGAAAAACATCCATCTTCGAAATGAAGAAAAAATGGTAAAAAATCCCTCAAGACAAGGATCAATGTCGAAGTTGATGATTAGATAAAATTTCAATTAAATAATTTTTTATTGATCGGTGATCTAGGGTCCCTTTTCCTATGAATATTTTCAAAAATCCCCAAAAAGTTCTCGTGAATAGTGGATTTTTCCTTGTTTGGGAATCTCCACACCAAATCCTTTTGACTTTTTCTAAGAGAACAAATTGGTATATTCATGCCCACTTTTTGATCTATCTATATAAATTTCACCATTATCTGGGCACTAGTTACTGAGAACGACCCAAATATTCAAAAGTCACTAATTTGCATTTTTCAGATAATGGAAGAAAAATTAGCTAGTGGCCCTCACTAGAACTCTTATATTCCTCGTCACTCTTGATATATCCCTTAAATTTCATCTAAATGTGATTTAAACTACTTTTGTTATGTCCAAAATTTTTTTTTGGCTCCAAACATTTTTTGTAATTGACCAATTTTCTCCTTCTCTCTTTCTCTTATATTATTTTCTTATTTTCTCTTCTCTTTTGTTCTCCTTCCTTATATTATTATCTCTATATCATAAATATTTATCTTTCTTTCTCACCGACACCATCTCCCATAACGACAAATTGTATTCTTTCTTCCTCGTCAACACATGCACCATTATTGATGAATTGGAATCTTTTCCTCTCATCGACATTTTAGAGAAAAATGTGCTTCCCCCTCCAACATGTTAGCACCCAAAATATTTTTCTCCTCCAATGTCTTAGAACTAGAAAACATTTTCCTTGTCAACGTTTCATTTCCAAATCTTATTTCCTCACCGAAATATTAGCGACTTGAAAAGAACTTTCTTCGTTGATGTATTGGTGCAGGATTTTCTTTCTTTTTCGACATTTTGAAGACTTGGGAAGATATTTATTCTTCGATGTATTGGCACAAGATATTCTCTCTTCGATGAAACACTCCTTTGTTGGTGGTTCCAAAATATCTTTCTTCGACGACTTGGAAATATATTCCTTCGTTGATATTTTAGCAAAATATATTCTTTATTCGCCAAAACACTCCTTTGTCCATGACTGCAAAATATATTTCTTCTCTAACACACTATATCCACAAAGTCTAAAAATATTCCTTCGCCCACACACACGATGTATTGATGACTTCAAAACTTTTTCTCTTTCCAATACACCATTTATCGGTGACTTTGAATATTTTATACTCACTAAAACATTGAGAGATAAAAGTATTTTATGTCAGATAGTTGGGTTAGGTTGATGGATAGTTGGTATGGATTGTTGGTTGTCATTGATGTCAACCCTTGGATAGTGATATTATAGATTGATGTCAACCCTTAGTGATTGATGTCAGCCCTTGGAGAGTGATATTATAGATTGATGTCAACCCTTAGTGATTGATGTCAACCCTTGAAGAAAGTCTAGTAGCGAATTTTGGTAGCACAAAGGTTTGGGTAATGGACCCAAGGTTGTTTCATGTATAATGGTATGAGTTTTAATATATTTTAAGGTAATACTATTCTATATGTATATTACATGTCATTCCATTTTCGGTGGTATGTGTAACATCACGTAACTCCTCACAGTTAGAGAGTTATGGCCATGAGAAGTTGGAGAACCCAGGTTTGGGTAATGGACCCAAGTTTGTTTGATGGATAATGGTATGAGTTTTGATATATTTGCAGGTAAGACTATTCTAGATAGATATTAAATGTCATGCCATTTATGTTGGTATGTGGAATGTCACATAACTCCTCACGGTTTGAGAGTTATGGCCTTACGAAGCTGGAGGACCCTCATATGTTGGCTTGAAGCCCCAAAAGGTCAAAGAAGTCAAAGAGATTTCAAAGAATAAATTATTATTTAAATGATAAAGTAAAGTGACAAAGTCAAGAAGGATTATTTAAATAATAAAGTGAAGTGACAAAATCAAATAAGATTATTTAAATGATAAAGTGAGGTGACAAAGTCAAGGAGGAATATTTAAATGATAAAGTAATGGAGAACTTTCTAATTAGCGAAAGTGGTTAACACTAAAAATGAGGAAAATAGGTTAAGTGACCTATAAATGGGCTAAGTGACCTATAAATAGGTTAAGTGAAATAGAAATAGGTTAAGTGACCTAGAAATGGGTTAAGTGACCTAGAAATGCGTTAAGTGGCCTAGAAGATGCTTCTAAGGAAGATATTTGGAGAGTATAAATAAGAGGAAAGGCTCTCTCATTTTATATCAAACTTGATAATATTGAATATCTATAGGTGACTGAGGTAACCAAAGGATATCTAAGCCAAATTTCAAAGGGAAGGTGAAGAAAAGAAGGCCGAAATTCAAGGGAGGATAAATTCTTTTGATGATGCTTTCT
>JZKD02S1601407.1:281167-313559 GCA_000966675.3 Picea glauca
ATTCTTTACATTATCATACATTTGAGCACCAACTCATTGTGAGGCTACAACCTTTGTTTTGCAAGCTGCAACTTGCTGAGAGCACCAACTCTCTGTTTTTCTCTAGAACCCACTAGAAGGAATCACCAACTCCCTGGTTTCTCTAGCACCAACTAGAAGGAAGCACCAACTCCTTGGTTTCTCTAGCAGCAACTAGAAGGAAGCACCAACTCCCTATGTTCAAGACCCCACTTGAACCTCTGAGGACACCAGTCCTCCCTAGCACCTCCCAACCACCCTGGATTATGAATATGAAATACTAAAACCTATTACAGTGATATAGTGTTCAATAACAGCTTACCAATCTCATCACTGTTCTGCAAGATTTTTGCTACTCAGACTTCCTCACTATCTTCCAGCATGCATCTACTGCCAATTCTGTTCTTATGCATTTTATGTTCTGTGCACCATGTCCATTCCCTACACAGTTCTTCTTCTATTCTTTTCAGCTGCTGCACTTTGATCCTTCTTCATGCATGAATCACCTTCAACAACTTCATCCACAGCAACTCCAACAACAACAACAACCCCATTTCTTCTCTATACTGTGTATTTATAGCTTTTGTGCACCTTGTGCATGCAATGTGCATAATACCTCTGCATACTCACACCGCGTCGATATCCTCCACAACTCGAGTGCTCTATCTGATCATCATCGTGACTCTTCAGCTTCTCTGGCCATTTTTCCACTCGTTCAGGATCACTGTATGTTATGCTGAGATTCCTCAGCTTCTCTGGCAGTTGTGACTCTTCATCTTCTCTGTGACAGTCAAGCTTACCTTCTCTATTCCAGTTACAAGCTTCAATTCTCATCCAGCTGTCAATTTCCTCCACGAGCATCTTCATCCCTCTTGAAGATTCCCAGAGACTCTTCATATCCTTTGTCAATCACCCCGAAGTGTCTTCAAGTCCTCTGGCAGAAATCATCAGTGGTTTCTGGTAGTTACATTTTGACGTGCAACAATAGCCCTCCGATTATGCTCAGATTCACCTGCATCATTGGATTAACTCTGATGGGTTCTTGTTTTATTTACCCATTTCCCACTTTCGCAGTTCGAAGATTCTGTGATGAGACATCTTGAGTCTCCATGTCATGAGTCCCGAAACTCCGAAATAGAGCTTTGATGCACTAGCTCCTTCCTTTATATGACCATGGCTATGACCAAGCGCTTATGAATAAAGCACTTTCACGATTTCGCATTTCGTGAGTCTAGAGATGAGGCATCTCGACTCTCCAAGTCGCGATCCCCGAAACTACGAAAAGAATCTTGTATGCACATACTCTTCTCTTCTGCTCTTCGATGGTGTGACCACTGGCTGAGACCACACGCTTATGCATAAAGCACTTTTCACGAATTCACATTTCGTGAGTCTGGAGATGAGGCATCTTGACTCTCCAAGTCGTGATCCCCGAAACCCCGAGATGGAGCTGAGATGAACAATCCACGATCTTGATGAATCTATGGTCCATATCTCATCGTGAATTTGCATCTCATGATTCCTTCGATGGAGGTTCTTGTCACTCCAAGTTGCGATAGGAAAAACTCCGAAATGAAGATTAAATCAATGGTCCACAATCTCGATGAATCTACGGTTGCGATTAAATTTCGATTTCGCATATCGCGATTTCAATGGTCATATTTCTTGCCTCTTCGAGTTGTGAAACTCCTAAATGGAGTCGACGGTCCAGATCACACCTTGATCTGACGGATATGATTAAGTCGCAATTTCGCATATAGCGATTTTGAAGGTTACGTTTCTTACCTCTCCAAGTCGTGATAGGTGAAGCTTCGAGATGGAGATTATATCAACGGTCCAGAACCCTTGGTGATATGACGGTCGAGATTATTTCGTGATTTCGCATATCACAAATTTGAGAAGTTAGGGAACCTCGTTCCTTTGACTTTCCAGTCAGTGACATGATGATCTTCTGCCACGCGTCCTCTTGATCAATGGTCCACGACTATCCCCGATGGACGGATAGGAATCCTTCACAGTTTGGGGGAGTTGGATGACTCTTGGACTTATCCATCTTGCAGCTTCACCATATCTAACGGCTATTGAGCCTTCGTAGATACCCCAGATCCTACGACCCAGATCTTCTCGCGATTTCGCCACTTCGCGAGTTCACTGTTCTTGTCATCGCTATTCTTTGCCATCGTTGATCTTTGCCATCACTATTCTTGTCATCAATGACAAGCTTACTCCCAACTGTAAACCTTCCAACATTCTTCTTTCATACGAATCTATTGGTAGCCAGAGCATATATCAAGTTTGGTAAACTATTGAGCACCACTTAATTCATCCAAAAGGTCATCAATGATAGGAATGGGGAATTGTTTTTTGATGGTGAGTTTTTTTTAGGGCGCGAAAATCATGACACATGCACAAAGTAACTTGTTTCTTGAGTACCATGACTACTAGACAAGAATAGGGGTTGGTATTGGGATGGATGACACCGACTTCTAGAAATTCTTGAAAAATCTTCTCAATTTCATTCTTTTGGGTGAAGGGATGACGATAAGGGAGAACATTTGGAGGAAAACTTCCTAAAACTAGAGGAATGGAATGATCATGGAAACCCCAAGAAGGGGGAATTCCTTGGGGTGTTTCAAAACAGAACGTGGTGTTGGGAGAGGATAGATTGGAGGTTTGGATGGACAGAGGATGTCTCAACCACTTGAATAGAATGAATTTTGGAAATGATTCCATAATGACCTTTTTTGAGGAGATTTTCCATTCGGTTGGAACTAATGATCTCTGGTGACCCTGCTGTGATGTATTGGAACATGTGTTTTTATCCCTCCTATTGGAATTGCATGGTTAATTTCTTCAAATCAATCATGATAGGGCCAAGAGTGCATAACCATTAAACACCAAGTACAATGTCACAACCTACCATGTCGATAACAAACATATGATATTTTAGGTGGTACTGACCAATTTGTAGGCGCGCATTTTCACAATGCCCTCCACATTTCATGGAACCCCCATTGGAAATCATGATCTGGAAATTATTAATTGGACATATATAAAAATTGAATTCTTGGGAATGCAGCAATGAATAAATTTATGGGTGTTTCCACTGTTAACTAGAATGATGACTTTCTGATTCTTAATGTAACCAATTAAGTTGAGGGCTTGGGGAGCAAAGAAACCAGTGAGTGCATTCAAGGAAATCAGTGATTTAACTTTTGGTCAGTGGTGGATTAGAAGGAGGATTAAGATTAGATCATGGGGTTAGCTTAGGTAGATGGGAAACTTTGGACTCTTCTTAAGAAACATCCTCAATCATAGCCATAAAAATCTTATGTTCCTTATAATTGTTCCCCAGAAAATACTTATCATCACAATTATAACAAAGACCCTTAAATTGGAATTCAACCATTTCCTCCTGAGTCAATTTTTGGATCTTGACGGGAGTGGTAGGTGGGGTGGGAAGAGTGAGTCTAGGGAAAGGAATAAATGGTGTTTTTTTGGTTTGGGATGAGACTAATTTTTTTTCTTCCTCAACCCTTTTTGTAGCTTCCAACCAAGTTTGGGGATGAACCATGAGGACATGGGAACTTATTTCATCCTCGATGCCACTAAAAAAACATTCACCAAAAAAAGCATGTGTCATGCCCTCTGTTCTGAAAGTGAATTGCTCAAATGAAACTATAAACTCTTCCATTGGGACAATTCCTTCCAACTTGGTAAAATGACCTAAATGATGGGTCTCGAGGTCAAAGTGGTCATAAAGCTTTGCAACAAACTATTTCCAAGGCACATGCCCTTGGAATTCCTTTTTACGCCATTTCCACTATTGCAAACATTCATAATCCAAATAGTGAACACCATAATGGATTTTGGACAACTCATTGGTAATGTCGTGCAAAGAGAAGTAATGTTCCATTTGGGTCACCCAGCCCATGGGGTATGAACCATCAAACTTGTTCACATCCACTCTAGGAAGTTGTAGGTCACGTTGAAAGTGATTGGATTGAAAAGTATTGGAAATTGAGGAAGTATAAGCTTCGGGGTTCAAAGGTTGGTCAGATGATGGAATGCCTCCAGGAATATTCAGTTTGGCAAAGAGTTTGCTCACAAAGGATTCAAGTTCGCTTTCCATGTGGGTAGAGAGGTCCTTCATCATGTCCTATTTCATTGCTTCCATTTTCACATCTATGGTGGAATTCATGGAGGAATTTATGGTGGAAATGTTGGTATTGATTTTCCGTAATTCCTTCTAGACCGTGGAGAGATCAAATGAAAAGGTATTGAAGCGTGATTTAAGGTCTTGGTTGCGGGTGTGATGCATGGTGAAAGGGGGGCATAGAAAGGGGGCATGTGGGTTCACATAGAAAATGGGTTACGGGAGAATTTTATCACAATGATCAGGGAGAAAAGGAGAATCCAATGGGATAGGTACCAAATAAGGGGGTTGGGAGGGGGTCGGGACTGCAGAAAAAAAAAAAAAAAAGGTTGAAAAATGATAGGTATTATTGTGATCAGGATGAAGAGAGGAATCCAATGGGATAAGTCTAAAATAAATGTGTGGGAAGGCCCCAAACGTTTTTTTAACTCCTTCGGAGTTATACTCCGATATTAATAATATTGTAGTGGTGAAATGCCCAAATTCTTAACAGGAAGAAATGTGTAGTAATTTCTCAACACGAATGCAGGAGGGAAGTTTTCACAACAATAGATCTTGGATGTTCCTTTTAATTTATATTTTTTTTCCAAGGGTTGGGGTGTTTAGGGTTCCTACATACAAGGTTTTTCCCTATGTTATAGCTCTCTAATACACATGCGGGATCGAACCATAGTACTCATACCAATATCTCATGGCACCAACTTAGGAGGCTAGACCATACCCTTAGTCATACTACCCGATTACCCAAGTACTAGAGAGTATATTCCTGAGTTTTGTTCTCAGTGTAAGTATGTATATACATGTTTTCCAATGCACTACCACTCGAAGGGATACCAACATGGGTTACAAGGGTGTCCAAATATGTGAGCTTAAAAACCTATTGTATTTCCTATGTGTATGCTTCCCCAACCATGGATTTATACGATGAATGACAAATCATTGTAGTTTAAAGATGTTGGAACATGTCTCTACCTTGAAAATAATTTGACCCATAATTCCTACCCAGGAAAGGGCTTTGATACCACTTGTTATGCCCCTCGTTATGTTATAATGAGTAGAAACAAGAATATCAAAGGAATTACCAATGGAACAACAAAATATAGAGAGTAACACACCAAAATGATATCTTTATTGAAACTGGAGAAATGTTCACTTGCCTCTTTGAGGGGGAAACCTCCAGTAGAGAAGCGTTATATTACAATAATTCTAAAGAGAAATAAGTATCATGCCCTCAAATCCTATTTATACTAAATCTTTCTACCAAAAGAACAATCTAGAGGAAGATATTTCTAGAAGTGGAAGATTTTATTATGTCTTCTTACATTTGACTTATTCTTCTTATTACTAGGACTTATTTATTATATCATTCTTTATTACATAGAAAATATATTATTCTATCTATGTGAGGGGTTAGGGAGGTTAGGTCCTTAACACTCATCCATAATTGATTTTTTTCCATTTCTCTCAATAGCATGCCAACCTTGATCTGAGGCTACGAGTCCAAAATGAGGTCTAACCCTCTTTGTTGTACACTCTACACATTGAGGAGCCCAAAAACCCATGTTCTACTCCAACAATAGTTCCAATCCACCAACTCTCTTCTCCTTAACTTGCCCAACCCAAGAAATGGGGTCCCCCTTCTCTACCATGTAGTCACTCGAGACTTCTCACTTCCCTCCAGGCACCTAGTACACTTGGTTGGCTAGGAATCTCACAGTTTTGGACTCCCTGAACTCTCATCTTCTCTAGGAATTCTCGCAACAGTCTTCTAAAACAACTTGAGCCATTTCTTCAATAAGAAACATCAAATATAGGAATACAACCTTTCTCTTGGCACAAAAATCATCCCCCTCATGGTTTCTCTCAAACACAACATGGTTTGTTCTCTTTCCCATCACTGAACTCACTTCATGCTTCCCAAAAACAACATGTAAAATATATCCCAAAAAGGAACTAGAATTTCCTTTTCTTCTCATGCAATCTTGACACACACATTCCCCAAAACGTGGTAGTACTTATCCCATGCTATCATAAATTTGTGAAATGACCTTTTCCACTTACCATTCTTCAACTACTTTAATATTTTTTTTATAGTTCTAAGGGACCCTTGGACCCCTCTTTATCCCCCTCTCTTGTGGAATCATAACCCCCCATAATCATCATCCATATCGCATCATACCAAGGGATTATTATTTTTATTAATCTTTTCAATGTATAAAGTACATAGTTTGGCTCTCATCCATAGTAAGCGGTGTGGGATTTTCTAGCCAAACATATCAACTCACTAGCCTAAATCACATTTTTACATATACATTATAATTTGTGGGGATTAAAACTATAGATGTTACAACATACAAGGATAATGATTCATGATCATAAGAATTGGGAGTCTATTCCCATTACCTCATATTAAGAATTATTTCAATCAATTTACTAAGGAAATATTTCCTAAACATCATTTCAACCAAGCTATCAAGGAAATGTTTTTCAAAATAACTTGAGTATAATAATAAAATGGATAAAGGTGTATGGAAGCTAATATTTGTAGGGATGATTCTCCTAGGGTTTGTGGAAAAACTAACCTTATCAAAATAGAATGGTTGTTGAAGCCCTTGATAACCATTCTCATGCCTCATATTTTCCTATTGTCTTCTCTACACTCTTTTCCTTCACCTTTGATTCATATACTCATATGCATTAGCTGTGAGGTTACATGGGAAAATATATATGTTGTCTTTCTTCATTGATGTGGTTGTCTCATCAATACATGCTTCTACCCCTCAAGTATCAACACTCATTTTTGGTGGAATTGAACAAATGAATTCCTAGTACTCACCGTTTATGATGAAGCTAAGATGAACTAGCATTTTTATCAAATGAATGAATTTATATATGGATTTAATGGAATTTGGTCATGCATTGTCAATGTTCACAAGTGGATTTCACATAACTGGAGGCACTTAGTATAGTAAGAATTCTGCATTCGCCCTTAATATTGAGGTTTCATTATAATGTAATTTGACTAAAAAATAAATAGAGGTCTACTATTCATCTCGATTCCCTAGTTCATGAATATTTCTAGGCTTTGTATGAAACCTTTTTCTTGTTCCTTCAATCCATCCACAAAGGTGATCTTCCTTAACCCTATTTTTGTTCTTCTTTTGAATCAACCCATAAATATTTGGAGCTTCATTCCCAATGCCTTCGATAAGTATCATTTCATGTCTATGTAGATTATGAACAAAACTCTCATATGAAAAAATCTATGTTGAGCTAAATCTTTCCAAAGGATTTCCTATAGTTGTAGGGATTATTATTCTTACATGCACTCAATTCCCACTTACCCCTTCAAGTATTCTAAAAACCACAAAGCCAAAATCTCTTCCAACATCTAATAACCTTAGATAAGTAAGATGTTCTTGTAGGGGATTCTTAGGAGCTTCATGTTGTATATTCAGCCTCAAGTACCTCATAGGACTCACCTTAATCAATGGTGAATTCTAGTTCATCTCCATCAAGTCCAACACTTCTCAAAATTGTCTCATTGATATTGAAGAAGAAGAATTCCTCCCTCTAGAAGGATTCTTCCATCCTAGAAGAAGACAACACTTGAGCATTGTTAGGGTTTCTTGTGCTAAAGGAGCCAAAATTTGAGAAGTTAGGGAGACCCTATAGAGGTGTATATTTTGGTATATCTACAACTACATTAATAGAGAAAGAGGATCACATGACCTCTTCCCCTGAGACATGCATGATGAATCAACACGGAGTTGGGGAATGAATTCAAGTATCCATCAAGAAATCTAATGAGCATTGCAATCTCTCAATGTTTAGTTACATGACTAGACCTTATAAATGTAAAAGAGGTTCAGTTACATGACTAAACCTTATAAATGGAAAAGTTGTCTCAATTAAGAGTTTTTAAACATATTAATGTAGTTGTCACCTTTTATGTAAATAGTTTTTTCTAAATATACTTTTCCCACATGGAGAAATAAAGAACCATTGTGACTAAAATTTTTGGATTTTATCCCTCTTCTTCTTGGTAGGGGGACAATCTCAATTCAAGGATTCCTTTTAAATATGTTTTGATTATATTCATGTTCTATAGATTAGATTGAAAGAAGCTAGATTTTATTGTTGAAATACATTTTGTAGCCTCTTTTGGTATTAATAATCTCATTACTTTTTATATAATACAATATACCCATTTTATAAATATAGATGCCAAAAAAAAGTGGAATAATGAGGCGCCTTTTCTTAACTCTAATATTATAATTAATGTGAATTCACCATTACATTATATATTAGTAAAAACATTTTGATAGAGAGTTATCACAACACTTTGAATAATACAGAGACCAGTTTCTTCCATTCTTTTCTATAGCTTGTCTTTAGACATAGCGTTGAAGGCTTTTCTAATATCACGAAAACAAAAAATGAGACTTTCATTTTTTATAAAATTTGATTAATTTATATTTATGTTTTTGGTGGTTTAAAATCCTTAATATACTTAAAAATATGTTATTTTAGGCTTTCATAATGTGTTAGGTTATTAGTATAGGTTTATCGATTCACTGTGTTTCAAAACATCGATAAAATGTTTCAAAACACAGTGAATCTGGAAACATATACTAATAATACTTAATTTCTTTAAACTTTAGTGAATCATATTTTTTTTTACCTATCATTATATAAATATAATTATATATAATTAGATTACTTTAAGGGTTTTGTTAATTGGAAACATAAAGGGTCTTATTAATTGTAAACATAAAGACATTGAATGATATGAATCCAAGATATCAAAGATTGGAAGGCTAATATTGCTGCCTCATAATAAGAATCATTTGATTTATGTTGTCAAGAAATGATTTCCTAAAAATCAAGATGACCCATCCATTTTTGACACAAATTATTATGAATGCTCTCCTTTCAACACATTTATTTGAATTAATTATATAAAAAACATTAGTCAATAGTTTGAGGACAATAATAAAATTTCAAAAGGCTCATAGAAGTTAAGAATTATAGGGATAGCTATGCTAGGGTTTATTCTTAGACACACATCTTGATTGGTTTGAGAATATAGTTTAGATTGAAGCCTCTTGTTTTCCTATCAGTTCTTCTACTCTTTCCACACCTCTCTACTGCCTTTGATCCTTGATCTCATTTGTATTAATAGAGAAGTATTGTGGGAGAAGGCACATATGACTAGTTAGAAAGTGTTGTATTCCTTTAAAGGATAACTTGTTTCAAGTGGAGGCGATTCTTCTCCCCATTTCAACTTCAATAATGTTTACTATCAATTCAATTAGAAACAACCCCACTTATCTCCCATGGTGGTGAATTTGAGATGAATAAACAGTTTTACCAAAATAATGCATTGATCTAGAGATATAATGGGCATTGTATATGGATTTCTAATATTCAAAAGTAGGTTTCTCAAAATTGATGACACCTATTAAATGAACCATCCCACATATTTCATCCTTGTGCAAAGGATAGAGATTTGATATTCATCTCTATTAATTAGTCCATGAATAGTTTTGGGATTTATATAAAACATTGGTTTCAATATTTTGACTCCTCCATTAAGGTGATCTCATATTCCCTTACATGGGTTCTATTCAACTTTCCCATGTATTTTTTAGGCCATGAATCAGTAGAAGAGATTGGTAATGTCTTGGTATGTATTAGGGTCCCAACTTCCATAACCCGCTAAGTACATAGACTACTATGTATTGTTATGTATGGAGGCAATCATTAGTAAATAAGGCCTATGTAGTAGTGTGAACAAAATTATTTTAAGAAGGTTTACTATAAGATTCTACATACTAAAAATTTCCTTCTCTAGAATGTTATTAGGGGATAGAAAGTGATATATAAATATGTATGGGCATTGTAAAAGGTGTCTTGAAAATTATTTGTGATGTGATTGTTATTGGATAAATCGGTGAATGCGGACATAAACTAATCTCCCTAGATCCACCTGGATATAGAACAAAACAAGACAGGACATGGCGCTTTCCCTAGGTTTCTACCATTTAATTTACTACCAAAGAAGGAATAGATGGAATACCTTTAGATATCGCTTCCTTATATCTCTGTTATCCCTACTTCACTCTGGTGCTCTTGTGATATCAGATCTACAATGACACAAGCCAACCAAAGTGAAAGAAACAATTATAGATTCAATGGAAACCTAAACATGTGATCAAGGAGTCATTTAATAAAACGCTAATGATTTTATGGGAAAGAAACATGTCACCGAATCATATTAAGTAAAAGTGGAAGATACAACCAAATTGCCTTGATGTCGCAATTTCCCTTTCGGTGGTCCTTAGTTCCAACACACACATACACTTGCTCCAAATTTGTATGATGATGGTCCATAAAATCTTGATGGACAACTGGAGGCCACAAACATCAATTGTAACAGGATCCTTCACACAATCTTTAGCCTATTCTTTCAACAATTATTTTCTCAATCTTTCTTAACCTTTTCCATGAGAAACCAATCATTATATAGGAGAAGGTGGAGTGATTACAAGGATGAGGATGATCCCACCAAATCAGAGAAGCCAGTAAGACCACAACCATAGGGATTCCACCTCACATTCTAGAATATTCTCCTTCTAGAAACTTCGTGAAACTTCTTGCTTTCCTTAGCTTCAAACGTCGCCACACCTTGCCTATATAGCAGCATGCGAAAATCTTGTGAGCCAAGCATATAGTAGCCTGCAGAAATCAATGATTTCCTCATTGTGTACCACTATCAACCTGCGACGTCATTCTAAAAATATGCCTTGTAGGGGAAGAACTTAGTCATTTTTTTCATGTAAAAGATTGTTTTGAGAGCCTGAACACATGCCTGTAGGGTCATCATTAGAGTGACCAAAATAATGTGTAATAGAATTCCCCCCAAAGTATGAGGCTGGAACTTGTGACAGCCAAAATACTTTGTAAAATGTGGGTGTGGGGGGGGGAACAAGGAGCGCACCAATCGGGAACCTACAAACAATCAAGCATATACATACAATTATACCATTTTTGAGGTAGGAATTCCCAAACTCATACTACAAGTTATTTAAATCATAAGTGTAATTCATGGCCACTGATTATACACCGTGGATCCATGTCGTCAAGATTCTACATAGCCACCAGGATTACACTGTGTATCTATGTAGCAGAAAGCTTAAGGTTAGACACATCCACGAGACATACAAAGTGGATTTGTGTGTCAAATAAAAATCATAAATACTCCATCGAAAACTAGACCAAAATGAAGAGATCCAGGGTATTCAACCCCGTTGTCTGTAAGTACGAATCTAACCATGCGATTACAGGTGTTGAAGTCAAACATGATAGAAACCACTTGATTACTAGTCATTGATGAAAACCATTAACAAGTACGAGGGAAATCACCATTGATGTCAATGACTCCCAAGGTACATTAGTACAATCCAACAAATTTTAAGAAATGAGATGAAGTCGAACAATCGATGAAATCTCTCGATCAGGGACCAATGATGTGAATCCACTGTCGAAAGTGAAGAAACTTGCCATTGAGGCATGCAAACTCTAAGGTACTAAATGATTTCTAAGTCTTTTTCCCGGATGATGAGTTGAAGTCGACAAGAAAAGACTCATCACAGGAGGGCCTTTATGTATCCCCCATTAGTGACACGAAATAAGTAACATATTTAGGGCAGTTCAAAGAATGAAAATGATTTGAAACTGACACAGGGAAGGCTGACATGGTAAGAATTAACAATTGCAGATGGCCCACTCAATAAAGGTCTTGTTTGGACTTCTCTTGAACATATAAATGACATGACAATGGTCTTGGCAGCATTGACTCAAAAACAACCCAAGATATGGACTTAGAGAGGGCCAGACGAGAGACAAATGGATTTTCCAACCCAGATTCAAATGATGAAGGGGGTGTCATGTTCAAGAGCGACTAGTACAGATACAAAGACAAAATTCTTTCCCAAATTTTCCCCCACCATTTCTGGCAAGTACCTCTTTATTTTTACGCAAGCTTGAGGAGGATAACATATGCTTGTTGATGTAAGCTCATCCTTTCGACGAGTCCCTCGAAGTATGTTTAAAGAACCCTAAGAAGGATTGTTTTGGTCCCATGTGGGTCTTTTGATGTTTATTTAATGAGTCCAAAGATAGAAAAATCGAGGGTTTTTCATTTTTATAGAGTTTGAAAAACACATTAAAGATAACTCTCTCAGTTCTTTTTTTGTAAAGTAATCCGACGAGACTGAAAAAGTGATAAACTATCTCCCATCAAATGTTTTCTTCAAATACCTTTACAAACATGAAAATAACAAGGTCACTCGGCAATCTTTTGTTTTTTATGTAGTGTGAAAAGAGCTTAAAGGATACTCCATAGGTTTCACTTTTCGTGTTTCTATAACGAGTATGAAAAAATGACAAAATTATACTCGATTGCATTCTCATTGATTTTCGAGCATGAGAACGAACACAGACTAGGCTCGAGGTTTTTCTAAAAAACCCTAAAAAGTATTTGTATATGTAACAATCAGAAAAGTGAATCAAGAAAAATCATCCATACGACATTGTTCAGGGCCTTAGTCTTCACGTCTGCGAGAAACAAAAGACTCACACGACCATTAGACCATTAGGTTATGATAAAATGCATTAAAATAATATAAAATATTATAAGAAAAAACAAAAAATGAAATAAAAAGGGGGTAAGACCTCTTATTGCTATTTCATTTGCATTTCATTAAAAACTTGTCTAGAAACCCTATTTTTACCTCATTTTTCGGCTTTTGATTTCAAGAAGCACGAAAGATCATTTAGCAAAAAGTCTCCATCAACACAGTAAATCCCCAATGGAGTCACAATTTTTGTTATTGGATAAATCGGTGAATGCGGACATAAAATAATCTCCCTAGATCCACCTGGATCTAGAACAAAACAAGAAAGGACATGATGTTTTCCCTAAGTTTCTACCATTGAATTTACTACCAAAGAAGTAATAGATGACATACCTTTAGATATCACTTCCTTATATCTCTGTTGTCCCTGCTTCACTCCGGTGCTCTTGTGAGATCAGATCTGCAATGACACAAACGAACCAAAGTAAAAGAAACAATTGTAGATTCAATGGAAACCTAAACATGTGATCAAGGAGTCATGTAATAAAATGGTAACGATTTTATGGGAAAGAAACATGACATTGAATCATATTAAGTAAAAGTGGAAGATACAACCAAATTTCCTTCATGTCGCAAGTTCCATTTCAGTGGTCCTTTGTTCCAACACACATATACACTTGCTCTTAATTTAATGAAGATGGTCCACAAAAGCTTGATGGACAACTGGAGGCCACAAGCATCAGTTGTAACAGGATCCTTCACACAGTCTTCAGCCTATTCTTTCAACAATTCTTTTCTCAATCTTGCTTAACCTTTTCCATGATAAACCAACCATTATATAGGAGAAGGTGTAGTGGTTATAAGGATGAGGATGATCCCACCAAATCAGAGAAGCTAGTAAGACCACAACCATACAAACACCACCTCACATTATAGAAGATTCTCCTTCTAGAAACTTCGTGAAACTTCTTCCTTTCCTTAGCTTCAAACACCACTGCACCATTCCTATATAGCAGCATGCGGAAATCCCGCGAGCCAGGCATAGAGCAGCCTGCGGAAATCAAGGATTTTCGCACTGTGTACCACTGTCAACCTGTGGCATCATTCTAAAAATATGCCTTGTAGGGGAAGAAATTAGTCTTTTTTCTCATGTAAGATATTTTTTTGAGAGCCTGAACACATGCATGTAGGGTCATCATCATAATGACCAAAATAATGTGTAACAATAATCCCTACTCTCTTGAAGGTTTCCCCCTAAAAAATACAAGTGAATATTGCTTCCATATCAGTAAAGGTATTATATTTTGGTTCATATTTTCTATTGTACATGCAATTATGTTCCTTTTTGCAGTATATCTAAGTGATATCTATGATTTATGCTTTGAATATTTCTATTTCATACATTATTATATCTCTTTCCTAGAATATTTTTAAAGAAAATGTTTCAGGCCAGAGACATGTTCTGATGTCTATAAATAACACATAGATCTATCACCAAGCAAGTAAACATACATTCGAGGAAGAATACATGTACGAAATATAAGAGGTTTCACCTAGTTGGAAACACTTCGAACCCATGTTGGTACCCCTTCAATTAATACCACATCAAACATAAATTTTATATGGAATTCACTTCCACATACCCTTGGGTATATTCGAAATCCTACAAGTGTCCTAGAACCATCCTTAGATCACTCACACACCTACCTGACTACTACAATGGCACCAAGAATAACACTCTAGAAGATAACTCTCTTGTACCTAGGCAATCGGGTAGTGCATATAAGGGTAGGATCAAAACTCCTTAGTTAGAGCCATAAGATATTGGGTTGGATACTACTATTGGGGCCCAGAAGTATACCAGAGAGCTATAGCACTAGGAAATTACTCATCTTTCAAACCCTTACATCCCTAGTCCTTGTTAGTCTAGAAACATTCGAAAACAAGGGACTGTGTTGAAATTTTCAACATTCAATCATTGCAAACCCTACTTCCTACTTCCAATTTGGGTAATTCCTTTAAGCATTCTATAAACACATTATTCTTCAATTGGGAGTATAAGTTTGTAGGATTTGGAAAACAAAGAAAAAGGAAATAAAGAAAAAAGCGAGTATAAAATGGTCCCATCGACACCCTTATTTGGGACCTATCTCAATAGAATCTTTGTGTCACGTTGATCAAAATAACACGTCTCTTCTATAATCCTATTTTTATGTAGACCCAATCACCCTGTTATTGAATTCCCATCTCAATATCTCCATAAATTCACACTGGTCACTTTCATACAACTCTCCGGTAAGTCCTTTTGTGTGAACCTACTAACCACATTTCATCACACTCGTGTCCCTAGCCCCACCCTCCTATCAACATTTTTATTTTTCACCCTATCCATATGGAAACTAGAAACCAAAACTATGGAAGCTATGTTTCTAACTTGGAAAATTTATGTGATGACTTGCAACCCAAACTTGTGCAAGATAAACTTGTTATCAATCAAAACTTTTCTACAATTAATGACCAACTTTCTACAGTTACTAACAATATCAATAAATTGGAAAACATCCATGGCCATATATCCAACTTTATTACTTAATTCATATCCACCCACTCCAAGGAACAACCCTTACACCAAGATGGAATTGAATCATTCCATTCCATGGGCCTTCACTCTAACCCCTTTGTTCATGATTTTCAACTTCCTAAAGTGGATGTAGATAAATTTGATGGATTATACCCCATTGGTTGGGTAACTCAAATGGAACACTATTTTTCATTGCATGGAATTATCGATGACTTAAGGAAACTTTGTGTTGGTGTCTTATATTTATTTCGCAAACATTGGTAATGGAGGAAATGACATAAGAAATCTCATAGGGGTTGTATTTCTTAGACTCAATTTGTCACAAATATTTATGAGTTTTTTCAAATAGATACTCATCATTTGGACTTCTTCAACAATATTAAATATTCAGGTACAATTGACCAATACTTCTCTACATTTGAGAAATTGTCTTTCCACACCATAGTCACATTAAAAACATTTTTATAAGAATGTTTTTTTTTTTTTAAGGAAGAAATATATTATCAAGTATTAATGGCTCATCCTATGACTTGGCTTGAATATGATCACAATTCGAGGGAATCACAACAAATGGTTACTACTCAAATAAAAAAACACGTCCTTTACGACCCATCCAAGTACCACTACTCTATCTCTTCCCTCCCCTCCTATAAATATCCACAAATTAACTTGGTATGAAATGGAATAATGTCAAGTTAAAGTCCTTTGTTATAATTATGATGAAAAATATTTTCCTTGGCATAAATGTAAAGAGAAACTATTTTTTATGGAAATATCTAGAAAAATTTTAGAATATGATGGTGATTGTCTCCCTCAAGAACCTCTTCCTTAGATAGATAATGAAATTCCTCTTTCTAATCAACTACATGTGGAACCCAAAATCTACCTGCATTTCTTGAGTGATATTTCATCTCTCCAATCTGTTAAATTAATTGGCTACACAAAGAACCATAAAGTCAATATCTTAATTCACAATGGTAGCACCCATAACTTTATTCACCATTGAGTCACCCAAGAGAGAGATTTATATATCCATGCAGTAAAAATAATTTAGATCATGATTTCTAATGGAGACTCCATGAAATTTGGGGGTTGTTGGGAAAATGTTCTCCTTCAAATTGGTGATTATTTAATTGAAATCCCACATGTTTTCCATTGAAATGAGTGGTTGTGACATTGTTTTGGGTGTTGAATGGTTTCACACATTGGGCACCATCACCATGGATTTCAAGGAGCTATACATGTGATTCCAATAGGCTGGGCACATTTACACTTTCTAAGGAATCACTATAGGTTATCCCTAGATCATCATCTACCACCATATGGAAAAAAATCTGAAAGAAGGGTCATTCTAACATTATCTTCCAATTCCATGTTATTCAAGACTTTGGGACCCCTTCCCAACCCATTCATCCATAGATTTAGTTCATATTATCCAATCACCAATTAGATTTTAAAATCCCCCAGGGATTCCCACCCTCCCATGGTACCCATTATCATTCCATACAACTCATACCCAGTAACCTGCCACCCAATGTTCACCCTTATCGCCACAAACTTGCTCATAAAAATGAAATTGAAAATGTTTTTTAAGAACTATTAGTTGTGAGTTTAATCCTCCCTAGTACCAATCCTTATTCATCCACTATTTTCATGGTGCTCAAAAAATAAGGCACTTGGTACACATGCCCTAACTTTCATTCACTCAACAATATAACTATCAAGGATATGTTTCTAATTATATCCATTGATGATTGTTTGGATGAACTTAAACCTGGCCAATGTTTTACAAAAAACTTGATCTTCATTTAGTCTGTCACCAAATTCGTATGAAATATGTTGGTATTCAAAAAACTACTTTTCACACATGTGAAGGCTATTATGATTTTTTGGTGGTGCCCTTTGTCCTTTGTAATGTTCCGTCCACCTTTCAAAGTCTCCTGAATAATATATCTCAACCCTTTATACATCATTTTGTCCTTGTCTTTTTTTATGACATTCTAATCTATATTAAAACTTGACAAGCAATGTTACCCATGTATGTCTGATTTTACAACTCCTTTCTCATCATCAAACATTTCTGAAGAGATCCAAATGTGCCTTTGGCATCCTTGAAGTTCAATATTTGGTCAATATTGTTAGGAAGGATGGTGTATGAATGGACCCAAAGAGAATTGAAACAATGAAGTATTCACCCCATACTACGTCTCTTACAAGTTTATGAGGTTTCCTTGGTATAATGCGGCACTATATAAACTTCATCTAGAACTATGGAAAAATTGTGGATCCCTCATTTCCTTACATAAGAAAAATGATTTCACTTGGAATCTAGTTTGAGATCAATCCTTCTAGGATTTGGAATATGCTATGTGTACAACCCCGATACTTTCTTTGCCTGACTTCAGTAAAACTTATTTTTTAGAATATGATACCTAAAGAAAATGAATAGGAATATTTTTCAAGCAAGAAGGCATACCATTAGCCTTTACCAATAAAAAACTTTGTGACTCACACTTGGGCAAGTCCACCTATGAAAAATAAATGTTTTCCATTTTGCACATTGTGGATATTTGACAACCCTATTTTCTTTCTAATCATTTCAAATATTAAAATTGACCATTGTGTCGTGAGATACTTTTTGGAGAAAAGGATTTAATCACAAGAATAATAGGAATGGGCTACTGAAATGTTAGGTTGTGGTTTTGAGACCATTTATAAGAAGGAAAATGAGAATGTGGTAGTTGATTCTATCTCTAGAAAATATGAAGAGGAAGGGCCTTATTTTCACTCTCCTTAATTGTATATAATTGGGTGAATGAATTCCACAACAATGGTTCATTGATCCCAATATTTCCAACCTTATCCAACAACTTCAACATGAATTTAATGCATCTCCTGGCTACACTTGTCATAATGATGAGATCTATTATAAATGGTGTTTTTATTTGATCAACAAATCTAATTTTAAATCCATTGTGTTATTTGAATTCCTTTATCACCAACAGCAGGTCATTATTGATTTCATAAAACAAATGAACAAATCAAACATTCCTTCTTTGTGAAGGCATGGAAAAGGACATCCATACTTTTGCGGTTGAATGTGATATTTTCCAATCACACAAGGGTAAAACAATGAAGAACCTATGTGCACTACAACATTCACCTATTATACTTACTATATGGACATACATTTATATGGAATTCATAGTGGGGTTTCCCAAATCTAGCAATAAATCATTGATTATGGTCATGGTCGATCAACTTTCCAAATATTCTCAGTTATTTTCCCTCCAACACCCCTTTAAATATTCCATAGTTTCTCAAGTATTCATGGATAATATATTCTAACTACATTGTACTCAACAATATGTTGTCACAAACCGTGATCCCACTTTCACTAGTAACATATGGAAAGAATTGTTGAGGATTTAGGGCACCCAATTGAATCTTAGTACTTCCTATCACCCTTAGACTAATGGTAAAATAGAATTGTCTTTCAACAAGTGTTTGGAAGAATATTTTAGGTTCTTCACCTTATAATTATAGTCCCAATAGTTTTAGTGGTTACCCCTAGTTGAATGGTGGTACAATACAACTTATCATGGTGCCACTCCCATGACCACATTTGAAGCATTTTATGGCCAAAAAATCCCATCTATATTATCTTACTGACCAGGTGTCTCCAAGATACAAGAAGTTTACAAAACCCTTACAACTTGGGATGACATTCTATGCATTCTCAAAGATAATATAGTCATGGATTATAATCGATGAAGCAACATGTTGATCAACATTGCTCTAAACTCCATTTTGAAAAAGAGCATTAGGTATTCCTTTATCTATAGTTGTATAAGAAGACATCCCTCAAAGAATACCACCACCAAAATATTTCTTGAAAGTTTTATGGCCTTTATATGATCCTCAAGTGTATTGACTTGGTGGATTACAAATGATCACTTAGAAGCCACTCTAAATTCCATTTGGTCTTTCATGTTTGATGCTTAAAGAAATTGGTTTGGTCCAACTTTTGTGTTCTAGGTAGTATCCCTAAATTGGATGACGAAGGTTCCATTTGGTTGAATCCATATCCAATCCTTGAAAAATGAGAGCGTCGTATCTTCCATGACACAATCCAAGAAGTTTTAATGCAAAGGAAGGATACCCATCCAGAGGATTGTACATTGGAACTAAGAGCCATTCTACAATGCCTTCCACATCTCAAGCCTTGAGGAAAAGGATTCTTTTTAAAGGGGATTTCATGTTAGGTTACTAATATACCTATCCCCCTAATTATATAGAATACTATACATTTCTACGCATGAAGGCCATCATTAGTAAATAAGGGCTATGTATTAGTGTGAGCACAATTATTGTAACAAGGATTACTATAAGGTTTCACCTACTAGAAATTTCCTTATCTTTAATGTTCTTAGGGAATAGAAAGTACTATATATGTATAATAACTATAAAATGTGTCTTGGAAATAATTTGTAATATAATATATGTTGATTGGAGGTGGCCCCCTCAAAGAGGCAAGGGAACATTACTTCCATATCAATAAAGGTATACTATTTTGGTTCATATTGTTTATTGTGTGTGGACTTATTTGTATTTATGAAATATATCAAAGTGATATACGTTATTTATGCTTTGAATATTTTTATTTGGTACATAAAATTATTTATCATTTGATGTCCATTGGGACTAGGAATAAAACTATGTCCTCCTATTAACTGCCAAACCTGTACTCAAAGATATTCAAGTCCATGAAAGTAATTTTATGATATTATTTAGATATAAATGGATGGTGGACTCTAAAGGTGAGTTCCTATCGAATTGAGAGATGAAGATAATATGAAATACCAAGAGGGTTTGAATATTGCAAAGAAGTCATAATTAATCCATTCACTAGTGATGTCCCATAATTAGTCCAAAATATATTTTTAAATTATGTAACAATAAGTGAGATCCATTATACAAGATGCACCATAGAAACCATGAAATTATAGTCAAGCGATAATATGAAATCATGAGTAATAAAAGAATAGCAACATTTGAAACCATTGAGGAAGTAGACAAGGTAGGATAATATTCATATTGAATGAGAAACCAATAATATGCCATATATTCAAATATGATATCATTACAATATTAAGAGAGCCATTGTCAAGATTCGATACCAACCTCTCTCCATGGTTCATTAGTTAGTAGGATATATTTTCTATGTAATAAAGGTCAGCAATAGTTAATAAGGCCTAATAAATAAAGGAGAATAATTCAATGTAATAAGACCTAATATAAGATTCCGCTTCTAGAAATATAATCCTCTAAAAGTTTCCTTAGAAGGTAGAATTAGTATAAATAAGAGTAGGAGGCATCAGATATTTTTTTCTTGGAGATTATTGTAATAGATATCTTCTCTGCTGGAGGTTTCCCCCTCAAAGAGGAAAGTGAACATTTCTATCATTCATAAACGTGCTCTTTCTGGTGTTATTTTGGTATTGTTCTAGATATATCATTGTTATTCTTCCATTGCTTGCTAAATATATTTTTTTTGCATATTATATTACATATGGAATATTGCAAGTGGTATCATATCTCTTTCTCAAGTAAGACTTGTGGGTTAAATGTTTTTAGGGTAGATACATATTTCAACTTATTTAAGCTGCAAAGATATATTTTTAAGTGCATAAACCCATGATCAAGGAGTAATACATGCAAGAAATACAAATGGTTCCTAAGAGAAAATTTGTTGGCCCCCCTTGTAACCCATGTTGGGAGCACTTCGAGTGGTAGTGCATTAGACAACACTAGTATACGTATCAGCCTAGTCATCTTGAAGCTCTCCATAGATAAATTTATTGGCCTCCTGACTACTATAGTGTCACCAAGAGTAGCACTTGGGAAGAGACTCTCTAGTACCTGGGTAGTTGAGTAGTACAACTAAGGGTACGTTTTATCCTCCTTAGTTGGTGCCTTGAGATGTTGGGTCGAGTACTACTGTTGGATCTCACATGTATATAAGAGAGCTATATAACAAGGAAAACCCTTGACTGTAGACACCATGTAAACCCTAACCCTTGGGATGAAAACAACTGATCTATTGCACTGAAGAATTGGCCCCTATCAATTTTTTTAGCTGTAGAAACATTCCTTTCCAACATTTTTTATTATTGAGGATTTGGGAATTTTGCCACTGGAGAAGTATTCAGGGTGGAGTGACAAAAATATAAAATTTTGGGGCCTGTCAGCACCCTTATTTGTAACCTAGTCCATTGCATTCATCTCTTCATTCTGATCACAGCGATACCCCTAACTTTTAATCTATTTTTTCTCTGTGGTCCCACCCCTTTTCGAGACACCCTTATTTGAAACCTATCCCATTGGAATTATCCCATTGTCCTTATCAACCTGGTACATTTCACTTTTTGTGGTATTGATTTCCATCCTGACACCTCATCTACTACCTAAGCTTCTACCATGCCTACCACCCGAGCTTAGACCCAAGAATACTGGGATACTACACTATCCATCTTAGAAATGCACATGGAATCCATATTCGATAACATATGAGAAGAAATAAAAAACTCCCTCCATGCAGAAGTCCAAGTAGTCATTTGCAAAGCCATGCAACCATTCAAATAAGGTACGCAAATAGATCCCAATGCATAGGACCCTCAACATTCCCATTATGACCATACTCATTCCTCCCACTCCCCTTGGGGTCCTCCACACTCTTGGAATAAGGTGCCAAAAGTTTACATGCATAAATTTGATGGATCTAACCCAATAGGGTGGGTCTCTCAAATTGAAAAATACTTCTCCCTCCATAATATTTGTGATGATGAGACCAAACTCCATGTAGGTGCTTTGTACCTGGATCAAGAACAATAGTAGTGGTGGCAGTGGCATAAGAAATTTTATTTAGGAATACTCACTTGGAACATGTTCACTACATTAGTTTATGCATGTTTTGATAGGGAATCACATGTTTTAGGTTGACTCACCAAGTTGCACCAAACGATCAGTCATAGATTTCATCACAGAATGTGAACAGTTGTCTATCATGGTTGAGGGCTTATCTGATGCATTTTACCTTGAATTTTTTATCAGTGGCTTAAAGGAAGCCAACAAGACTCATGTGAACATGCATTTTCCTACTACTTGGTTTTAGGAATGTCAATAAGAAACAGAAGAAGAGACCATCCTTCAGGCCCCACCCATGAAGGATCCATTTCTCACTCATCCTCACCCCTAGGCTCACCCAACTCTGACACAAATATTGAAGGTCTAGAAGGTATCTCTAGCAAAAATGGAGCAACATCGCAAGAAATGACTCTTCTACTATTGTGATGAAAAGTGTTCACCAAGGCATAAATGCAGAGAACAAAAGTTCTTCCATATTGATGCATCAAATTCCTCTCCTTCTAAAGACATCCCACCAGATTAGGCTACTAACCCAGACGAGGATCCACCAAGTGATCACGTTG
The DNA here is from genome assembly GCA_000966675.3 of Picea glauca. Lineage (NCBI taxonomy): Eukaryota > Viridiplantae > Streptophyta > Pinopsida > Pinales > Pinaceae > Picea > Picea glauca. The sequence continues at coordinate 304,055 of JZKD02S1601407.1, forward strand.
AAGATCCAATTGTAAACCCTATGGAACCAAAGGAAATTGTCATATCGATTGATGCACTCTTGGGTATTTCAACCCCGCAAACATTGAGGATCAAGAGCCACATCAAACATTGACTGGTGGTGGTGTTGATTGATAGTGATAGCCCCCATAATTTTAGTCATCACAATCTTGTTGATGAGATCCATTTCTTTGTCCATCATATTTCTTATTTCTAAATCCTCATCTCTAATCGTTGTACTATGAAGAGTGGGGGAAAATGTGAGAATGTCAAACACCAAATGGGTTATTATAATCTGAAAACCCACATGTTCTTCATTTCCATGGGTGGTTGTGATATTGTATTAGGAGTGGAATGGCTTCAAACACTAGGACCAATCACAATGTATTATCAAGAATTATATATGATATTCACCCAAGATGCTCACTCCTATACCCTCCAAGGTCTCCAAGCACATTGTCCTGAAATCATCATCTCTCACAGGTTGGAAAATTTGTTGAAGAAAGGACACCATGGTGTGATTTCTCAATTTAATGCCATCTAGGTAACTGAATAGGCCTCTCAGGTAGTTCCTCCTATTCTGCAACTCATCTTGGACAAATACCCCAAGGTCTTTGAGGTTCCCACAACCTTACTACCCTCCAGGGGTGAGCATCATCATAACATCCCTCTGCTTCCGAGAAATCAACCCCCCAATGTACATCCATACATATATCAATTTTCTCAGAAAATCAAATCGAAAATATGGTACAAGAATTATTGGAGGAATGGGTAATTTTCCCTAGTACTATCCCATATTCTTTACTAGTGATGATGGTATTAAAGAAAGAAGGTACTTGGCGCATGTGCCCTGATTTTCGTGCCCTGAATAAACTGACCATCAAAGATAAGTTTCCAATCTTTTCATTGATGATATGTTGGATGAACTCCAAGGTGTCTGTGTAGTCACCAAATTAGACATTCACTCTAGCTATAATCATATCCAAATGAAGGAGGTTGATATTCCTAAGACTACTTTCAGAACTCAGGAAGGACATTATGAATTCTTGGCCATGCCTTTTGGCCTTTGCAATTCCCCATCCACCTTCCAAAGTCTCATGAATAAATGATTGAAACCTTACCTTCAAAATTTTGTCTTGGTTTTCTTTAATGAAATTATCATTTACAACTGCACTTGAGATAGCCACCTTCTTCATGTGGACAAAGTCCTTCACTTGTTGCAAGAAAATGATTTTTTTGTCAAAAAGACCAATTTTTCTCCAGCAAAGTGGGATACTTGGGACACATTGTCGGCCAAGAAGGAGTAAAGGTGGACCCAAAAAAGATACAAGTTATGCAAGAGTGACCATGACCCAAGACCTTAGAGTGCCTCAAGGGTTTTCTTGGCCTCACACGATATTACAAGAAATGTTTCCACCATTATGGAAAAATTCTAAGGCATTGACAGAGCTTATTAAGAAGAATGCATTTCATTAGACACCTACTGCTAAACAAGCCTTCATAGATTTAAATCGGGCCATGTGCACTACTCCTATCCTAGAAGTTCTTGACTTCAAAAAAACTTTTGTAGTGGAATCATATGCTTCTAGCACTAGTATAAGAACGGTGCTCACACAAGATGGTCGAACTTTGGCCTTTACTAGTCAAGAATTGAGTGGCCCCAATCTGGGAAGATCTACATATGAAAAAGAAATTATTTTCATTCTCAATGTGGTGCACACATGGCGACCATATCTCTTGGGACATCATTCCCAGATCAAAACAGATCACCATAGTCTGAAATATTTTTTGGAGCAATGGTTATGCTCCCTAGAACAAAATAAATGGCTGACCAAAATGTTGGGTTATGATTAAGAAATCATATACAAAAAGGGAAAATATAATATAGTAGCGGATGCATTGTCAAGACAACATGAGGAGGATGACTCCCTCTTTTCCTTATCCTTATCTGATGCAGGAGCATCGCCAACTCATCAAGCGAGCCAGCACATCAAGCAGAGATCAACTAGATAAATAAACCCAAATTTTTGAAGTGCTTTGGGATTGTAGCGCAAGTATTTAATGAAGCGCCAAACCTTCAAGGAACCATTTATGAAGGATTACCTTTTGTATATTGTATCAGACCTCGAGCCATACGCTCTTGTCTGAAGTAGATAGGAGGCATTTAATCTAGTTAATGCTGGTAGATAGGATTTTAATTCTGGATTTGATAGTTTAGAGTCCGAGAGGGAAAACGGATATAGACACCCTCATTGTACCATTGTAACATATGGAAGCATTCAAGAGCAAGAAGATAAGAGCATGCAAAGAATAGTGTATGAAGAACACCCATGTACAGGCATTTGAATTAATAGAAGAAAGTTCTGATTCAAACTCATGGTTGGCGTTGTTTCTCTGTGTATATTGTTTATGTGCTCATGAATGTTTGCTTCTTGTTATGCATTTGCTTTGTATATGCTGTGAATGTGATTTCATGTTTCAAACTGAAGTCTGAAAGGGAGAGAGAATGAGTTTCAATTGTTTCTCTATCTGAGCCAGGAGATTCCTGCAAGGTGTGCAGTTGAATTCATCCGCATGGAGTGCGTTGATGAAGGCTCAGTAGTTTAAATTTTGTTCTCATTCGCCCAGAAGTAGAAGCGGGTTGCTGAAGTCGTGCAAGAAGTGCGCAGGCTGAAGAGGAAGTCTCAGTTGTGAATCTGAGCAAGGATATTGAAGACTGCTGCAGTAGGTGTACGCAGAGTCAAAAGAAGTTAGAACACTTGAAGTGTTTGCAGGGTTGCCGCAAGGAGTGCGTGCAAAGAGGATCTTTTTTCTAAGAGACTGAGAAGTGTGAAGAAAACTTACGAGGAAGTGAGGCCTTCAGAATTATTGAAGGGTTGCACAGGAGATTTTTGTGCCAGGAAATCCCCAAGGGGAAAGGAAATCAACGGTCAGGATCTACAGGGGAGATTGATAAAAAAAATCGTCAGTCGTTGGATCTCACGGAGGTGCAAGGAGGTTACAACCACACCCAAGCCGATCTCAAAAGGTTGGTGCACCGTTGGATCAGTGGTTGTTTTCCCGTCAGCCGTTAGATCACGGGAAAGTTGCGCTAGGTTTAAGCCCTAGTGTGCAGAGGAGGAGTCATCGAGATATTAGAGTCATCGGGGTTTTGTTAAGGCAGAGAATCGAGACCTTGTGGTTCTCGAAATCCCGAGGAAGGATCTCAACCGTTAATCCTGGAAGGACACGTCTCAAAGGAACCAGGGAGCCATCAGAGTTCAGTTCATCGGAGAATCGAGGTTTTCGAGGACATATAACTCTCTCATATTGGAATCGCAATCCGTGATTTCCCAACGGAAGGTTTGAACCGTCCATCGGTGAGGACGCATGGCAGGAGATCCCGACGAGTCGGTGTTTGGAGCATCGGGGTTTCCGGAGTCGTGAAACTCTTGCATAACGGAATCGCGATCCACGATTTCCCGACACAGCCGGAGCCATTCGATTTGAGGGACACGTGTCAGAGGATCCCAAGGAGTCGGGGTTTGGCATTTTGGGGTTTCCAAAGGCAAGGGAATTGTTGCATAAGAAATCGTGATTTCGCGATACCTGATAGAGCGACGAGGAAGGGTGACGTGGAGGAGAGCGTTCACACGTGCATCGGGGTTCGACATATCGGTATTCTCGATTACGAGAAACTCACGACAGGAGAAGTCGTGAAATCCCAAAATGAGATAGTCCCATAGTCTTAGCACTTCAGTGGAGGACAGGTGGCATCGAGAATTGGAGGATCGGAGATTCCGAGGGTGTGATTTCTACGCATTTCGATTCCGCAAATTCAGAAATTTCGATAGGGGAAAGGACCGTGGTCTTGTGGACTAGCAGGTCACATGCGTGAAGAATTAGCCGGAGGGAGCTAAGGGGTGCAGAGAGCACCATCGCAAATCGAGAATCGGGGATCCATGAGAGCAGTGGATCATGACAGCGCAAAGGCTGATTTCCCGACGGGGAAATTCCCGATAGGACAACGGGGAATCATAAAAAGCATTCTCTGGGTGTTGAGAACTCCCGATAAGGGGGTTTGAAGAGCATTTCAGTTCTTCGAGCTTAGGGAAGAGAAGGTCCTGGTGGGAGCGGATGTGCCCGGGTGGCGCGTTTGTGTCAGAGTGGTATCAGAGCAAGAAAATTTCTCTGTTTTCTGTAGCAGAGAAGAAAGAAAAATTTCACCATGCTGCCAAGGAGAGAAAGACAATCACCCGATCCAAAGGATAGGGGAAACCAGAGAGGAAGAGGGAGACAAGCACATAATCCAGATATGGAAAGGCAGATATGTGATCTCTGAGTGAGATTAGAAGATATGGAAGCAGCGCAGAGACGCACAGCAAGTGCTAGAGATCTGAGTGACTCCGAAGATGAAGTTGAAGTTGAAAAACAAGGAGAAGTTGCAGTCGAAGATGCATCCAACGAGCGATTAATTAAAGCTATCGGCCAGATGAGTTCGAAGAAAAAGATGGACATTCCAACTTATGAAGGAATTATGGATGCAGAAGAGCTTCTAGATTGGATTAGAGCTCTTGATACATACTTCGATTATGAGGATATCGAAGAGGATAAAAAGGTCAGGCATGCTGTTACAAAATTGAAGGGACACACAGCATTATGGTGGGACGAGGTTCAAGCAGATAGACGCTGCAAAGGCAAGCAAAAGATCAAAAGCTGGCATCGAATGATTGCGAAGATGAAGGAAAAGTTCATCCCAAGGGACTATCAAATCACATTGTTCAGGAGAATGCAGAACCTGAGACAAAAGTTGATGACAGTGAAGGAGTATACTGAGGAATTCTACAAGATCAATATCAGAGCAGTTTATCGGGAGAGCGATGATGAAAAAGTTTCTAGGTATATGAATGGCTTAAGATACGATATCCAAGATGAGATGAGTATGACAACCATCAGAACAGTGGAGGATGCATATCAGATGGCGTTGAAAGTCGAAGAGAAGCTAAGCCGTAAGCCAGGACAGCGAGGCTGAGGTAGGAGCCAGCCAAAAGGTAAGTCAGTTGCTCAAGATAGGTTCCAAAAATCCGAGGACGACTGGAAAAATCCTCAGACTAGAACAGAAAGAGGTGGAAGTTCGCAACGAGGACAGCACGCTGAACAACGAAGGCAGCAGATAGAACAGGGCGAAGGATACGCTGATAATAACACATTTTCTCATACCAGAGGTAGAGGAAGAGGCAGGGGTGGAGTCATCACATGCTTCACATGTGGGAAGAATGGACACAAGGCAGTTGACTGTCCAGATAGAAAGAAGGATGGAGGAGAAGCTCACATCGCTGAGGCACAGAGGCGAGATGCTGAAGCAGAAGACGCAGAAGATGGAAGGTCGCTGATGATGCGTAAGGTTCTCTTAACACCTGAGAAGGAGGTGGAGGACATGACTCAAAGAAACCGACTTTTCAGAACCACATGCAAGACCAAATATAGGAAGTGCAAGGTTATTGTGGATAGTGGAAGCACAGATAATCTCGTTTCAACTGAGATGGTGGAGAAACTAGAGTTGGAGACAATTGATCACCCGAGTCCATACAAAGTTTCATGGCTACAGAAGGGACATCAGGTAAATGTCACTAAACAGTGCTTAGTTGACATCAATATAGGAGGATATAATGATAAAATACTCTATGATCTTATTCCTATGGATGTATGTCATTTATTGCTAGGCAGACCATGGCAATATGACAGGAACGTAATTCATGATGGGAAGATGAATACGTATACTTTGGAGAAGAATGGAAGAACACATATGCTACTTCCAATTAAAGATAAAGAAGTAAACCCAGAACTGAGAAACACTATACTTCTCATGAGTGGGAAGGAACTTCTGGCGGAAGTAAAGAAGAAGGAAGATCCATAATTCTTTGTGGTCAAGAAACCGAAAATTGTCTTGACCAGCACAAGAGTGGATGATTTGCCGGAAGAAATTCAGGAACTACTGGAAGAGTTCACTAACATTGTGGTAGACGAATTACCTCATTCGTTTCCACTGATGAGGAATGTGAGTCATCATATAGACCTCATACCAGGAGCTAGTTTACCAAATAAGGCCGCGTACAGGTTAAAGCCGCAGGAAAATGAAGAGGTTAAAAGACAGGTATAGGAACTGTTAGATAAAGGACTGATAAGGGAAAGTTTAAGTCCGTGTGTCGTTCCAACGGTATTGAGTCCAAAGAAAGATGGAGGTTGGAGAATGTGCACTGATTCCAGAGCCATTAACAAGATAACCATCAGGTACAGGTTTCCATTGCCATGGATGGATGACTTGATGGATTGTTTAAGTGGAGCCAAATTTTTTTCAAAGGATGATTTGAAAAGAGGATACCATCAGATTCACATGAGGGAAGGCGATGAATGGAAGACAACCTTCAAAACCAACGAAGGGTTGTATGAATGGCTAGTCATGTCGTTTGGCTTGACGAATGCACCGAGTACCTTTATGAGGCTGATGAATGAAGTGATGAAGGAATTCATTGGTAAGTTTGTCATTGTTTATCTAGATGACATATTGATTTTCATCAAAACAAAAGAAGAAAATCTGAAGCATTTAGCTGCAGTAATGAAGAAGCTACAGCAGGAGAAGTTGTTGATCAATATGAGGAAATCTTCATTTATGAAGACAGAGCTCATTTACTTGGGATTTGTCATATCGGCGAATGAATTAAAAATGGATCCAAGTAAAGTGGAAGTAATTAAAAATTGGCCATCACCGAGAAATATTTTCGAGGTGAGAAGTTTTCATGGACTGGCTAGTTTCTACTGGAAATTCATCAGGAATTTCAGTGGAATTAGCGCAGCGATGATGGATACTGTCAAGAAAAGACATAAGTCTTTTCATTGGACTGAAGAGGCAGAGAAGAGATTCAATCTGTTGAAGTGAAGGATCACAAAATAGCTGGTTTTGGTGTTGCCAGATTTTACGAAAGTGTTCCAGGTAAAATGTGATGCAAGTGGCTTTGCTATAGGAGCGGTCTTGAGCCAGGAGAACAAACCAATTGCATATTTCAGCTAGAAGTTGGATGAGGCAAAAGTAAAGTACTCCACGTATGATAAAGAATTTTATTCTATCATACAGGCATTGAAGAAATGGAGGCATTACTTGATCCCAAAAGAATTTGTTTTGTATAGCGATAATCATGCATTGCAGTTTGTGACTCAACAGGAGAAGTTGAATCAGAAACATGCTAAATGGGTAGAGTATATGCATAATTTTACATTTGTAATTAAACACATTTCAGGTACTGCTAACAAAGTGGTTGATGCTTTAAGCAGGAAGTGTTTGTTGCTGCAAGAGTTCCGAGTCAAGACATTGGGTTTTGAAAATCTTAGGGACATGTATGCAAGTGATGCAGATTTTGCAGAGGCATATGAATCAATTGAGAACCCAGTTCTTAGAGATAGAAGCCCATGGATAGATTATATGATCCAAAATGGGCTGTTGTTCAGAGGAAATCAACTGTGCATTCCAAATTGCTCCATGAGGGAGAATATGCTAAAAGAAAAGCATAGTGGTGGATTAGCAGGGCATTTTGGCCACGACAAGACATTTGCAAAGATGAGCGAAGCATACTTTTGGCTAGGGATGCGGTTGGAAGTCAAGAAGTTTGTTGAAAGATGTAGAATTTGCTAGAATTCAAAGGGCAGGAAGCAGAATGCGGGATTCTATCAACCATTACCCATACCCGAGAGGCCGTGGGATGAAAACAACATGGATTTTGTATTGGGATTGCCTAGGACGCAAAGAGGACATGATTCGATCTTTGTGGTGGTTTACAGGTTTTCCAAAATGGCACATTTTATTCCATGTCAGAAGACCAGCGATGCGACTCATATCATGAATTTGTTTTTCAAGGAGATCATTAGACTTCATGGTTTACCCAGAAGCATAGTATCGGACAGGGATACAAAATTCATTGGACATTTCTAGAGGACACTCTGGAAGAAGATGGGGACTAACTTGATTTTTAGTTCTGCCTATCATCCTCAGACGGATGGGCAAACAGAGGTGGTAAATAGAAGTCTGGGAGATTTATTAAGAAGCTTGGTGATAGAGCACCACAGCAGTTGGGACAATGTGTTTCCATAGGCAGAGTTTGCGTACAATGACTCAGTGAACAGGAGCACAGGAAAAAGTCCATTTGAGATTGTGTACGGCAGGCAGCCAAGAGGAGTATCTGAACTGAGGGATTCATAGCAGATAATGACTAACAGTGCAAGTGCTGAAGAATTCGCAGAGGTGATGGAAGAACTTCACAGCAGGGTGAAGGAGCGATTGTTGGAATCAAACCAGGAATATAAGCGCAGAGAGGATCGGCGTCGGAGACAACTTCAGTTCGAAGTTGGTGATCTAGTTCTAGCACATCTGAGGAAGGAAAGGTTCCCAAGGGGAACATACAATAAGCTAAAAATGAAGAAAATTGGGCCATGCAGAGTCCTAAAGAAATTGGGATAAAACACTTATGAAATTGAGTTGCCAGGTGAGATCGGAATATCTCCGACATTCAATGTCTCAGACTTATATCCATATAAGGCTGAGGAAGCAAGAGCTGGAAATGATGAACAACCAAAAATCCAGTGGCAGAAGCAGATGCCGATTGCAGAGAAGCCACAGATGGAGCGTATACTTGACAAGAGGGTGAGCAAAAAGACCAAGCGGAAGCAATACTTCGAGTATTTGGTCAAATGGAAAAACCATCCAGTGGAAGATGCCAGCTGGGAGACTGAAGCAGTGATACAAAAGCATGGACAGACCGTGCAGGAGATCATGGAAAGGAGCCCATGAAAGTTTTCAAGCCGAGAAGTATGATGCAGTAGCATCGCCAACTCATCAAGCGAGCCAACACATCAAGCAGAGATCAGTTGGATAAACAAACCCAAATTTTTGAAGTGCTTTGGGATTGTAGCGCAAGTCTTTAATGAAGCGCCAAACCTTCAAGGAACCATTTATGAAGGATCACCTTTTGTATATTGTATCAGACCTCGAGCCATACGCTCTTGTCTGAAGTAGATAGGAGGCATTTAATCTAGTTAATGTTGGTAGATAGGATTTTAATTCTGGATTTGATAGTTTAGAGTCCGAGAGGGAAAATGGATATAGACACCCTCATTGTACCATTGTAACATATGGAAGCATTCAGGAGAAAGAAGAGAAGAGCATGTAGAGAATAGTGTATGAAGAACACCCATGTACAGGCATTTGAATTAATAGAAGAAAGTTCTGATTCAAACTCATGGTTGGTGTTGTTTCTCTGTGTATATTGTTTATGTGCTCATGAATGTTTGCTTCTTGTTATGCATTTGATTTGTATATGATGTGCATGTGATTTCATGTTTCAAACTGAAGTCTGAAAGGGAGAGTGTAAGGTAGCTAGAGAGGTAGTGGGGGGGCCCAGAGGGCCCATAGTGATAATAGTGGAGGTCATTCAATGTAAGGTGGACTAGGTCCACTATATTATTAAATAAGGCCGACTA
>JZKD02S1601407.1:315170-327372 GCA_000966675.3 Picea glauca
GATCCATTGTATGGTGTTGCCCTACCTCAAGGGTTTGATATAATAAAGTTGTGTTTTTCTATATTGTTCTTCTATATCTGTTGTGGTGCTTTTGTATTCAGTATTCAGGTTCTTACCAGAGAGAGAATGAGTTTCAATTGTTTCTCTATCTGAGCCAAGAGATTCCTGCAAGGTGTGCAGTTGAATTCATCCGCATGGAGTGCGTTGATGAAGGCTCAGTAGTTTAACTTTTGTTCTCATTAACACAGAAGTAGAAGCGGGTTGCTGAATCCATGCAAGAAGTGCGCAGGCTGAAGAGGAAGTCTCAGTTGTGAATCTGAGCAAGGAGATTGAAGACTATTGCTGCAGGTGTGCGCAGAGTCAAAAGAAGTTCGAACACTTGAAGTGTTTGCAGGGTTGCCACAAGGAGTGCACGCAAAGAGGATCTTTTTTCTAAGATACTGAGAAGTGTGAAGAAAACTCAGGAGGAAGAGAGGCCTTTAGAATTATTGAAGGGTTGCACAAGAGATTTTCGTGCCAGGAAATCCCCAAGGGGAAAGGAAATCAACAGTCAGGATATACAGGGGAGATTGATAAAAAAAACGTCAGCTGTTGGATCTCGTGGAGGTGCGAGGAGGTTACGACCACACCCGAGCCGAGCTCGAAAGGTCGATGTGCCATTGGATCAGTGGTTTTTTTCCCGTCAGCCGTTAGATCACAGGAAAGTTGTGTCGGGTTTAAGCCCTAGTGTGAAGTGGAGGAGTCATCGGGATATTAGAGTCATCAGGATTTTGTTAAGGCAGAGAATCGGGACCTTGTGGTTCTCGAAATCCTGAGGAAGGATCTCAGTCGTTGATCCTGGCAGGACACATGTCAAAGGAGCCAGGGAGCCATCGGAGTTCAGTTCATCGGAGCATCGGGGTTTCGGAGGACATAGAACTCTCGCATATTGGAATCGCGATCCGCGATTTCCCGACGGAAGGTTTGAACCGTCCATCGGTGAGGACGCGTGGCAGGAGATCCCGACGAGTCGGTGTTTGGAGCATCGGGGTTTCCGGAGTCGTGAAACTCTTGCATAATGGAATCGTGATCCGTGATTTCCTGACACAACTGGAGCCGTTCGATTTGAGGGACGCGTGTCAGAGGATCCCAAGGAGTCGGGGTTCAGCATTTCGGGGTTTCCAAAGGCAAGGGAATTGTTGCATCAGAAATCATGATTTCGCGATACCCGAAAGAGCGATGAGGAAGGGTGACATGGAGGAGAGCATTCACATGTGCATCGGGGTTCGGCATATCGGTATTCTCGGTGACGAGAAACTCATGACAGGAGAAGTCGTGAAATCCCAAAATGCGACGGTCACACAGTCTTAGCACTTCAGTGGAGGCCAGGTGGCATCGGGAATCGGAGGATTGAAGATTCCGAGGGTGTGAGTTCTACGCATTTCGATTCTGTGAATTTAGAAATTCCGATAGGGGAAAGGACCATGGTCTTGTGGACTAGCAGGTCACATGCGTGAAGAATTAGCCGGAGGGAGCTAAGGGGTGCAGAGAGCACCATCGCAAATTGGGAAGCGGGGATTCGTGAGAGTAGTGGATCACGACAGCGCAAAGGTCAATTTCCTGACGGGGAAATTCCCGATAGGACAACGGGGAATCATAAAAAGCATTATGTGGGTGTTGAGAACTCCCAATAAGGGGGTTTGAAGAGCATTTCAGTTCTTCGGGCCTGGGGAAGAGAAGGTCCTGGTGGGAGCGGACGTGCCCAGGTGGTGCGTTTGCGTCATTATCAGTCCCTGATTGGATTGACGAAGTATGCCAAAAGTGGCTAACACACCCAACTATCTCCAAGTTAATTCAATGCCTTCAGGAGGACCCTAATCCTCCCATAGGCTACACTTTGTAGGCCAATATTCTCAGATATAAGGATCACCAAGTTCTCTTACCCTCTTCATCACTCAAGATGAAGCTCTTAAATGAGTTGCACTCATCATCTCTTGCGGGTCACTCAAGATTCCAAAAGACATATGCTTGTGACCGCCATTATTGTTTATGGGCATGCATGAAGAAGAATATCCTTCATTTTTTCACATAATGTGAGGTATGTCATTTTAATACCTGTGAAACTATCCATTCCCCATGTTCCCTACAACCCCTATCCATCCCAACTTTTATGTGGAAATACATATCCATGGATTTTATAGTGGGCCTTCCTAAAGCTGGGAACAATTTATTCACCATGGTGGTGGTTGATTTCCTCTTCAAGTATGCTAATTTTTATGCCTTACCCCACCCTTTCACATCGACAGTAGTAGCACAAGTTTTTCTTAATCATATTTTCAAGTTACATGGCATACCCACCTCTATTGTATCTAATCGTGACCCCAATTTCACAAGCACATTTCGGAAAGAGTTGCTTAAATTGTTGGGCACCGAACTGAACATGAGCATATCCTATCATCCCCATTCTAATGATCAAACAAAAGTGGTCAACAAATTTTTGGAAACCTACTTGTATTTTTTTTCTTTGAACAAACAACACCAATGGGTGCAATGGCTCACCTTGGAAGAATGTTGGTACAATACTTCCTATCATACAACCACTAAAATGACCCCATATGAAGCTATGTATGGCCAATGCCCACCTACATTCACTACCTATCTTCTTGGCACATCAAATTTCAAATACATTGATACAATGTTGCAAGGTTTCACAACCACCCTCATGGCTCTGAAGGATAACCTCCACATGGCCCAAAATTGCATGAAGCAATAGGTAGACCAAGATCATTCAGAAGGGGTTTTTCAGGAAGGTGATCAAGTGTTTCTTTGGTTCCAGCCTTACAAGAAAACATCTCTCAAAGCCCATGGAAATCACAAGTTGGCACCCAAGTTTTATGACCCTACTAGATCATCAAGCATATTGGTTTAGTGGGATACAAATCATCCCTTCCTTCTACTTCCAAAATCCATCTGATGTTCCATGTTTCCTATCTAAAGAAAGTGGGAGGATAGAACTGCAAGGTCCAAACCGTCCTTTCAAAATTATATGAACAAGGATCCCTTTGGATCCAACCATAAATTGTCCTCAATCACCATGAATTTCAGCTGTGTGGAAGAACTATCAAGGAAGTGTTGATCCAGTGGAAGGGCACATCATAATAGGATTCAACCTACGAACCAACGACCATACTCCAACAATTTCCATACCTGCATCCTTGATGACAAGGATTCTTTAAAGGGTGAGGGCATGTTAGGATCCGATATTAACCCCTCTCCATGGGTCATTAGTTATTAGGATATGTTTTCTATGTAATAAAGGCTGACATTAGTTAATAAGGCCTAATAAATAAACGAGAATAAGTCAATGTAAGAAGACCTAATAGAAGCTTTCGCTTCTAGAAATATCCCCCTCTAGAAGTTTCCATAGAAGTTAGAATTGGTATAAATAATAGTAGGAGGCATTGGATATTTTTGTCTTGGATATTATTGTAATAGAGCTCTGCTTTGTTGGAGGTTTCCCCCTTGAAGAGGCAAGTGAACATTGATATCATTAATAAAGGTCCTCTTTTTGGTGTTATTTTGGTATTTTTATGGATATATCATTGTTGTTGTTCCATTGCTTGATAGATATTTATGTTCTACATAATATTTTACATATGTAGTATTGCAGCCATAACATTCTACACTTCAAATTCTTCCTTACATATAATATCCATGAAACATGGAGAGAACAACCCTAACTAGAATATTACAATAAAAAAACTCTTTCCTAAGTTACATCAAGAGTTAGAGAGGCCCATTTCACCTCAAACAAAAAGTTTTCTTATTGTAGCAAACCTACCCTTCATCATATATTATTTTTTATCATAAAATTTTTTGGCAATCCTTGCAAAAACCATAAACATACATGAAATAGAAAAAGAGATATGGAAAAAATCACATTGAACTTATCCCTTAAATTCTCCCTTTCAAAATGTCTTGAAATAATCTTGGAAGGGAAATATTGCACTTCCAACCATTCCTTTAGCTTATGAATCTTATCTTATATTTATATCCTTTAAATCAAACCATAATTCATAAATAATAGTTCCTTTTATAATTTAGAATACTTCAAGAGTTTTGTTTCAATTGAATAAAAAAGATCGATATTCCTAGTTATCATATTTGTATTTCATGACATCTTTTTAAAATGTCCATTCTTTATCAATTTCACTGTTTGAGGGTATAAATAATGACACAAAAAATTTCCTCATTCAAATATGTTTCCTCAAAATATGTAGAAAATGTCTCAAACAAAGTGTTCTCACCCAAAATACCTCCTCAAATGTGAAGCATGAAACGAGATATGTAGAAAGGACCTTGAAGAATGTTTCTTTATCCAAAATACCTAACAGTGTGAAATATGTCTCAAAATATGTGAAAATGAATTAAATAATGTGTCCTTACCCCTAGAGTTATGGAGAATCCCCCCAACAAATACGTGAGCACTCCCTCATATCTTCCCTTGGTCTAAGATAGACTGTAGGATATACAATAGTGCAATTTTCCTTTACATATAGCATATGTGATCCTAATTCATGAAATAAGAAAGGAAAAATGATGGTCCATACCTTGTTCCTAACAGTTGTCCCCACGTAATCCTAGTTGATGTAACTCCATAAATCGTGTTCCATCTCCTAGAACATGCTTCCAACACATTAAAAAAAAACAATACCAAAATCAAACTCTTCAAGTAATAGGAATGCCAAATATTTATCATTTCTAACTTGATCTAGTACTCTAGAAAGACCATATCTACCATTAACATGTATATATTATTAAATACAAATAATCAATCGAGGGGAAAACCATATATATATATATATATATATATATATAAGTGGAGATAATATTACATCAATCAAGTGCTTTTACCTTGAGTCCCTATTGAAGGTCTCTCCTAGATCCTTAATCCAACTCTTCATTATCCCTCACAAAAGCAAGGCCAAATATGATATGAATATTTACTATAGAAGAGTCTGTTTGAAAATATGTAGCATAATTTTTCTCTCCAAATATTCCTCCCTTCCTCTATTGGAATGTGTTCCTTATATAGATTGATGGAGGAAGCTACATGATGCATATGTACCTCTAGAAATTAGTGAAATATGAGTGACCAAGTTCATCATCTGAGGTAAAAAAACTCACATCTCAGAGTTGATCTCCTCGAAACTCATAAAATCTAGAAGACTACAGGGGTGGTTGTGTGGTTCCAGTGGTGTATCTAGCGACTAGTAACACCTAGTGGTGCAACATGCAACCAGTCATTCCTTGATAGGAATTAAAGGAGTGAAATACATCAAAAACTCATAAATCAAAGGTAGAAGAAGTATTTGGATCAATGTCACAATATACATCGGGAAGACAAGTATCACAAAGGAGAGTGCCTATGTGGTCTTAAAATTTCACATAGAATAGTGATATGCTACATCATATCTTGGGAGAGGTATAATGAATGTGTGACGTGCCCCCAAACCCAAGGTATTCACCCCAAAATTTATGGTATGATTCTATGACTTTTTAATAGATGATTTGATGTCGAGCATGATAAAAATTGTCGAATTACTAGTCATTGATTAATACCATTAACAACCATGAGGGGAATCATTGATAATGAAAAAAAGGAATCATAGATAATGAAAATGGACTCCAAGGTACTTTTGGGTATATTTTATATTCTTTGCATCTCTGTGTGTGGGCGCATCAGATTCGACAACTATGTCTGACGATCCCAAATTCCTTCCCTCTTTGTGTCATGTGCGTCGGGCACTTCCTAGGGCAGTCCTAGGGGGGGGTAGGTATGCCCCCCCTGGTTACACACAATGTTCAGGGTAGAGCCCCAAAATTTTGTTTTGGGCAGTTTCTGTTATTTTTAGCAGTTTTCTAAATTAATCCCGGATTTAGGGATTAGGGTTTTGGTAGCTACGAAATACCTAAAACATTGTATATATTGTATGGTAAATGGTGAAATTAATACAATAAAGAGTTGAAAGGTGTGGCATCAAGGAAGACTAGTTTTCTCCTCGGTAAGGGATTCCAGCATAAATCTTTGTGTACTATGTGTATGAGCCGTTGATTATTTTCCGTTTATCTTAAGAATCTATATGCATTGCTTTACTTCACAGGTTTAAAACTTACATGTGGTATCAAAGCTCTTTTTTGGCTTCAGAGGGATGCCTTTGTTGCCGAGGGTTTGGCTCGGTCTTGATAGATCAAGTTTATATTGGGTCTGTGATAAATCTGGGTTTAGTGGGATCTTTTGCAGTGGTTATTCGAGTGCAGAAAGAGGAATGGTGAGCTCTTATAGAATCGATATAGATAAGTTCAACGGTAAAAACTTTGAGCTATGGAAGAACAAGTTGGAGGAACTTCTTGTAGACAAAGAAAAATGGATCGCTATGGATCTTGGTACACAGCCTATTGGTACGCAACCTACTGGAACACAGACGACTAGTACACAACCTACTAGTACACCACCTACTGGAATGTCGAAGGAAGATTGGGAGAATTTGGACAGAAGAGCAAGGAGTACTATTCGACTTTGCCTAGAAGATTCAGTGTTGTTGAATGTCTCACGAGAATATACAACCAAGGAACTATGGGATAAGTTAGGGAATTTGTATCAATAAAAGTTTGTGTTAAACAAGTTTCTTCGAAAGAAGTTGTATCATATTAGGTGCACATGCAGACCATGATGTATGGTTGATCGACTCAGGTGCATCATACCATATGAATCCTCACAAGGAGTGGTTCTGTGAATATGAAAAAAATGATGGTGGTGATGTATTCCTAGGAGATGAGTCAACAACCAAAATCATGGGATGTGGAAGGGTTAAGTTGTTGCTAAAATATGGAAGGATCAGAACTCTCCCTAGGGTTCTACACATTCTAAACTAACCAAGAGCCTAATATCTATAAGCAAGTTGGATGATGCAAGAGTGGTTACTGTAATGGGAAAGGGATCTTGCAAGATGTTACGAGGAGGAATGGTGTTGATGAGGGGAGTTCAGTGTGTAAATTTGTACAAGTTGTTGGGAATCACTTATACTAATGGGTGTAATGGTTCTATTGTCCCTGAGAAGAGAAATAAATAATACAAGACCAATATTGTCTCTGGAAAGAATACCATGTTGTGGCATCAAATCCTGGGACATGTTGGAGAAAAGGGCCTTCGAACACTACACAGTAAAGGTATGGTTGAAGGTATGTCTAATTGCACTCTGGATTTTGATTTCTGTGGACATTGTATATATGGAAAACAAAATTGAGTAAGATTCCCATCTAGTGGTACAAGAGCAAAGGGGATCTTAGAGTTGATACACAGTGATGTGTTTGGACCTGTGCTTGTTCCATCACTAGGTAATTATGTGCATTATGTTTCATTCATAGATGATTTCTCAAGGAGCATATGGATTTATTTTCTTAGAAATAAATCTGAGGTATTTGATAAATTTAAAGAGTTTAGGGCTCTAGTAAAGAATCAGACAGAGAAGAAAATAAAGGTATTGAGGATAGATAATGGTGGAGAATTCTATGGAAATGAATTTGAAGAATTTTGTAAGAAGTGTGGTATAGCAAGGCAAAATACTACTCCATACACACCTCAGCAGAATGGAGTTGTAGAAAGGATTAACAAGACACTGGTGGAAAAATCAAGGAGCATGCTTAGTGGTGTCAATTTAGGATAGGAATTATGGGCAGAGGCAATTGGTACAACATGTTACCTGGTCAATCGATCATCCTCATCAATGTTGGATGATAAAACTCCACACAAGGTATGGACTGGTAAGACACCCTCTCTTGAACATATCAGAGTGTTTGGTTGTGATGCTTATGTACATGATCCAAAGGAAAATAGGAGTAAGATGGATAATAAAGTTGAAAAGTGTATCTTTATGGGTTATAAAGATGGTGTGAAAGGTTATAAGCTTTGGAACCCATAAACTAAGAAGATTGTTTAGAGTCGGGATGTTTTTTTTAGAGAGGTAAAAGATGTGTCCAAACAAGAATTCCTACCAAGGCAAGACAAACCTGAGAAAATAGAGCTTGAGTTGGATGATGCAAAATCCGAATCATCTGAAGAAGATGAAGTAGAAGAAGAAGAAACCGATACCCTAGTATTGAGGAGATCAACGAGGGAAAGAAGGCAACTAGAAAGGTATAGTCCACTTGATTTTTGTTCTAATTTTTCTTTATCTATTACTGATGATGATCCCATAACTGTCATGGAAGGAATGAATTCAGAGGATAGTAAACTATGGAAGAAGTCCATGGTTGAAGAAATGGATGCCTTGGATAAGAATGAGGCATCGGATATAGTTGATTTTCTAGGTGGAAGAAAATATGTTAGTAGAAAATGGTTGTTTAAGAAGATTTTTAATGTAGAAGGAAAAGTAGAGAAACACAAAGCTTAGCTAGTAGAAAAAGGTTATTCCCAGGTAGAGGGAATCGAGTTTGGTGATATTTTTTCTCCTGTTTCCAAGTTAACGTCTATTAGATTTATTTCATCTATTGTTGATTCTTTTGATCTTGAAGTGGAACAAATGTATTTGAAGACAACATTCCTACATGGGGATATGGAATAAGAAATCTACATGAAGAAGCCAGAAGGATTTGTAATGAAGGGAAAGAAAGAGCTGGTTTGTAAGCTAAAGAAGTCACTATATGGTCTGAAGCAATTGGTAACAAAAGTTTGACACATACATCCTTGGATTGGGATTTGTGTGAAGCAGGGATGATCACTATGTAAATTCCAAGCAGGTTGGCAATCACTTCATTTATATAGTGTTGTATGTTGATGACATGTTGTTGGTAGGAAATAACATGGATGTTATCAAGGAGGTGAAATTAAAGCTATCCTACAAATTTGACATGAAGGATCTCGGTGTTGCTAACTTCATTATGGGAATGGAGATTAAAAGAGATCGTGCAAACAAGAAACTTTGGTTGAATCATAGAAAATATGTTGAGACAATATTGCAGAGGTTTAATATGCATGGAAGTAAAATAGTGAAGGTTCCTATTCCTATAGGTGTAAAGTTATCTGTGGATCAGTGTCCCAAGACACAAGAATAAGAAGAGGACATGTACCATGTTTCGTATGCCAGTGCAGTTGGTAGTTTGATGTATGCAATGGTATGTACTATACCTGACATTTCAAATGCAGTGGGAGTTTTGAGAAGGTATATGTAAAAACCAGGGAAGGAGAATTGTACAACAGTAAATAGGGTCTTTAGGTATCTTCGTGGCACTACCATTTATGGATTGTGCTAACAAGGAAGACCAATATTGGATAGAGTGGTGGACATACATGGATTTTTTTATGTAGACTGGGTTGGAGATCTGGATCACAAAAGATCTACAAGTGGGTATGTGTTTAACCTATTTGTAGGAGAAATCCGTTGGATGAGAAAAAGACAGGTTGTAGTGGCACTCTTAACTACATAAGTTGAATACATGGCAGCCACTCATGCAAGAAAGGAAGTAGTATGGTTATAGAGATTGTGTTTAGGTATTGGGTTGGTACAAAAAGCAGTGATATTAGATTGTGATAGTCAGAGTGCAATCTTCCTGGCAAAGAACCCAACTTATCATTCGAGGACAAAGAATATTGATGTTTAGTATCACTTTGTGAGAGACATGGTTGAAGAAAAGAAGGTGTTGTTGGAAAAGGTTGACACGTTGAAGAATGTTGCAGATGTTTTGACAAAGTCTATGAGCACATAAAATTTCTCCTGGTGTAGAGTAATAATGGGAATCTATGCCCTGTATTATTAAATATATAATCCTGTGAACCCCAGTATGCAAAGAAAAAAACAAGTTGGAGAATGTTGGGTATGTGTTATATTCTTTGCATTTGTATGTGTGGGCACGTCAGATTCAACAATTGCGTTTGACGATCCCAACTTCATTTTCTCTTTGTGCCGTGTCCATTGGGTGATTCCTAGGGGGGTACCAGGTATGGTCCCCATTGGTTATGCGCAACGTTCGGGGCAACACACCGAAATTTTGTTTTGGGTGGTTTTTGCTATTTTTAGTGGTTTTCTAGATTAATCCTGGATTAATTGATTAGGGTTTTGGTAGATACAGAATACCTAAAACATTGTATATATTGTATGGTAAATGGTAAAATTAATACAATAAAGAGTTGAAAGGCGCGGCACCAAGGAAGACTGGTTTTCTCCTGGTTAAGGGTTTCCAACGTAAATCTCTGTGTACTATGTGTATGAGCCATTGATTATTTTTTGTTTTTCTTAAGAATCTATATGCATTGCTTTACGTTACAGGTTTAAAACTTACAGGTACCTAGTACAATATAGTATGTGTGAATGGAGTATCTAATGTTCAACACTCATAGATCAAGATTCAATTATGTAAACCCATTCTTGATCGTGAGGAAGATTACAACTAAGGATTGCAAGCTCGAAGGAACTAGCTACTTTCTATATCCCTCTCATAGATAAGTTGTTGATGCTGATAATAAAATACCATAAAAGGAGGGACTTAATGTATCCCCCATCAATTGACATGAAACATACACCAAGAGATGTTGTGAAGAGATAGAATCACCAAGTAAAATTGATACAAGGATGGCCTACACATATGGTCATCAACAAGAAAGTAGATGGTTGACTCAGGATTACCTCCCCTGAATGTATAACATGATATATTGATGACTTGGAAGCATTGAATCAAGAGAACCATTGATATAAGGAGAAAATGCACGAGGCATTGAAACACTCTCCATAGTGACTAGAAGAGTAACCAACCGAAGGAGTATATGACTCATACTAATGCTATGGCTCCGAGAAATGTTATAACCCAATTGTAAAAAAAAGATGAAAATAGGTATCATGTTCAAGGGTGATACAATTGACAATCGAGAAATTTTAAAATACAAATCAATGGTAAAAAAAAAACACCCACTCTTTTTTATGTTTTTGAGTCTCTCCTTCATGGTTTTATGAGTGTGAAAGATATATAAAAGTATGCTCAATAGTGTATTTTTCATAAATTTCTATGATACAAAAAAGTATTAAAAAGTATACTTGATAGGGTGTATTTTTTATGGTTTAACGAGCATGAAAAATAGGTAAACATGAGCCCATTGGGGCATCTTTTTCATGGTTTAACAAGCATGAAAGAGACTGAAAAGTTAGCTCATACAAAGAGAATGAGTAGCACAATATTTCAAGTTAATGGAACCAACATATTCATAGTGAATGAAAAATAGTATTATAAAGTGATGTCCACTCATGGTAGTGATTCTCTCCATGGGTAAAAGGTCACAAAATGGAATAAAGCTAATGAAAATGGTAAGAGGTCAAGAGTTACTAGAATGGAGATAAGCGATATCAAAACAAATAGTAGCACAACATTAGGAACCATGAAATATGCATAAATATGAACATGCAACTGTAAAGTAACATAAAAATATTGGGAACCAACTCAAGATATGGCTAGGACAAAGATGAAGAGAGAACAATGAGGCTCAACTTTGAGTCATGGTCGGTCCAAAGGAGGGTTCTTGGGGATACATAAAATCACAACATGGGAACGAAATGAAAATTAAGGTGTTAACTAGGGCAACCATAAGGGTAGGAACTATTGTCACTGCACAAGTAACCACACGTAACAAGGAGAGGCTAAGGTTGCAGCTTCGTGGATCAAACCTAAGTCATCGTCATGGTAAAGTGATTGTTAATAATGCAATTATAAGATTTGGGGAAGAACATATCCCTATATGTGTTACGAACCAAATATCAATATAGCATAGAAAAACCTCATAATAAGTACTCAATGCCTTGAAAAAGATATAATTTCAAATAATAAGCCTCTTCGAGTGGGAAACCTCCTTTTACCCCACATAAATGTTCAAGTACAAGATGATTCCAAATGAAAATGTCTCCTTGGTATATATAGGAGACTAGGAGGTATAATTACAACTAATATAATAAAGCCGACATAAATAAAATAACATTGCTAATGTAATATGCCCCAATTAAGGGGTAATGAGCAAGTATTAGGGATTAACATTCCCCTCCCCTTGAGACAAGTGCTTTCCGCAACGCTTGAGTAACTATGGATTCTTCTGTATAAAAGACTCATCTTCCCAAGTGGAATCTTCAGCCGATAGTTTCCTCCATTTAATGA
Source organism: Picea glauca (assembly GCA_000966675.3). NCBI lineage: Eukaryota > Viridiplantae > Streptophyta > Pinopsida > Pinales > Pinaceae > Picea > Picea glauca. The sequence continues at coordinate 327,342 of JZKD02S1601407.1, forward strand.
GATACTCTGAAATGGATCTATTCCTCAGCTG
>JZKD02S1601407.1:343580-359092 GCA_000966675.3 Picea glauca
ACAGATGATACATTGATGATATATTGATGAACATTGTTGTTAAAGTGAAAGAATACATATTGTGGTTAAACGTGGTATAAATTGTTCATTAAAGATTTTTCGCCCCCCCTTAGTAATATGACATTTCCTGAAGCTGATTATAATCATCCACCATGCTCCTAATAAAAATGAGATGTGACTTCTCACTCCCGCCCTCTTACATGCATTCAATGGTTTTGGGGACACTGAATTAGAAAATAAAATTTTAATACATAATGATAATAAAATTTAATTATGTGGGTGGAAATTAATAGACATGGGTGATTCCCCCTTGGACCCTTCTTAGACATTCTCTTATTCCCTCCCCTCTCTTGTGGATTAATTCATACCCCATCTTTTTCTATATCCCTAAGCAACCGGCATCACATATTATTATTAAATTTTGAAATACTATTCACATATACATCTCTTGGTTGTGGCCACACATTATACCTATATTAAGCATTAATTAAAATGGGGATTATATAGGGCACGGTAAATCCCCCCTCCCTTACAATTGTGTTCATTTTTAGTGCACACTATGTTGATATACACATATATACAAATTTACATCACAATACTTTAAGAAATAATATTTTTCAATTTTACAACTCCAGTAGTAGTTCATACAACAATCTCTTATTCCTCTCAATGCACTGACCCAAGAAATGTACACCCTACACTTCTCTCAGCCCATCGAGTTGTACCATTTTTTTTTCAGGGCCCCCAATGTAGGTTGGATAGGACTCTGATATCTGGTTATGGAACTCTAGTTTCCCAAAATGGAGTCTTACATTCTTATATTATGTTTTCTTCAAAATTGTAAAAACTTTGTAGTTTTTCTTCATGCATGTTTTCTTCGTGCTCCATGTACCATATTCAGGACCATAGCAGGTCCATTGAAACTTTATCATCCCTATGGACTTGTTCATGAGAACTTTGAATTTCCATTCCAGGATGTGTATTGGTTCCACCCAGAAATCCCCTTTTTGTTTCACTTGGATCACAGTCCAATCAATTATGTGGTTAGGGTCATGAACATATTTCTTTAATAATGATACATAAATAAACTATGCACTCTCATAGATACAGGAAGTGCTATCATGTATGCAATTGGTTGTATATTTTCTAAGATTTCAAAAGGTCCACAATATATTACTCCCAACTTTGGGAAGCTTCCTAATCTTAGAAAACTTCTCTTTTTTTTCAGTTTAAAAAATACATGCTTTCCCAATTTAAAATCTCTAAAAACTTTATTCTTGTCTACATAATTTTTCTTCCTATCTTAGGAGGATTTTAAATTCTTCTTGATCTTTTCCATTTGCTCCTCCATTTCCTTCAACAAATATGGCCCAATAATTTATATGTCTACTGGATTATCCAAACTCACTCATGTGTTACACTTCCTTCCATGCAATGCTTCAAATGGGCTCATTTTCAATTAGGCATGATAACCATTATTATAAGAAATTTCAACTAAATGAATATAATATTATGACTTTGATGGTCGGTCCATCACATACATTCTATAAATTTCTTCAATTATTCTATTATTCCTCTCTATTTTCCCATCTGAATCTAGGTGATAAGATGTATGGAGATTTAGATTTGTCTGAAATCCTTTGAACAAACCTTTCCAAAAATTTGATGTAAATTTTGGATCTATTTTTTAGTCAATTTCCTTAGGAAATCGATGTAACCTGACAAGTTCCTTCATCTAGATCTCCGCAATATGTGTTTCCTTGTGTGTAGTCTTCACTAGAATAAGTTGTGTTTCCTTAGTTAATTTATACACCACCACCATGATGGAATCATGTCGCTTCATTTTTCTATGCATCTTTGTAATAAAATAAAATCTAACTACTTCCCACTACCATTATGGAATGGGGAATGGTTGTAGAATTCCTACTAGGTGTCTATGTTCAGTCTTCACTTTCTATCATTATAAACATCTGTCTATGTAATTATCCACTTCTTTTTTCATTCTGGGAAAAAATATTTGCTTCTTACAACTACAATTGTCTTATAATATCCTAGGTTGCTCGCATATGGAACATTGTGCATTTCCCTCAACACTTTATTTTTCATCTCATTAGAATTTGGCACATATGTCTTGCCTTTGTACATGAGAATTCCATCATATTTCAACTCAAAATAATTAAATTTATGTTGAGAATTACCTTGTTGTAATGTTTCTTTTAATTTCAAATATTGCTAATATAAAAAAAAATTGCAATCATTTTATCATTCAGATAAGTCTTATACATGTTGATGGTTGTAATATGCATTTCATTATCTCTCATGCTGAGTGCATCAACCACTTTATTATATTTTCCTCTAATGTGCTTAATCTCAAAGTCATATTCACTCAAAAATTCGAGCCATCTAGTTTATTTGCCATTTAATGTGGACCATCCAAAAAACAAATTCAGACTACAATAGTTTGTCCTTAGGTAAATTTCCTCCCCATGTGGTAATGTATCCACATTTTTAATGCATGAACAACAAGTTGTGAATCGTCTTTTTATAAAAGATGTGCTTACTTATCTTAGCATGCAATTTATTCTCTCTTAAAATTTGTAACATCATTATCAAATGTTGCTCATGTTCCTCTTCTAACTTAGAATAGATGCGTATGTCATCTAGGAACAAAATTAAAAACTTGTTCAGGTACTCCCTAAACACTCCATTGATCAAGAACATAAAGACAATTAAGACATTTAGTAGTCCAAATGGTACTACCATGAATTCATAATTCATATATGTTTTCTGGAATGTTATCTTGCTTATGTGTTCTTCCTTTATCCTCACTTGATGATAACCTAATCTCAAGTCAATCTTGGAAAATATTCTTTCATATTTCATCTTATTAAATAAATCATCAATCCTTGGAAAAAGATAACTTTTTTTTTATGGAGAACTTATTCAGTTGTCTGGAATCAATACAAAGCCTAAAGGTTCCATCTTTCTTCTTCACAAAAAGAATTGGGGAACGCCAAGTTGAGACACTTAAATGTATATATCCCCTTCATTAGAAACTCCTCAAGCTGCATCTACAACTCTTTCAGCTCTGGTGTGCCCATTCTTTATGGTGTATTGGACAATGCGGAAACTCCTGACACTAAATCAATAGAGAAATGAATGTCTCTCTTTTAGGGAAATTCTAGAATTTCTCCAAAAACATATTCAAAATCCCTCAAGACCGGATGGTATTCAATTCTTTCTACGTTATCTCTAGTTTCCTCTTCCATATGTCCTACAAAAATATGACATCCCTTCCTGAAATTATATTTCAATTGTGTAGCTGAAATATCTCTAACAAATACAACTCTCATAATTCCTTGAATCTTTCCTTTCTACCCTTCTTCATAAAGACATGTGATTGTCTTATTGTAAGAGTCTAGGAAAACATGATAATTTTCTAACCAATCCATGCCAATTAGACAATCATAGGAACCCAGTGGTATGGTGTTCACATATACCTTTGTGATGAGTCCATTCATGTCTATTGAACAATCTTTAACTAAATCATTGATATTCCTCTTAGATCCAGTGGCTAACTGAAATAACAAATATTTCTTATTCTTACTCCTTTGCAAGTGAAATATTTCAACAATGTTGTATTTTATATCACTATGGATAGCTCTATAATCAATTAAAATTGCTATGGGATGGTTATCAATATTACCTTCCACTTAAATCATAGGGGATTGATATTCTACTTACTTGTTGTCCAAGGTTGCATAAATACTTATCATGTTTCCTCCCATGTCCTCAACTATTTCAGCCTCCTAATTGTTGTGGAAAATATTCATTCTTTATCATGTGTCATGGAAGTCTGTATATAAGTGATTTCCCTCACATCCCCAAAACATTGTACATTTTTTTTCCTTGGCCTTATCCCAAATGAATATACAATCTTGTTCTCATTTTGGGATGACTGACCTTGCTGATTTTCTTGTGAATTCTTATTGAAAAGGGGTTTCTTAAAATATTTCTTCCCTTCATCCTTCTTACCCTTGATCTTGTGATTCTAATATTTTTGGAAAAGTACTAACCTTCCTCTGCTTTGCTCATAAATTTTATTTTCTCTCTGTATGGCTTCCTCCAATGTCTTGGGGCTATCATATTGAATATTGTCACTGTAGAAGGAGGGTAACCCAATTAGAAGCCTTTGGATTTTAACATTCTCATCATTTATGAAGTCCACATAATTCAACAATTCAAATAACCTCTTCTCATATTCATCAATTTTCATACTTCCCAACTTGAGTTCAAACAACACTTTCATATTTATTTCATAATAATATTTGGATAAATATTTCTCTTCGAAATATCCTTCGAATTGCCTCCATGAGATCCTTTCCTCATCAAGGTGCTTGGATTTCTTAAGTTTATCCTACCAAATGTATCCTTTCCCTTTCAAATGGTAGGTTTCAATTCTATCTTCTATCATTGAGGGGTAATCATGTAGCTAGAAATATTTATTCATTTCCAATAGCGAAGCTTTGACCTCTTCTCCTCTCCTATGCTCACAATTGAAAGTTGATGGCCTAATTTTCCTAAGTTCACCTTGCAATATGTCTGCCTCAGGCCTTCTCCTCTACCTCCTGATAGGAGACACACTTGGGATGATCCTTGTCCCTGGACTTGCATGATTTCCTCTAGTGGATTTCCTTGGTAAATAATGGCACCTTCTCATACTTCTTGATTTCTTATCATTCCAATGATCATCCCTTTTTCTATGGGATCTAGATACTGTGACTTGTCTAGCACTAGCTTCTTACTTGGTGCTAGAGTCTTTGTTGACTTGATTATGCAACATATTCATACTCTAAAGTATTTCTTCCTAGGCCTTCTTAATTTATTCATTATCTTCCCTATAGCTCTACACTTCCCTATGCAAGCTTCCCATAGTGACCCTTCTTCCATTAGACTATGTCTTAGAATTTTCTAGGATGAAATGAAAAGATATGATCTCTTCCTCATGGATGTAATATCCTTGATCATATTCCATAACTCCAATCATCACATAATAACAAAATTTATTTTCTTCTACCTCTCATTCTGCAAGAAATGTGCATGCAATAATTATTGTTAGAACATGCATAACATACAAAATTTCATCAATTAGAATATAGGTTATTCTTCTCATTGATTTATGAATAACATAATGCCCCAAATCAAAATTTGATTCTTTATTTTCATTCCTATCTGAAACAACATTCCAACAACTATACTCATGCCTGATTCTCAGTTTTTGAGTGAAATGTTAAAACATTTACAAGTTGCAAATTTCCACTCATTTATTGCTTCATAAATATCTTTATTAATTTTTAAGAAATTCTAATGACCATTCAAAATTTTGGGTGGATATATGTCTTCTACTCCTCAATACCTTTCTAGTAACTATTTGTTTTCTCAAATCTGAGCTCCTAGGTGAGAATTATGGTTTGGAGAAGTCTAGGTTGTTATAACCAATTTACCCCTATCTATTACATGTGGCTTTTTTTCCTTCCTATACATTTTTTCATAAGCAGATTCCAAATCTAGATCCATGGTTATATTCTATGGTTCACAATAATTCCATAGACTCCTCCTAATCCCGAAACAAACTTCTGAGAAATGCATTATTCCCTTTGGAAGTAAACTGATGCTGAAATTTTACCTTAATTGTTTCAGCTCTAACTTTCTCATACAAGCTTTGTTTTGTGCCCAAAATAGCTTATTGGATAACTCTTTCTAATTTCTTTTATTTGAGCTATAGAGACAAAATGTACCCTGGTACACTCTATTTTCATGGGTTTTGATTGCCTAAAAACGTCATTTCGGGCCTCAAAATCACCCTGCAAGTTAGTGACCTTCAAAATTATGAAAATTTCAAAACTTTTCATATAGAATTGATTGTTTTACTGCTATAAAAACCTTTTAAATATGAATTGTAAATATCAAATTGGGTGAAATGTGACATGTTGATCCACTAATTCTTTCCCAAACCCCGCAGATCAATTTCCACCATTGATCGACAACTTAAAACAATCAAGATTGTTGATTTGAATTCCATCGACGATCGGTCAAAAAGTGATTATCTTTGACAAAATGAACTTGCTTCTGAATCTCCCTAATGCCAAACCATAGAACATTGGTCATTTCTCTTGGAAACCACTTGCAACACATTACTAAACCAACAGATCTGACCATCAATCATCGGTTGTCGACGATTCCATTTTTCTTAATGAAACACCTTACCAATTCGGTTCAATCAACCATTGACCATTCTTGTTGACTGACGAAAAACATTCTCCAACTTGGTCGACTCAACCATCATCCATCAATCATCTCTTGGTTGATATGGAAATTTTTGATGTGGTATGACACATAACCTCTGTAATGGTAGTATGGATAATGTGGCATGACACATCATCACCCTCTTTCCTTCATCGACCATCATCCATTTCCCTTGTAGGACTCAAATACCTCATTGAATCAAGTGACACCAAACCATCATCCCATCAACCATCGAAAATTTCTCTTGGTCGATCAAAACACTTCGTTGAATCGACTGACACCTGACCATTGACCCATCAACCATCAAATATTCTTGTTGGAGACCAAACACATTTCCAATCCATCCAACCTGACCATCAACCATCAACCATCAACACGAAAACAAAAAAACTTCTCTAATCCGACCAACCCAACCATCGGTGATTTCCTTTGGCCAACTCCAACACTTAATTTTTTTTTGATCAATCTCTGATTACTCTAGGTCGTCAATCAATTATTTAAATTGATATTGACCATTGATCGACTCCAGCATTACAATAGATGAAATGAATCGAGATCGTAGATTTGCTTCATTTTCCAAACCACCAAAAATGGACCTCATTCATTGATATTCCCAACCTTCCAAATGGTTGAAACCTTACAAATTTTTAAATTTATCAAATTGAAATTGGGTCGTCGATCGCGATATCAAACACGATCTTTGTTTTCAATTCACCAAACTTCTTGCAACTCTATAGGAAGCATTCAAGCATGAAATTTGACCTTCCAAGTTTAATTTGGTTTTACAAATCTATATATCGACGCCATTAAACCTCTCTCAAATGGTTATGAGACAAATCTGTCTAGAATTTGCTCATGAATTTGGGGATTTCACTCTAATTTCTTTATTTTTCCCCAAATTTGCACAAAACGAAGTCTGCAATAATGAATTTCCCAATTCACACTCCTTAGCCCATATAAGCCTATTGTTTGAAACATAGTCTCTGATACCATAATATAACATCCCCCATACCAACAAAGGTCCATTACGTGCGAAAAAACTCATAAAAACTAAATTTTATGCTAACTAATTAATTTCATGTAGCTTCCAACTACGACCAAATTTAACTATTGTATGTTACCATTAATTATGTGCATCTACAACATGCTAAAATAATACCATGAAAATAGTAAATAACATATTACAACATATAAATCATTCTCACTTACATAGTTAATGCACAACAAATAAACTCATAATGCAAAAAAAACAAGACAAAACACTTATCTTTCATAAATTGTTGTGCAACTAGCTACTTGGGATGAAAATTCCACCAAACCATAGAATTTTTGTTCCAAATCTCAACAAGAAGTCACCCCATAGCTGGGGATAGCAATCCAAAAAGGAAGTTGGTCTCCCATTGTCCACTCACAGTTTAGAAATCCTACAACCCACTGGTATTCTCCTACACCTATCCCGATTTTCCACCAGCTCTCTTCCTTTCGACCTACCCAACCAAAGGAATGTTCCCCTTCACTTTTATCATTCTCCTAGGCAACCCATTTATTTATTAGGGTATTTTTGGCATAGGTAATGAGGAATCTCTCTGCTGGGAACTCAAGGAACTCACTTCCAGGAAAAACTACCAGCAACCAACAACAAATACATGCTATTATAGTGAAACTCGCACTAAACTTTACTTGTCAGTCTTAAAAACTTGGCTCTTTAATATTCATCTCCAAAATTCTCCAAAAACACTCCAATCTCTCTTTTATAGTCTCTACTTGATGTTCATGCCCAAAACTTGACTATCTAAAAACTGTTGTAACGTCCCATACATATTTCCTCTCTTTGACCTACTTGCTTGACTCACACACTTCCCCAAGTTTATTGTACCCAAATCCCATGCTCCTAATAACTATGGGATGTGACTTATCACACTCACCCTCTTACATGCATTCATGTATTGGCTTTGGGGACACTCAATCAGAAAATAGAGCTTAATACACAAGGATAATTAAATTCAGGAATGTGGGTGGAATTAATAGACATGGATAATTCCCCCTTGGACCCCTCTATTAGGAATTCCCTTAGACCCTCCCCTCTCTTTTGGATTAATTCATACCCCATCTCTATCCATGTCCCCTTAGCAGTTGGCATCATATTTTATTAATTAAAATTCAGAAATACAATTCCCATATACATCACTTGGTTGTAGCCACACACTATATCTACATTAAACATTAATTAAACTGGGGATTACACTGGGGAATTTACACATCTTTTTATCTGATTAACAAATGCTAACTTCATAAAAATATAGGTAAGAATTGCAAGAAACATTAACTAAAACTATCCTATAGGAAGTTTCTACACGAACTATAATAGTGTTATAGGTAACTTCTACAAGATAATGAAATGAGTCCTAAAGAGCTTGTTAAAATTTTCTAAACAATTGAAAAAACTAGATTAATATGTAATGAAATGTGAGTGAGTTTCTTATCCCTAAAAAAGTTCTCTTTAACACCCTAATGGACTTCCAACCACTTGTACAGGAAAACCTGATGCAAATTATAGATTTCTAATTGTAGATTTTAACCTTGTACAATAAGTTACTGCAAATAGATTCTTAATATAAAAAGAAAAGATACAATGGAAAACACACACACAAACACACATTACACATAGATTTTACCCTGGAAAACCAACAACCTATTTTAGATCCCCACCTCTAATATGTTGTTCATCATATCTTCATTGTTTACAATACAATACATATAGGATATTGCAGCATCCAAAACCCCTAATACATTGACCTGGATTATTCAAAAACCCTAATTCCTTAACCATAATTATAAAACCAGCGGTGAAAACCATGAGCCAAAAGCCACTAAAAATAGACACAAAAGATGCCAAGACAAAATTTGGGGGCACGTCCCCTGAAGCCCCCAGATAGAGGGAATCCACCCCCCATGACCCCCCACCAGCTCGACGCAACGCAAAAACTAGTTCTATTCATGCAAAGAATATAATACATACCCAACATTCTCCCACTTCTTGTTTTCTTCACATACAATGGTTACAAGGTTACATAGTTAACAATCTAAGGAAACAATTCCCATAGATCCTCTACACCAAGAGAACTTCTCAATGCTCATAGATTTCATTAATGAATCTATAATATTATTCAAAGTGTCCAACTTCATAAAAAACACCTTCTTTTTTTCAACCATGTCTCTCACAAAGTTATATTGAATGTCAATGTGCTTTGTCTTTGAATGATACATTAGATTCTTTGTCGGGAAGTTTGCACTCTAAATTTCACAATATATCCTTACATCTTGTTCTACCAACCCAATAGTTGAAAACAATATCTCTAACCATATTGCTTCCCTTCTTGCATGAGTGGATGGAATGTATTCATATTTTGTAGTTGAGAGTGCCACCACAAACTATCTTTTTCTCCTCTAAATAGGTTAAACACATACCCACTTGAAGATATTCTATGATCCGCATATTTATCCCAGTCTGCATCAACAATTCCATGTATGTCCAACACTCTATCCAATCCTGGTGTTCCTTGTTAGCACAATGCATAACTAGTAGTGCCATGTAAATACCTAAAAATTGATGCAGGAGCATCGTCAACAAAGGACGAGTGGGAGACAACTCAACGCACTAGTACATATTTTGAAGTAATGATTTTGAAATTAAGGAGGTGTATCATGCAAACATCAGACAATATTGTAATTTATGAACATATTTAATTTTTTAGAGCTGAACGATCACATAAGATCATTGGGGAATGTATTTTCTTTTAATGAAATTGCTTGCAGTACATATTCAATGTGTTCGATCTTATATGTCTGTCACAAACATTTATTGTAATAAATCCTTAGTAGTCTAATGATTTTATTTTGATTGGATAACACTAAGGTATATTGGAGGGAAATCTGAACAAGCTTGTGTTGTATAACTAAATGTATTGTTTCCCGAAAGAGGTTTTTGCAGTTAGTTGTAACTGAAGGTTGATAGTTGTTTCCATTGTAGCTGAGAGTTGTAGAGTTGTTGAGAAGCATTGTATGAACCCATGTATATAAAAGTTGAATGGATATAACATAGGAGAATTGTTCCAAATGTTTGGTGTTGATGTGTCTATCTGAATGAATGAATTGTAGGATTTATGTTATTTGCAATTCTCTGTTATTTCTTGTTCTTATGTTAAGAATGCATTTACATGGTTGAATGTATGAATCTACGAGGGTTTAGATAAGTTTCATTTTTTTCTCTTATGCGCAAAAGTGCAAGGAGTGCATAGTGTCTGCAAGGTGTGCATTAATAGAGTATGTTTCGACTCAAGAGATCAGAAGAGATAACGTGAAAATTTTGTATGCAAGGAGTGCATAAGTGGTTGTAAGGTGTGCATTCACAGGGTTTGTTTTGACTCAGAAGTCCAGGAGGAACAATTGAGCCATACAAGGATTGTTTAAAGGAGTGCACAACCACCCTTCAAGAGTTAAATTGAAGGACGTTGGTCGTAAGGGGTGCGCAGGTTCGATACTTGGTTAAGTATCGAAGGAATCATTATGAGAAGTCCAGAGTGTTAAGGAGGAACAAGTCCAAGGGAGATAACTTGAATCTTTATGCACAAATAGTGCCTATTGTCTGCAAGGAGTGCATGAAAGAGTCTTTTGACTTGCAAACTCATGAGGGGTAGCATAAGTTTGTTTGAAAAAGGGTGTAAGGAACTATCACAAGGTGTGTGCAGTGTCCACAATAATCCAAGTTGTGGAGGAAAACCTGTTGCAAGGCGTACATAGGGTAACTTTTAGCTAAGTGTCAAACATAAATTCTCTAAGTAGAAAAAGATCGAAGATAGAACAAATTCAGGAGGGAGAGAGACGAGAATCCTTCGATAGAGTGGATCCTGTTGAAGATTCTCTAAATCAACGAGTAAGATACATCCAGAAGGGAAAGAGATCATTTTAGACCATCAGATCTAGGAGAAATGCACATAGGATATCCGTAGAAGCCTATCGACACTTGGTGGTTCAGAGGTGTAGAAGTGTTGTAAGAGTGAGGTCACCGAAGTCGCGAAGTGATCCTACTCGTTGGATGCGAGGAGATCTGTTGCAACGGACTGGAGAATTTGGGAAGTGGATTTTCGGAGATTGTGTGGAGTGAGAAGAATATTTGCGAAGTCGCGAAGGTCGAGGTATAGCTGGACCACCATATCCAGGAGGACACATGGAAAAGAACTGTGTATTTCGATAGAAAGTATTTTGGAAGGATAAAAAGGCGGAGGTCGTAAAATCATCAAAGCCGAATTTGCGAAGGGATTTGACCTATGGTCATATCCCATGGTCACATTCGAGAAGGAGTCTAGCGTGAGAGCCAATACTCACAAATTGGTGTTTCCATAAGTGCCAAAAAGAAAGGGTGCGGGCAAGTAACATTAAAGGGACCCGTGTTTCGCTGGTTTTGGGTCTATTGAAGGCCCAAAGTGCTAGTTCGGCTCAATGTGTTTAAATATACTTGACTGAGAGGTCACAAAATCCCAAGGAGGGAAAGGGGGCTGCATAAAAAACCCTCTTTATTGTTTTCCAATGCTCCTTCCCTGGTTTTGACATATGCATGCTCAAAACTCCCATTACATGTGCAATGTTCAGTCTATTACAATCAATTTCATACATAAAAATACCAACCACATTATCATATCGAACACATGACATGTCCTCTTCCTCTTCTTGTTCCTTGGGACACCGAATCATAGATAAATTTACACCTATAGGAATAGGAACCCTAACTGGTTTACATTCCTACATATTAAACCTATGGAATATTGTTCTGACATATTTCCTTTGATTTAACTAGATTTTCTTGTCTTCCCTATCTCTTTTAATTTCCATTGAAAAAATGAAATTTGTAGCACCAAGATCCTTCATGTCAGATTTATAGGAAAACTGATTTTTCACATCCTAGATAATCTCCTTGTTTCTTCCTATAAACCACATATCATCCACATACAAGACCAAAGAAATAATATTATTACCAATTAATTTGAAATACATAGAGTGATCCACTTTTCTTCCTATGTAGCGAAGTCCCAACACATAAGTATAAAATGTTTGATACCACATCCTTGGTGATTTATTTAGCCCATAGAGGGACATTTTTAACTTTCATATCGACTCTTTATTTTTCTTCATAGCAAAGATTTTTGGATGTTTCATGTATATTTCTTCTTCCAAATCCCCATGTAGGAATGTTTTCTTCACATCCATCTTTTCTACTTCAAAATCAAACACAACAGTGACAGATAAAAGAAATATAATAGAATTTAATTTGGAAACATGAGAAAAAGATTCACCAAAGTCAATTCCCTCTACCTGGAAATAACCTTTTTCTACTAACCATTTTTTTTGTTTCTGCATTTTTTCTTCTGCATTCAACTTATTCTTAAACACCCATTTTCTTTCAATGGGATTTCTTCCAGTCGGCAATTCCACTAGATCCCAAGACTCGTTCTTGTCAAAGGCTGCCATTTATTCTACCATGGCCTTTTCCCATAGTTTTCCATCGTCTCAATCCACTTCATCCTTGACATTTCTATGACCATCATCACTAATAAACAAAGAAAAAATTTAATGGAAATCAAGTGGAGTATAACTTTCCAATTTCCTTCTTTCCTGAACTGATCTCATCAATAAAAGAGTATGAGGATCTTATTCTTCAGATTCATGTTCTTTTGTAGAGTCTGATTAATCATCCTTCAAATAAAATTGTATTTTCTCTGGTTATTCCTTCCTTGGTAGGACTTCCTATTTGACAACATCTTGGATTTCTCTAAATATCACATATTGGATATACAATACCTTCTTAGTTTATGGGTTCCAAATCTTATAACCTTTAATACCATATTTATACCCAACGTTGTGTTTATCCTTTCTTCAATTCCATTCTACTTAGGTATATATGGAAAAATATTCTTCCTTTCTATATTACACTTCTTACAGAATTCTTCAAATTCATTTCCGCAGAGCTCTCCACCATTATCCGTCTTCAACACCATAATTCTTTTCTCTATTTGATTCTCCACAAGATCCTTAAACTCTTTAAACATGTCAAAGACTTCACATTTATTCTTGATTAAATATATTGATGTATTCCTAAAGAAGTCATCTATAAATGATACACAATATACAAATTTTCTTAGTGACAGAACTGACATAGGTCCAAACACATCATTTTACACCAATTGTAAAATTCCATCTTCCCTCAATGCACCAAAGGGGAATCTTACCTGATTCTTGTTCCCATATACAGAATGTTCACAGAAATCAAAATCTAGATATTAGTTAGACATACCTTCAACCATACCTTTACCATCTTGCAGTCAAAGTCCCATTCTCTCAAATATGCCCTAGTCTTTGATGCCACAACACAGTCTTTTCTGCAGAGATTGTAGGAGTTTTTTCTTCTTTAGATCCAATATTAGGAACAATGGAACTATTGAATGCATCAATAATATTTCTTCCCTAAAACTTATATAGAGTTCCAATCCAAAATCCCTTAAACAACACCATTTCCCCTCGAACCATCCTACATGTTTATTTCTCAAGCACTTTTCTTACCCTTGCATCATCCATTTTTCCTACAAAAACAAATTTATGGCCAATCGTGGGATGTGAAGAACACTAGGAAGTGTTATAATCCTTCCATCCATGAGCTTCAACTTGAATTTTCCTTTTCCTATTATTTTGGTTGTCGAGTCATCACCTACGAAAAAATCACCTCCATCATGCCTTTCATATTCACAAAAACACTTCCTGTGAGGAGTCATATCAAAATATGCACCTAGGTCAACAAACCATGACTCAAGATATGCATTTGTTCTTTAAGAATCCAAGTACGCATCCCCTCCTTCTATGGATGTTTTTCTTTTGTAAAAGGAGCATCTTGATATCCCTTCCCTCTCTCAATAGTTTTGGATCTACATTGCTTCTTTTAGTGCCCTTATTTTCCACATATCCAACATACCTTTACAAAATTTCCAGGAGATTTAGATCTATCCTTATATTTGGATCTCCCACTCAAATAATTAAATCTCTTTCTTTCCTGGGAGTATCCTTTTGCAAATAATGAATTTGTGTTATTCCCTTCCATGTTATTTTTCCTCATCTCCTTCAACAAAAAGGATGAGACTACATCATCGAAACTTAAAGTAGTTGTATTACTACTTATGGCCACAACCAAACCATCTAACGATTTTGGTAAAGAGAATAATAAATTGATACATTATAATTCACTAAAAATATTAATATCAACAAATAATAGCTGACTTACCACAATATTGAAGAATTTTAGATTCTCTATCACCAAGTCTTCATCCTTCGTCCTCAATTTATACAGATTCTTCCACGGGAAAAGTTTGTTTACTAGAGAATTTGACTGATACAAATCTCCTATCTTATCACAGTATGCCTTGGTTATATCGTCCCTTGAGACATTCAATAACAATCAATCTGAAGGACACAACCACATTTTTCTCTTTGCCTTCTCATCCAACTTTTCCCTACCTTCTACTCACATTCTTGTAGGTGCAGTACCTAGATCCATAATGATCCATTGATCTTTTTTCACCAATTGATATTCCATAGCTCAAATATTTTCCCATTAAATTTTTCGATCTCTATTTTTGAACCGCTGGCCATTTATTTTCACCTGAAGAATCGATACCATAGATCTACCACTATAACAAAGTTTACCACATACCCATGCCATAACATATAACCGCAAAGGCATCCCCATGAATCCAATAATTACCCTGATATTAAATGTATATTTTAAACTTGTATAATAAATTACCGCAAACAGATTCTTACTAAAAATAGAATAAATACAATGGCACAAACACATTACATAGATATTTTACCCTAGAGACACAAACCGGGAAAACCAACAAACTGCTTTAGAGACACAAATCTATTCTTCTATTCATCATATCTACATTGTTTACAATACAATACATATATACGATCATGTGGCATCCAAAACCCTTATTCCATTGACCTAGATTAGTCAACAACCCTATTTCCTTAATTGGAATTAGAAAACCATTGGCGAAAACCATGTGCTAAAAACCAACTAAAAATTAATGAAAACAATGCCAATTTTATTTTTCGGGGGCGGTGCTCCCACCCCCCCTACAAACCCCCTGAAAAGG
>JZKD02S1601407.1:359142-383053 GCA_000966675.3 Picea glauca
GAAGTGTTATAATCCTTCCATCCATGAGCTTCAACTTGAATTTTCCTTTTCCTATTATTTTGGTTGTCGAGTCATCACCTACAAAAAAATCACCTCCATCATGCCTTTCATATTCACAAAAACACTTCTTGTGAGGAGTCATATCAAAATATGCACCTAGGTCAACAAACCATGACTCAAGATGTGCATGTGTTCTTTAAGAATCCAAGTACACATCCCCTCCTTCTCTGGATGATTTTCTTCTGCAGAAGGAGCATCTTGATATCCCTTCCTTCTCTCAACAGTTTTGGATCTACATTGCTTCTTTTAGTGCCCTTATTTTCCACATATCCAACATACCTTTACAAAACTTCCAGGAGATTTAGATCTACCCTTATATTTGGATCTCCCACTCAAATACTTAAATCTCTTTCTTTCCTGGGAGTATCCTTTTGCAAATAATGCATTTGTGTTATTCCCTTCCATGTTATTTTTCCTCATCTCCTTCGACAAAAAGGATGAGACTACATCATCGAAACTTAAATTAGTTTTATTACTAATTACGGCCACCCCAAACTATCTAACGAGTCTGGTAAAGAGAAGAATAAATTGATACATTATAATTTACCAGAAATATTAATATCAACAAATAATAGCTAACTTACCACAATATTGAAGAAGTTTAGATTCTCTATCACCAAGTCTTCATCCTTCATCCTCAATTTATACAGATTCTTCCACGGGAAAAGTTTGTTTACTAGATAATTTGACTTATAAAAATCCCCTATCTTATCACATTATGCCTTGGCTATATCATTCCTTGAGACATTCAATAAAAATCAATCTGAAGGACACAACCATATTTTTCTCTTTGCCTTCTCATCCAACTTTTCCCAGCCTTCTACTCACATTCTTGTAGGTGCAGTAGCTAGATCCATAATGATCCATTGATCTTTGTCCACCAATATATATTCCATAGCTCAAATATTTTCCCATTAATTTTTCAATCTCTATTTTTGAACTGCTCGCCATTTCTTTTCACCTGAAGAATCGATACCATAGATCTCCCACTATAACAAAGTTTACCACATACCCATGCCATAACATATAACCACAAAGGCATCCCCATGAATCCAATAATTACCCTGATATTAAATGTATATTTTAAACTTGTATAATGAATTACTGCAAACAGATTCTTACTAAATATAGAATAAATACAGTGGCACACACACATTACATAGATATTTTACCCTAGACACACAAACCGGGAAAACCAACAAACTGCTTTAGAGACACAAATCTAATCTTCTATTCATCATATTTGCATTGTTTACAATACAATACACATATACGATCATGTGGCATCCAAAACCCCTATTCCATTGACCTAGATTAGTCAACAACCCTATTTCCTTAACTGGAATTAGAAAACCATTGGCGAAAACCATGTGCTAAAAAACAACTAAAAAATGAATGAAAACAATGCCAATTTTATTTTTCGGGGGCGGTGCTCCCACCCCCCCCTAAAAACCCCCTAAAAAGGGGAACCCCTCCTCTCTGTGACCCCACACACGCGTGATGAAAAAGAGATGCTAGTTCTAGTCATGCAAAAAATATAACACATACCCAACACTAACAATATGAATTATAGTTAGAAATTGGTATGCATAGCTATTTGATCTTCTGAGAAAAATCAAGAAATTAAAACACAACACACTAACATGAAAAAGAAAGAGAATAATACAATAGGGTCCTTCAGATCTATTTAGTGGGCCCCACCTAAGTAGTGAAGGGAACCTATGAAAACTCTAATAATATGGAGAAAAACAAATATTTATTAACCAATGTCGGTTGTTACATGAGGGAGCAGAGCTCCAAGTCTCAAAAAGTTTCTTTAACAAAAAATAAAATGAAATATTCATATGACTAAGTTTGTTCCCATTGATCTCTAAATTAGAGGCCTATTTATACAATTTAGAACTCAATATCTATCCCTGGATCCAAGACGAAATACGGGGGTAGTGTATCCTTCTTCAATATATTAATATTTTCGATATTCAGTTTGCAAGCAGTGGTCATAAATATACTAGCAACGTGTCTGGAGGTAGATTGGGGACAAGGTCCATGATTCATGGGATCCTACTCTTCTCATGGGGAGTTTGACCTAATTGATTGGTTCTACATACATACTTCACCATGAATGTTAGATCAAAAGTGTACCATTACTCATTAAATTCCATCTTCAAAACTATCCATTTAGACAACATACAAAAATACCCATAATTGTTATTAAACAAGGTCAAATAATGAAACTTATTAGGTGTATCATGGTAAAAAATTATTTATGATGGGGCTTCTGGATAGGAAATGTTAAGGCCCATCATTACCCCCTGAATAAAAATCTTGCACATCCTTGTGCAATAAAATTTTATCTTCCTTCTCTTATTGTTGTTGTTGCTACTCACTGAATTTCTATCCAATGTTATGTTGATGCTCAATGTCCTATTGTTTCGACTCAATATTCTGTTGTTTCCCACTATTATGTTGCTCATTTTGGTCCTACTTGATATCCCATGCTAAGGTTGCAATATTTCTTTTCAGTGCAACTAGTAATTTCTGTTATTTTTTATCAGTAAGTTTTCTGTTGATTTTCAATGTTTTTGAAGGGATGATTTCTACAGTTTTGGCAATGGGATTCATAGTTTCAGTTGTGAATAGTTCTACCCACATTTTTTTTTTCTTATCAATAGAATTTTTAAATTCAATTTCATTATTTATTCCTTCTATTCTCACATCAGTAGGGTATTGGTTTTGTGGAAAAATTGAAATGGTGCCTTCATCAATTTTGCTACTAGCCAAGGTTGTACTAATTGTGTATATAAGATAGGCAATAGTCTCGATGAGTTATTCTTCTTATTCCACCCATATTGGAATATTTTATGTCATTAATGGTTGGGTAGGGGGATAAAGAAAAATATCTTTTAGGGATTGTCCATTACTGATGGTAATGTTCTTGGCCCTACAGTTGATGTAAGGATCTGTTGTGGCAATCCAAGGTATTCCCAATATAAGAGAATAACCATTAAATTTAGATTTGCTTTGAAGGAGAAAGAAGTCAATGGGATACTCTAAAGAATCAATAGAGAGAATTATGTCCTCCAACATTCCCTCTGACTTTACTGTGGATCTATCTATAAGTTGGATCAGATTGAGGGTGTCTCTTAAGGCTTAATATCAACATGGTATCACTTTTCATAACATTTATAACAGCCCATAAATCTATAAGATTATTTTAGATATATATTTTGTTAATGTGCACATTTACTAAAGGGATTCTTGGATCCAAATACTTAGGAAAAATTATCCTTCCAAGCATGAGGTTAGATAACTATGCTACAACATTGATTGTATGGGTATCCTTTCCCTTTCTCCTTGGCCTTTTGAATCATTCTTCTTTTATGAATCTATTATAAATAGGTATTGTTACACATGATTCTAGTCACTTTGGTGATGTCTTAACATTGATGTATTCAGGCTCCCAACAAGGACTTTTTGCTTGAGAAAAGTGGCTCATGTATTCTTTCAAAAAACATATATTTGAGATTATTTTGCAGGTTGCCTATGGTCTAGGGTGTGAGAATCCCTCATTCTCGCAGGCCACCCATAGTTAGGGTGTGAACTTATCACAGTCTGCTCCATACACAGGGTGCGAACCTGTTTTTAAACTTTGAAAGGAGAAGAGGTCTCGAGGGTTCTAGAAGGGAATCTTCTAGAAAATGAGTTGGCATTCACATGGTTGTCATTATACTGACTTCTGAGATTTGATGGGATCATCCTCATCCATGTAACCATCTCTCCTTCTCCTATATATTGAAAGGTTTCTCATGGAAAAGGTTAAGCAAGATTGAATGAAGAATTGGTGAAAGAATTGTGTGAAGAACCCTGTTTGGACAGAAGCTTGAAGGCTCTATTTGGTCTATCAAGAGGAATTGGATCTTCTTCATGCAAGTACAGAGCAATTGTGTGTGTTGGAACCAAGGGTCACTGAAAGGAATATTGCAACATCAAGGCGATCAGATTGTATCTTCTACTTTCAATTAATATGATACAACGATATGTCCCTTTCCCATAAAGTCACTCTTACTTTATTGTGTAATTCCTTGATCATATGCATAATTTGGCATTGAATATACTTTACTATATTCACTTTGGTTTGTTTGTGTTGTCTTGGACTTGACTTCATGAGAGCACCAGAGAAAAGTAGGAACAACAGAGACCTAAGGAAGTGATATAAAGGTATGTCACTTATTCCTTCCTATTAGTAGATTCAATGATTACAACTTAGGGAAAGAGTCGTGTCACATCCTGTTTTTTTCTAGATCCAGGTGGATTTAGGGAGATCTGTTAGTGTCTGCATCTACCGATTTGTCCGATAACAAAATTGGCGACTCCACTGGGGATGCAACCTATTTTTGGTAGTTTTTGGTGGTTTTTCCTTGGCCATTTGCTCTCAACTTACCATTTTTCATTTCCATCAATCTATGAGTCTTGAGGAGACCTTGATAGACTCTCTGGGTCCAGAAGTTCCTTTTAAAAATTTGTCTTCTTTCCAAATTTTGCTTAGTTTCAGGCCTTCTCACACTGCACCCTTCTGTAACTTGCGAGAACCACTAGATTTCGCACCCTTTTGTTCAGTCTAGTGTGAACTTCTCGCACTCTGCTTATGTCCGGCCTGCGAGAATCCTTGATTCTTGCACTGTACACCACTGCTAGCCTGCAAACCCATTTGCAATTTTTTTGGATTAAGGTTTTTGTATCCTCAGATGCCCAGATTTGTATGGGTGCCTGGAAAGAACTTCTCTGGCCAGTGATTGATCGTTTCTTGACTTTGAATTTTGTGAATGATTAGTCTTCGGAAATCGAAAGATCTTCTTGTTCATTTTTTCTCAACTGTTACCTCTTGACCTTTTCTTAACAAGGATATAATCTCTGGTTTTGAAATCCGAGGGCTTGTTTGGATGGGAGTCAGTGATTGGTTTAAAACTTGGGATTAATTGTCTTTTTCAATTGCTCATTACTTGGAAAATTGTTATCCATATGCATTTGAAGAGACTAGTCTTGTCTGTTTGTTATTTTTCTCTTCATTGAAATATTGGTTTGGGTTTTTTGTTGCATATTGTTTTTTCATTGGTTGCTAGTTTTTCTTAGTTCCAACATTGTTGTTTGGTTTCTAGTGAAAATTAAAAAACATTTCTTCTTTTTAAGAAACTTTTTATTTGAAAATATTGGCATTCAATTGTTGAAATAGAACAAATAGAGGATTGGCATTGTTCATGATTGATTGATGTTGCATTTCAAAGAAGATCATATATCGGAGTTCAAGATGTTCCAGAAAACTCCTCTTTCCCTCCTATAAATAGGATTCATCGAACAAAAAATTTGTATCACTCATTCCTATCTATGCATTTTTGGGTCAGAGTCTCACACAACATCGGTTTCATTTTCGTCTCCTTTGAGTAATGACAGCCTTTAATAATATTTCACATTTTTTAAAATTTAACTAGTAACTCTTTTCTAGGACTATTTTACACCAACATTAGCTAGGCTAGAGCTTTGGAATAGGTAGTGAGATACACTCTCCAAAGCACAAAACACACAATAGCATCTTGTGGTAAGGAGTGTCAAAGTCCATTTGCATCATTTTGTCCTGGGAAGCCCTTCTCACACAAGAGTCAAACCCGAGGTCGCATTGAGATTGACAGAGTTACTCACCCTGCTTTGTCGATATTGGTGTAGAGATTGCACGTATTACAGGGGTCACTTGAAGGTATACCCACAATGATGAGTGGAAGCCTCTCAAGATGATTTCAGGCTAGATACCCTGCCCTTGCATGTGGATTGGATGGTCGACTGTTCCCCCAGGATTTATTGTTGTTGGTGATAACCTTAGTGGCCTATATTCTTAGGGTCTTACAAAAGGTGACTGTGAAGGGGAAAGTCTTCACGATACCTGGAATCGACATTGGCCAAACTCACTCGGGCTCCTTGGGGGGTATACCCATGATTATGTGTGGAAGCTTGCACCAGGGTGTAGGTCCGTTATGCAGGTCGTCAACATAACTTTTCCACCCTAGCTAAGCCCCTTCTTGTCTCGTCGTTGTGATGTTGGATTTCATCACCAACTAGTGGCTTCGGAATTAGAAGGTCTTGTTTGCTTGGTTTTGCTTCCTAGATTTTACTAGCGCGTGCTGTTTGTTTATCCAAGTTGACCATAGAATTTCCCCTATAAGTTTTTAGCTCGATCACAATTGACCCTCCATGTCGTTCACATAGAATGAAAGGCTTACCCCCAAAAAATCTGGAAGGTTCTCAACCCTTGCATACCAACTCATCGAAGGGCTCTCCTCAACAGAGTGAAGTCCAAGACATTGCCACTCCACAACTAGAAAGAACTGACTCTCTAGAATGGTTCTGAATCACCAATTCTCGAGGGGACTTTTGACTTCATCCCAACTCCGAGAGATGCATTGTGCGAGTGAATTCTTCCAGAGACTTAGTTGTTCAGTCTTCTGGATCACCGACTGGACCTTTCCTAGGACCTGAGGGTCAAGATCCTTTTTGGACTACTAGCATTTTTAGACGGGATCTCTTTGGCTCAGGAGCAAGCATTGATATCACTGTCTCACCTGAGCTACCCAAAACATCTGATCCAGATGCAGTACCTTTTACTACTACTTATTATTTTCCTGGTACAGAAGCTCCACGAGTTGATCACATCTTGACTCTCCCTTTATAAATGGTACATTACACAGGTACTACGAATCTTCACACCGAGATTACCGCTTCTAGCCAAGCCCCCATGGCCACACTTCTTTCGACCAGAGTCACCCCGACACTTCCACCCGGATACCATGCATTGAATGCCTCTATTCCCGCTCCTACGCAAATCTTATCCGGGACTCCTGGCAGTTCCACTCCTTCTGGGAACCATCCTCCCAGTTTCATTCCGACACTTCCTCCACCCCCTTTCAGAGGACCTCTTCCATCCTCTATTGGAGGCACTGATCCTAGTGGCACCATTTTTCATTCACACCAAATTACCAGATTCCTGTTAGTGGACAATTTCACCAAGGAGGCCCAACTCAACCCCCCCTTGCAGGACAAATCCCAATTGGGACACAACCCTCGATTGGAGGGAAACCCCCACCGACCCCACCCTATAAAAAAAAACATACCTCCATCCTTGGCCCAGTATTGGAATCATCTTATACTACATAATCCTCACCCGACTGGGGGGTAACAACCTCAGGCTAGCTCCGTTATACCCCCTAGTACAGGCCAACCCTATCTAGGTATGCCTAATCCTATTTGGGGCTCAACTTCTCAACCCCATGCCCCCGTTCAAGGGTACAACCCTATGAGTTACTTGCCTCCACACCAACAACCGAATCTGCCCGGATCCTCGCATTATATGCAAACTGCTTATGGTCGCACTGGTTTGCCAATGGGACTTCCTTCCCAAAGTCACCAGTACCTACATGTGAATAGACAGTTACCTTTCTTATCCACCCTGGACCTCATGGATCTGTCGAGGATTTTAAATGATCCAATCCGTCACTCTCCCCAATGGCCCGCCATACCGACCAAACTACCATCTGACATCCCTAAATTCAATGGAAAACCGAGATAGGAGCCAAACAATTATGTAATGACTTTTCACCTTTGGTGATCATCCAACTCCTTGATGGATGACTCTATTCATTTATACCTTTTTCAGCGAAACCTCACGGGTTTTGCCACGAAGTGGTATATAGAATTACCACGAGGTTTCTTCGTCGACTTCAACACCCTCGCTATGGCTTTCCTCACCCACTACGAGTTACCGATCCTCTATGAAACAGGGACCGAGATTTTGAGTTCTTTCAAACAACCCAAAGCCACTCATATCTTCGATCACATTCATGAGTGGCGATGGAGATGACATCTCATCAAACTTGAACTTCTTGATCAGTTGCTGGCAGAGTGGTTCACAAAATCATTTGTGAACGACATTGGTCATGACATCACCATGGGTCGAGTCTTCACGGAAAAATAGGCCATTAGTCGTGCTTAATACCTTGACCTCATTTACTCACAAACGGGTACTCTTTACGACTTACTCCCTGATGCACCTCGTCCTTCAAATTCCGCCACTTCAACTACTCCTACTACTTCTCATGCGACCGACAGTGTGATTGGCACTTTCCATGCCCAACCGCATTTCGTCCAAACCTCTAGCAACAACCCCAAACCCATTTCTTCTAATGTTCAAAATGCTTTGTCTCCTACCCCTCCCACCGGAAAAACTTCTAAGGTAAATGTTGTTCAATCTACCACCACTGGTAAAAAAAAATCCAAAAAGTTAAAGGGTAAGAATAAGGAGGACAAAAATAATCCGCAAGAAGAGAGAACCAAAACACTACTTGTTGACGATAGGGATAAGTGCAAACCCCAATACCCTTGTCTTATCTGTAGTGATGATCACTACACTAAGGATTGTCCACGATGAGCCGAGGTTACTAAGTTCCTTCAAGGGACCACGAAACCACCCACTCCGACCGTATTGTCACAACCCTTCCCTTCTCAACAACAGGCCCAATTGGTCACTCATGACCAACCTTCTCCCTCCAATACATCCTATGTCTTAATGTGTACATGTGATTCAAAGAAAAATGACATCACACTTACCACTCGAGCCAAATATTATTCTTCCTCCAAAGAGAAGGTTGATGATATCCCTCCTTTGTTGGTCCAACCATCTCCCATGACTCCACCTACCAATGGTCCTCTTCATCTTGAACGACCAAGCCTCAACACTGTTCTTTTCCCTCCTCCAAAGGGCGTCGTTCAAAAATCGGTTTTCAATCCTCATCCCTGTGCTGCCCAGAACTACAATATTGTTGAAGATCTGGCCCAAGCACCATCCGCGATGTCAACCCTCAAAGTCCTTCAAAGTTTCCCTATACAATGGAAGGCACTGTTGAAAGCTATTGGTGGAATCGACCCTATGGATACGAATTTAAAATTTTTTGACTTGGAAGATCACATTCCAAGGTTACCCCCTCAACTCGCATTCCAAATACAAGTTATTGTCTCCGAAAAAACCATTTGTAGAACAGTTATCGACGAGGGTGCCTCGACATGTGTCATGTCTATTACTTGTTGGAAAGCCATCAGCTCTCCTCCTTTGAATGAATCCCACAACACACTCAGAGCCTTTAATGGCTCCAGTTTTAAGCCTTACGGTGTCCTCCCTTCATTTTCGATTACGTTAGAAGGAAAAACAGTTCAAGTTGAAGTGGAGGTCTTTGATACTCCTCTCGATTACAACCTTCTACTTGGAGGTAGCTGGATTGATTCCATGCACACAGTTGTGTCGACTATTTTTTGTATCGTGCATTTCCCACATCAAGGAAAGGTAATTATCGTCGACCAATTAGCCTTCTTTAACTTGGATGCGCGTACCGACAACATATTGTTCATTGCCAACCCCCCTCGGATACGAGAACGTCGGTGTGGGTCTTCTTAAAAGACTCCTCATTAATGGGTACCTTCCCCATCCCACAACCCGATGTTCCACATCCGTATGTCACCTCGATAAACATGATATCCACCTCTATTCACGGAACTCCTACGTCTCACAACCCATGGATGGTACCCAACCCTGGCGATCATCTTCGTTACAGTGACAAAATGCCTTTGAGTCCGGTCGAATCCACCTATCAGGCCATTCAATCGACGACCCCTTCTACCCCTTCTCTTGGTGATTTATCTCCAGATCCTTTCCGCGTCATTTTTCCCACGAATGAGATGATTATGTATGTTATGGAAGACACCCCCTGGGATGATGGAAATCATCATTCCATCCTCTTCCTGGAACAACACACCATCGAGAGCTACCAACGGATCTCAACCCCGTCGACTGTTGTCGTCATTTCTACCATTCCCGAGTCTACACACGATGTTTTTTTCAAAGGGAACTTAAGTACTATCTCACCCACCATCCCCCTCAACATATCCATAAAACCTGGAATTGTCGAAAATGTGCATATCAGAGCTTCGTGTTCCCCTCACGAAATTGTCACCTACAAGTCGCTTTTCAAAGAATTTCGTGACATCTTCACCTGGAGCTATGAAGAAATGTCGGGTATTGACCTCGACATTGTGATACATGATATTAATACATACCCATACGCTAACCCCGTACAACAATGCCTTCATCTGGTCCACCCACGTAAAGAGACCGCTATCAAGCTTGAAGTTGAGAAACTTCTCAAAGCCAACTTTATTTACCCGGTGGCTCTCATTGACTGGGTTTCCAATCTTGTCCCGATTGACAAGAAATAAGGCACAATCCGCGTGTGCGTTGATTATAGAGATATTAACAAAGCATGTCCTAAAGACAACTTTCCTACCCCCTTCGTCGACCAAATCATTGACAATTGTGCCGGCAGTGAAATCTTCTCTCTGATGGATGGTTTCTCTGAATATAATCAAATCAATATCGTTCCCACAGACCAACACAAAACCGCTTTTATTTGTCCTTGGGGAACTTTTCCCCATCGAAAACTTCCTTTCTGTCTAAAAAACACTGGCGCAAATTTTCAGTGCGCTATGTCTTACACCTTCCATGATATCAAGCACATCATGCAGCCATATCTAGATGACTTACCCACTCATTCCATGCGCTGTGTAGATCATCCAATACACCTCCGAGCCATTTTCCTTCGATGTCGGTTTTACCATATACACTTGAATCCCCACAAATGTGTTTTCTGCGTTGAATCTGGCTGACTTCTAGGCTTTATTGTTTCACATCAGGGGCTTAGGGTAGATCCTTTGAAGGTCGAGGCAATTCTCAAACTCCCTCCTCCTTCTTCGCTTCGCCAGTTACAAAGTTTGCAAGGGAAAGAAAACTTTCTTCGTCATTTCATCCTGAACTATGCTGAGATAAATCTTGGATTTACGCGACTACTCAAGAAAGGATCTGAGTTCATATGGGATACCACTGCCAACAAAGCTTTCAAAGCTTTGAAACTGTCTCTGACACATACCCCACTTCTCTTCCCATCTGATTACAGTCACGATTATTTCCTCTACCTTGCAGCCCGAAACTACACCATCGCTATGGTCCTCATCCAGGAGGATGATTCTCATGACGAATATGTCATCTATTACTTGAGTCGAAGTCTTACGCCTATCGAAACCAAGTATTTACAGGTTGAAAAACTGGCCTTGGCATCCATCCAAGTAGTTCAACGTTTCTGGCACTATATCCACTGTCACAAGACTACGGTAATTTCTAACTGCAACCCTATGCAGCACATTCTCACGCGTCAACTTCTAGGGGGAAAATACTCCAAATGGATCGTGATACTCCAGGATTTTGACTTAGAATTCGAACGTGCTAAGTCTAATAAATCCTTAGTGTTTGCCGAGTTGATATGCGACTTTCCCTACTCTGAGAAGAAAAATGTAGCAGCCGATTCATTACCTGATGAATCCCTTTTCCTGATTAGTTCCGATGATCTTTGGTATAGAGATATCATCATATATGATGCAGGAACATCGACTACTCATCAAGCGAGCCAAGATGAAGTGGATAATAGCTGGACAGCGCCAGCACACATTTTGAAAATTTCGTTTAAAATGATACACCAATGTATAAATGAACCATTTATGGAAAGCGCCTTTGTATAGTGTATTGGATCTTGAGCCTTTAAGCTCTTGTCCTTAGGTAGATAAGGCATTTAATAGAATTAATGCAGGTAGATAGGATATTTAATTATAGATTTGATAGCTTTGGAATTATGAGGGAAAACGGATATAGACACCCTCCTTTCTATCATTGTAACATTAGCATTATTAGAAGTATTCAGCAGCATTAAGGAGAGAAGAGCAAGCAGAGAAATTGTGGAGAACACCCCTGTACAGATGTTATTGAATTAATAGAAGACAGTTCTGATTCAATTTCATGGTTGGTGTTGTTTCTCTGTGTGTGTTATCATTTGCTCATGAATGTTTGTTTTTCTGGATATGCATTTGTTTGAATATGCTATGTATGTGGTTTCATAGTTGAATTGAAATCTGTGAGAGTATGAAATTAGTTTCAATTGTTTCTCTGTTCTAAACCAAGAGATTCCTGCAAAGGGTGCAGTGAAATTTGTCCACTAGGAGTGCATGACTGCAGGGTCTAGATAAAGAGTTTTAACTGAAGTCTGAGAGAGGAGAGAATGAGTTTCAATTATTTCTCTGTCTGAGCTGGAAGATTCCTGCATAGAGTGCAGTCGAATTCATCCGTATAGAGTGCGTTGACAAGGCTCGACAGTTAAACCCTTATTCTCATTCGCCCATAAGTTGGTTTGGGTTAGTAGAGTCATGCAAGAGAAGTGCAGGCTGAATTTGAAGTCTCAGTGACAAGTTTGAGTAGAAGAAAACAGAGACTACTGTTGCCAGAAGCACACAGAGTCTGAAAGGCCAACACTTGAGAATTGTTGAGGTTGAGCGCAAGAGTGTCCGCAGAGTCTCTGAGGGAGTCAGAATTGACAAGCTCAGGAGGGAAAATTCCTCCATGATACTGTGGATATGGACCCAGGAGAAGGTTCGAACAGAACAAAGCTTTCGATGGAATAACTCCTCAAGGAGGAGAAATCGACGGCCAGGTCTCGCAGGAGAGATCTGCGAAGTTTCGACAGTCGTTAGATCTCAGAGGAGATGCACGCAGGTTAAACATAAGCTCGCAAACGAGGAGTCAGGAATCATCGGGATTTGGCTCATCGGAGTTTGTGTAGGCTAGAGTTTGTTACCTATCGAATTCGCAAATTGCGATTTCCCGAGAGATCAGGACCGTGGATTTCCGAGCTGGACACGTGTGAGAGATCCGGAGATATCGGAGTTCGGCATTCGGGGTTTTCCATTGCAAAGGAATTGCGATCGGTGAAATCGCGATCACGCTATTCCTGATAGGGCAGAGAGAGAAGGTGACATGGCATAAAAAGGCGCACGTGTGTATCGGGGTCCGGGGTTTTGGTTGACACAAGAACCGGGTACACAGGTTTCGCGATAACGTGGAACCTGATTTCCCGAGAAGACTGTCGGGAGAACAATAGAGCATCATGTGGGTGATGACAGGTCCCGATACGGGATTTGAAGGGCATTATAGCTCTTCGGGCCTGAGGGAAAGAAGGTCCTGGTGGAAGCGGGACGCGTGGGGTGGCGCGTGCTGTCATCAGTTTGGTATCAGAGCAGGATAAGTTCTCTGTTTTCTGTAGCAGAGAGGAGAAGTTTTCACTATGCCGCCGAGAAGAAGTAGACAATCACCCAATCCAGAGGGGGAAAGGGAATTGTCCAGAGGAAGAGAAATATCCATGGAAGGAAGTAGCCATGGGCAGAACGTAGAAATGGAGAGGGAATTACGAAATCTTCGTGCCAGAATGGAAGATATGGAAGCGGCACATAGACGTGCAGCGCATACTGGAGATCTAAGTGACTCCGAAGTTGAAGAGGAAGCTGGACATGAAGAAGAGGTTACGACAGGAGATGAATCAACCGAACGGTTGATTAAGGCTATTGCCAGGACGAGCTCAAAGACCAAAATGGACATCCCAGTCTATGAAGGAAGCCTGGATGCAGAAGAGTTGTTGGACTGGATCCGAGCTCTTGACACCTACTTCGATTATGAGGATATCGAAGAGGATAAAAAGGTAATGCATGCAGTCACCAAGTTGAAGGGACATGCAACATTATGGTGCGATGAGCTACAGGCAGATAGACGTTCCAAGGGGAAAAAAAAAATTAAAAGCTGGGACAGGATGATCGTGAAGATGAAAGAGAAGTTCATCCCAAGGGATTACCAGATCACACTGTTTAGGCAAATGCAGAACCTGAGATAGAAGTTGATGATGGTGAAGGAATACACCGAAGAGTTTTACAAGCTCAATATCTGAGCAGGTCATCGAGAGAGCGATGATGAGAAGGTGGTGAGATATCTGAATGGCCTGAGGTATGAAATTCAGGATGAATTGAGTATGGCAACCATCCGAACAGTTGAGGATGCTTACCAGATGTCTCTAAAAGCCGAGGAGAAGCTGAGCCGTAGGCAAGGTCAGCGAGGGTGAGGCAGGAGTCAGCTGAAGGGTAAGACCGTTGCCCAGGAGAAGTACCAGAAGCCCAAAGAGGAGTGGAAGCAACCTCAGGGTAAGACTGAAAGAGGTGGAACCTCACAGTGACGACCACGTGCTGAACAGAGGACACAACATACCGAGCAGGGTGGCGGTTATGTGGATGCAAACACTCTTCCTCGTACTAGAGGTCGAGGTAGAGGAAGAGGAGGAGTGATCACATGTTTTACATGTGGAAAGAATGGGCACAAGTCATTCGAGTGTCCAGAGAAGAAGAAAGATGCAGGAGAAGCTCACATCACTGAAGCACAGAGGCGTGATGTTGAGAATGATGATGATACAGGAAGTGGAAGGTCACTGACGGTGCACAAAGTTATCTTAACAACCGAGAAGGAGGTGGAGGACACATCTCAGAGAACCAAACTTTTTAGAACCACATGCAAGACCAAGGGCTGGAAATGCAAGGTCATTGTGGACAGTGGAAGCACCGATAATCTCGTTTCAACCGAGATAGTGGAAAAGTTGGAGCTGGAGACAACAGATCACCCGAGTCCATACAAGGTATCGTGGCTATAGAAAGGACATCAGGTGAGTGTCACTAAACAATGTTTAGTTGATTTTAAAATGAGTGAATATAAGGATAAGATCCTATGTGATGTCATTCCCATGAATGTCTGTCATGTATTGCTGGGGAGACCATGGCAATATGACCGAAATGTAGTTCATGACGGAAGGATGAACACATACACTTTGGAGAAGGATGGGAAGACACACAGACTGCTTCCGATAAAGGATAAATAAGTGAAACCGGAAGTAAGTAATACCATTCTTCTCATGAGTGGGAAGGAGCTTCTCACAGAAATGGAGAAGAAGGAAGATCCACAGTTCTTTGTGGTCAGGAAACTAAGAATTGTCCTGACTAGCACAAGAGTGGCTGACTTACCGGATGAGATTCATGAACTGCTGGGAGAGTTCACTGACATCATCGTGGACGAACTACCTCGTTCGTTACCACCGATGAGGAGTGTGAGTCATCACATCGACCTCATACCAGGAGCAAGTTTACCGAATAAGGCTTCATACAGACTGATGCCACAGGAGAATGAAGAGGTCAATAACCAGGTCCAGGATTTACTGGATAAAGGACTGGTCAGGGAGAGTCTCAGTCCATGCGCTATTCCAACAGTACTAAGTCCGAAGAAGGATGGGGGATGGAGAATGTGTACTGACTCTAGAGCGATTAACAAAATCACCATCAAGTACAAATTTCCACTGCCGAGAATGGATGATCTGATGGATTGCCTGAGTGGGGCAAATTATTTCTCAAAGATTGATCTGAAGAGCGGATATCACCAGATTCGCATGAGGGAAGGTGATGAATGGAAGATAGCATTCAAAACAAATGAAGGTTTGTACAAATGGTTGGTCATGCCGTTTGGCTTGACAAACGCACCAAGCACATTCATGAGGCTGATGAATGAAGTCCTGAGGGAATTCATCGGGAAGTTTGTAGTCGTATATCTGGATGATATATTGATCTACAGTAAGACAAGGGTGGAACATTTGAAACATTTGGCCATTGTGATGAGAAGACTGCAGCAGGAGAAGTTGTTGGTCAACATGAAGAAGTGTTCCTTCATGAAGACGGAGCTCATTTCTTTGGGCTTTGTCATATTGGCGAATGAGTTGAAGATGGATCCTGAGAAAGTGGAAGTGATCAAGAATTGGCCATCACCCAAAAATGTTTTTGAGGTGAGGAGTTTCCATGGTTTGGCTAGTTTCTACAGGAAGTTCATTAGGAATTTCAGTGGAATTAGCACAGCAATGATGGACACAGTGAAGAAGCGACATAAGACTTTTCATTGGACAGCAGAGGCTGAGAAAAGTTTCAATTTGTTGAAGCGGAAGATCACAGAGCAACCGGTTTTTGTGTTGCCAGACTTCAAGAAGACATTTCAAGTGAAATGTGATGCAAGCGGATATGATATAGGAGAGGTCTTGAGTCAGGAGGACAGGCCAGTTGCCTATTTCAGCGAGAAGCTAGACGAAGAAGAGATGAAATACTCCACATATGATAAAGAGTTCTATGCCATCATACAGGCATTAAAGAAGTGGAGGCATTACTTGATCCCAAAAGAATTTGTATTGTATAGCGATAATCATGCATTGCAGTTCGTGAGTCAACAAGATAAGTTGAACCAAAAGCATGCAAAATGGGTAGAGTACATGCAGAATTTTACATTTGTAATTAAACACATTTCAGGGACTGCTAACAAAGTGGCTGATGCTTTGAGCAGGAAATGTTTGTTGTTGCAGGAGGTTAGGGTCAAAACCTTGGGTTTTGAAAACCTCAAAGATATGTATGCAGGTGATGCAGATTTCGGAGAGGCATGTGAGACAGCTGAGAATCCAGTTCTCAGAGATAGAAGCCCATGGATGGATTACATGATACAGGAAGGATTGTTGTTCAGAGGCAATCAGCTGTGTATTCCAAATTGCTCCATGAGGGAGAATTTCGTGAAGGAAAAACACAACGGGGGCTTAGCAGGACATTTTGGCCATGACAAAACATTCGCAAAGCTGAGAGAATCGTATTTTTGGCCAGGCATGCGAGCAGATGTCAAAAGGTATGTTGACCGGTGTCGAATTTGTTAGCATTCGAAGGGCCGGAAGCAGAATGCAGGGTTTTATCAGCCATTACCCATACCCGAGAGGCCATGGGAGGCGATCAGCATGGATTTTGTATTAGGACTGCTAAGGACGCAAAGAGGGGTTGATTCCATATTTGTAGTGGTGGACAGGTTTTCAAAGATGGCACATTTTATTCCATGTCAGAAGACCAGCGATGCGACCCACATCGTGAACTTGTTTTTCAAAGAGATTGTCAGACTTCATGGATTGCCGAGAAGCATAGTCTCGGACAGGGACACAAAATTCATAGGTCATTTTTGGAGGACGCTATGGAAAAAGATCGGAACTAACTTGGCATTTATTTTAGCTTACCATCCACAGACGGATGGGCAGACGGAGGTGGTCAACAGAAGTCTTGGGGACTTGCTGAGGAGCTTGGTGACAGAACACCATGGTAGTTGGGACAACATATTGCCACAGACAGAGTTTGCATACAACGATTCTATGAATCAGAGTACAGGCAAAAGCCCATTCTAGATTGTGTATGGGACACAGTCGAGGGGAGTTTCTGAACTCACGGAGTCGAAACAGACTATGATTAGCAGTGCTAGCGCTGAAGCATTTGCTGAAGCGATGAAAGAACTTCACAGCAAGGTGAAGCAACGATTGCAAGACTCAAATCAGGAGTATAAGCGCAGAGTCGATCAGCGGAAGAGACAGCTTCAGTTTGAAGTTGGGGATATGGTTCTGGCACACTTGAGGAAGGAAAGGTTCCCAAGGGGAACATACAACAAGTTGAAATTGAAGAAAATTGGACCTTGCAGAGTCCTAAAGAAATTTGGCGAGAATGCTTATGAGATTGAATTGCCGGATGGCATCGGGATATCTGTGATATTCAACATAGCAGATTTATACCCATACAATACTGGAGAAGTAGAGACTGGGACTGAAGAACCAGTAATCCAGTGGGAGAAGCAGATGCCAGTAGCAGAGAAGCCACAGATGGAGTGCATACTGGACAAGCGAGTGGGTAAGAAAACCAGGCAAAAGCAGTACTTCAAGTACCCGGTGAAGTCGAAGAATCATCCAGTGGAGGATGCCAGCTGGGAGATAGAAGCAGTTATCCACAAGCATGGACATAATATGCAGGAGCTCATAGACAGGAGCACATGAAAATTTTCAAGCAAGGGAGTATGATGCATGAGCATCGACTACTCATCAAGAGAGCCAGCATGAAGCAGAGAACAGTTGGACAACGCCAGCACACATTTTGAAAATTTCGTTTAAAATGATGTGCCAATGTATAAATGAACAATTTATGGAAAGCGCCTTTGTATAGTGTATTGGATCTTGAGCCTTTAAGCTCTCATCCTTAGGTAGATAAGGCATTTAATAGAATTAATGCAGGTAGATAGGATATTTAATTATAGATTTGATAGCTTTGGAATTGTGAGGGAAAACGGATATAGACACCCTCCTTTCTATCATTGTAACATTAGCATTATTAGCAGTATTCAGCAGCATTCAAGAGAGAAGAGCAAGCAGAGAAATTGTGGAGAACACCCCTGTACAGATGTTATTAAATTAATAGAAGACAATTCTGATTCAATTTCATGGTTGGCGTTGTTTCTCTGTGTGTGTTATCATTTGCTCATGAATGTTTGTTTCTATGGATATGCATTTGTTTGAATATGTTGTGTATGTGGTTTTATAGTGGAATTGAAATCTGTGAGAGTAAGAAATTAGTTTCAATTGTTTTTCTATTCTGAACCAAGAGATTCCTGCAAAGAGTGCAGTGAAATTTGTCCACTAGGAGTGTGTGACTGCAGGGTCCAGATCGAGAGTTTTAACTGAAGTCTGAGAGAGGAGAGAATGAGTTTCAATTGTTTCTCTGTCTGAGCTGGAAGATTCCTGCATAGAGTGTAGTCGAATTCATCCGCATAGAGTGCGTTGACGAGGCTCGACAGTTAAACCCTTATTCTCATTCGCCCATAAGTTGGTTTGGGTTAGTAGAGTCGTGCAGGAGAAGTGCAGGCTGAATTTGAAGTCTCAGTGACAAGTCTAAGTAGAAGAAAACAGAGACTGTTGTTGCCAGAAGCACACAGAGTCTGAAAGGCCAACACTTGAGAATTGTTGAGGTTGAGCGCAAGAGTGTGCGCAGAGTCTCTGAGGGAGTCAAAATTGAAAAGCTCAGGAGGGAAAATTCCTTCGTGATACTATGGAGACGGACCCAAGAGAAGGTTCGAACAGAACAAATCTTTCGATGGAATAACTCCTCAAGGAGGAGAAATCGACGGTCAGGTCTCGCAGGAGAGATCTGCGAAGTTTCGACAGCCGTCAGATCTCGGAGGAGATGCACGCAGGTTAAACATAATCTCGCAAAGGAGGAGTCAGGAATCATCGGGATTTGGCTCATCGGAGTTTGTGTAGTCTGGATTTTGTTGCCTATCGAATTCGCGAATTGCGATTTCCTGAGAGATCAGGACCGTGGATTTCCAAGCTGGACACGTGTCGGAGATCCGGAGATATCAGAGTTCGGCATTTGGGGTTTTCCATTGCAAAGGAATTGCAATCGCTGAAATCGCGATCACGCGATTCTCGATAGGGAGGAGAGAGAAGGTGACGTGGCAGGAGAAGGCGCACGTGTGTATCGGGGTTCGGGGTTTTGGTTGACACGAGAACCGGGTACACAGGTTTTGTGATAACGTGGAACCCAATTTCCCGAGAAGACTGTCGGGAGAACAATAGAGCATCCTGTGGGTGATGACAGGTCCCGATACGGGAGTTGAAGGGCATTATAGCTCTTCTGGCCTGAGGGAAAGAAGGTCCTGGTGGAAGCGGGATGCGTGGGGTGTCACATGCTGTCATCAATATATCTCCAAACCCAGACTTTTCAGCCCAATTTGTCTAGTACTGACCGTCGTCGAATACGCTACCAAGCCCGTCAGTATATTATCCTCGGTGATACTCTTTATCGTCATGGGATTGACTCCATTTTTTTACACTGCCTCACGTTTGACGAAGCCAAGAAAGCCCTAAATGACTACCATTCTGGAGCCTGTGGTGGTCATATGTTTGGGTATGCTACTGCCCAGAAGATCTTGTGAGCAGGGTGTTTTTGGCCATCCCTATTTAATGATTGTATAATTTTCGTCCAAAAATTCCATGCTTGCCATACCTACAACCATAAAATACGATCACATCCTGCTCCTCTTCACCCTGTGGTCCCCGTTGGTCCTTTTGTGAAATGGGGTATCGATTTCATGACATGTCACCCTCACTCGGTCGAGAGGCATTGATACATTATTGTAGTCATAGATTATTTTACAAAATGGGCCGACGTGATGTCGACATTTGACAACACCGGAAAGACCACAGCATTATTCATATTCAATCACATCATAGCTCATTTTGGTGTTCCTCAAGCTATCATCACTGATCACGGTAACCACTTTAGAAACTTCATGATGTCTGAACTCACTGAAAAGTTGGGTCTTCGCCATGAAAACTCAACACCCTATTACCCCCAAGCCAACAACCAAGTCAAAGTAATTAACAAATTCCTCATTACCATGCTTCGACGAATGATAGGGATTCACAAAACGAGTTGGCACACGATGTTGTTTTCAACATTGTGGGCTTACCGGACATCCATTAAGTCTGCTACCGGGTTTACACCATTCCGGTTAGTCTATGGTCTAGAAGCCATCCTGTCGATTGAATGTGAGATACCCTACCTAAAACTAGCCGTCAAACTCCTCCCAAACACTTCTACCAAAGAAGAATGTATGTTGTATCTCATGCGATTAGACGAAACTCGTCGTGACGCCACCCTAGTCAAAGAAGCCCAGAAGAAATGCGTCAAAGACCAATATGACAAACATGTTAAGCCTCGCATTTTCTCTGAAGGTGATCTGGTTCTCCTTTACGAACAAGATCGAGATATGCTAGGAG
Organism: Picea glauca; assembly: GCA_000966675.3. Lineage (NCBI taxonomy): Eukaryota > Viridiplantae > Streptophyta > Pinopsida > Pinales > Pinaceae > Picea > Picea glauca. The sequence goes on from JZKD02S1601407.1 coordinate 379,869, forward strand.
TAGGAAAATTCGAAGCTATGTGGTGAGGTCCTTATATCATTAGGCGAGTTTTGGAGAAAGGAGCTTATGAGTTAGTGGAATACGATGGTATCCCTTTGAGTGAACCCAGAAATGGGTTGTACTTAAAGAAGTACTATGCCTAAGATCACCTATGCATGAGTACATGTATTTTATTGTATCATACTTCTTGTGTGTTACTGTAGTATGCTTTTTTGTTATCTGGTCTCTGCCCTTGACCGCTTATGTTACGTTGCGTTTGGTTTCCAGATGTCGAAGTCTTCGCTACCTCACATTGGCTTTGCTGATGGCGCTAGTCATAGTACTCAGAACCTTTCTTCTGTTGCTTGGTATATTTACGCCCCTACAAACGAACTTATCACTCTACGAGATGTGTGTCTCGGTCGTGCGACCAACAATATTGTAGAGTATAGCATCGTCATCGAACTATTGATTGATGCTATTTCACTCAATATCCACCACTTGGTTGTATGACTCGATTCACAACTAATAGTACTACAGCTAAGTAATGTCTATGCTATTCGAAGTCCTACTTTATTACGGGTATATTTACGAATTCGCCTCTTGGAACGTTATTTTGATTATATTGAGTATTAGTACATTCCTAGATGTCTAAATACATTGACTGATGCATTAGCTAACTATGTATTAGACAGAAATTTGGGCCATTTATAAACCAATCGCATCACATATATCACATAAAACGAGATAAGCTAGTAGAAGTCATATATATGTATATACTGATCAAAATTTTTTACAAAAAGTTTCTTTCTGAAGACCAAAATCTCAAAATGTGAAGCTCATAGCTTCTACAAAATAGTGTCATGGGTGATGCTCACGATAACACACAACTGCATGGGCCACCCTACGAAGCAGTTGATTAATAGACTCTGACACACCTACAGTATGGAGTTGATAACGCCTAGGGATCTCCCCAATATCCATATCTGGGACGTCAGTGGTCAACCCCTCCAAGTTATGCTCCACTGCCTCATAGTCTTTGGCATCCCATCGTGCCATTGGATCCGCCTCTCCTCATCGTTGAATAGGAGACGTTCCTGGAGGTCGATATGGCCCCACATCTGTGTCATCAAAAAGAAATTTTTTAATTAGTTATTGGACAAACATAAACACATTTTATATGATAAAAATTACAAAAACATTTAAAATAACAAAATGTGTACTTCTTACCTAGGTCACCCCACTGAGCATCCTCAGGTAGGGCCAAATCCAGATCCCCTCAGAAGTCCAAGCCCGTGTATGTGTAGTCATCAATCATCATCATATGTGGCTGCAACCAGCCGAAAAATGAATCATTATACTTGATGATGGGCCCAACTACATGTTGGGCCATGAGGTTTCACCACCTCAGCATCCTCAGATCATGTGGGGTCGGTAAACCCCAATCAACCTGTAATCTCAGCAATGGGACCCTCTCGAGAAAGAAGGACACCAAAAGTGATCCGTACCCAAACTGCTTCAAGTTGCCCCTCCTGCACTTCGTCAATTGCCTCTTCATACTACAGAGAACTACATCTGACCAGTTGAAGAATCATGGCTCTGTGCACTCTATGGTGTATTGGAAGTAGCTCTGGAGAGCCATGTGTGGAGATGCACTCCCAGCCATGCATTCTATAGTGAACAAGATGGTTCGTCGGGTCAAGTTTTGGACCCCCCAAATAGAAACCTTGCCCTTGCTTCTTTCTGCCTCAGGAACACAGTGTTGGCGACAATACTCACTCATAGGGAGTCCACCACCTTGGCTACCGGTCAAGCTAGCGTGGTACCCATGCCGTGATAACCCTGTTAGAAAGTATATATCATCGATATCTAGGGTCAATGTGTGGACTCCCACGTGAAACAACTGTTGGTCCATGTCCCACATATGAACCAGGTACTCCAATAACCTGAGTTGGGCCCTCATGCCCGGAATCCTGAAGAATTTCAAGAGCCCACAGTCTCGGAGAGAAACAATGGTACCCGGGTCATTCCCGGCAATGGCATCCTCCTCCTCATGTTCTCTTTCTCGCCAATCCATCATCGTGATGGTCAAATGCCTACACAAGAACCATAAGAGAAGGGTCAACAACTTATTTCAAACCTTGGCATAATTTTTATTCAACAAAAATCAAATTGAAATTTCATTTTTTGGCCCCCGCAGGTGCCCCTTTAGTATAATGCGAGAATATCGCAGGTGCCCTTAATGCCGCCTGCGAGAATCCTAGATTCTCGCAGGTCCCGCATGGCTATCTTACGAGAATTCTCGGGCGCAAGTTTTGACCCTAAAATGTACCTAAAACCTTCAAAATTGCCAATAAAAACTAAAACTAAACCATGGAAAAGGTATAAGGTCGAGGGCTTACCTCGTTGGCAGAGACGGTTCGCCAAATGGTCACTTGTGCCTCCCACGATCGAGCAAAGAAAATTGGGGGAAAATGAGGTGTATTGGGCAAAGTTTTTGGCAAAATCACAATGAAAATGGTAAAAGCCATTTTTTCCATATTTATTCACTTTTTTACCATTTTTTGTTGATTTTTATATTGTTTTGTCTATAAAACCTAATGCCTAATATCCCTATGAGTGTGACTTTTTGCAGATATAGAAACTTTCAAGTCCACGCGAAGGAGTACAAATGTTTTTTCTTTTTGTCGCATGTACGATTGATTTTTATGGTTTTTAGAAAAACGTCGAGCTCAGTCTCCGTTCGTTCTCGTGCTCGAAAATACATGAGAACGTAACTCAGTATACTTTTCTCGTCTTTTCGTACTCGTCATGGTCACACAAAAATGACGAACGCAAAGGAGTATCCTTTAAGCTCTTTTCACACTCCATAAAAATGAAAAGATGGCCGAGCGACCTTGTTTTGTTCACGCTCGTAAAAGTATCTGAACAAAATGTTCGATGGGCTATAGTTTATCACTTTTTCGGTCCTGTCGAACTATTTTACGAAAAAAGGAACTGAGAGTGTGTTAGCGATATTTCTTGCATAGGGGGGTAGAACACAAAAGAAGGGGTAAAAACCCACTTGTCCAAAGTTTCGAGCTATAACGTGCCCGTGGTAAGCAGCAAGCAAGACCGGGCGGTCCGGATTTGCGCGCCCAGATCGACGGCGCACAGCAAATTCCGGACCCCCCTTGCCTTCCAATCTTTAAGCAAGGGGGGGGGGG
>JZKD02S1601407.1:389951-404817 GCA_000966675.3 Picea glauca
CCCTGTCTTTAATCTGCATGGGACTGCCTCCCGCCATGTCATCTGTCTGCCCACCTTTCCCTTGCCGCCATGTGTCACCATTCACCTCCCTCTCCCACCTCCAGATGGCCTTTCCCTCGTCTCATCATCCTTCCTCTCGATGCCGCGTTTTTCTCATCCACCTCATCCTTTTGATCCACGTAGTTCTCCCTTCTCCCCACCATCCACTCGCTGCTTGCCTCGTGTCCCATTCCTTTCCAAGTCAGCCTATCACCGAAGGCGAATCTTCCCGTCTTCTTCCCCCTTTTCTCCATCTGATGTCCTCCGTCATCTTCCTCTCATCTAGTCACTTCTCCCATATCCCCTTCTAACCCGGCGCCTCCATTCCTGTCATGCGCTTTACCCTCCGCGCTGGCCTCCATGCATGTCTCTCAAACTATTCAGTTATTCCACGTGGTAGCGTGAGAAGTCATCCATATTCCGAAGTGCTGAGTCGGCTGGGCCGTTCCCAATTCCAAGAAGCAGTTATTGAAGCGGTTGGTGGTGGTTAGACATCGTCTCCGCCATTATGGGGACGTCCTGCAATTAATTAAAGGCACGTCGATTCTCCGAATGAACTGTCAGAATACTGATAGCGTCTGCCACAAGTTGCACGATTATTCAAAGATTGCGGCTGCAGAGTGTCATAAGCCATGCAGACGCAAAGCCTTCAATGCATTTTCTCGATCTTGTTGTTGTTGTTGTTTTGAGTATATGTAGGCATTTCTGCCGTGTTTTGTATCTATCGATGGTAGAGCTAAGATCCCGACTGTAAGTTTCAGCGATACTCTGGTTACCTGGTTATGCCTCTGTGTTTGAGACTTCTTGGTTTATAACAAACAGTTTCCTTTCTTTTCCATCTTTGTTTCATCTTTGCTAGAGGGTTCACAGTGAAGGATTCACGTGGACTTAACAATCTTGTTGCGATAAAGGATTTGTTGTGGCATCTTTGTATTCTCTGGTATATGTGTTTGAATGTAAAAGGATTTTGTATTCGAATACATTTCTTCTTCGGTCTGTTACAAACCGAATGTCTGTGATAGATCTCGCACCCTTCTTGCACAAGTCTTCCACCTACTCACCCTTTATTACGACTCACTGATTGGAGTTTATCAAGACCTCACTCGTTCATGCATGCCTGATCTGGTTTTTAAGTTGAGATTATGCTGTTTCGATTTTTCCTCCATCTGATCACCCTTTAAAACAAACCGTGACATTAAACTGATGGGCTTCAGGCTCTGCTCCTGCTAGCAATCCAGGAGTGACTTCCGAATGCCAACAGAGTGTTCTCTTTAATTATTTTTCAGACTTTCAAAACATGAAAAACCCCCGAGTTTTCTATCTTTGGACTCGTTAAACAAATATTGAAAGACCCGTAATGGGACCCAACCACTCCTTCCTAGGGTTCGTTAAACATACTCTGAGGGACTCATCCGAAGGATGAGCTTACATCAACAAGTATATGTTATCCTCCTCAAGCTTGTGTAAAAATAAAGAGGTACTCGCCAGAAATGGTGGGGGAAATTTTGGGAAAGGGATGTGTTTTCATATTCATATTAGTGGCAGTAAGCATCGATCTTGAGCATGACACCCCCTATTCATCATTTGAAGACAGTTTGGGAAATCCATTTATCTCTCATTCAACTTGCTACAAGTTCATGTCCTGGGTCGTCTCTGAGTCAATGCTGCCAAGTCCTTCGTCATGTCATTCATATGTTCAAGAGAAGTTCATCCAAACCCTCTATTGAGTCGACCATCTGCAATTGTCCATTCTTACTATGTCGGCCTTCCCTGTGTCTATTTCAACATATAGTCATACTCTGTTTCACCTTCAACATCTGTTACTTATTTCATGTCATTGATGGGGGATACATCAAGGACCTCCTGTGACGAGTCTTGTTTCGTCGACTCCAAATCATTATCTGGAAACAAGACTTAGAAATTATTTGGTACCTTGGAACTTGCATGCCTCAATGGCAGGTTTCCTCGCTTTCGACAGTGGGTTTTCATTATTGACCCCTGATCGGGAGGTTCCATCAAATGTTCGACCTCAGCTCATTTATTCACATTTGTTGGATTGTACTAGTGTACCTTGGGATTCATTGACATTAATGGTGATTTCCCTCGCACTTGTTAATGGTTTCATCAATAACTGGTAATCAAGTGGTTTCTACCATGTTCGACTTCAGCACATGTAATTGCATGGCTAGATTTGTACTTTCAGGTGACGGGATTGAAGACCCCAGGTCTCATCTTTTTTATCCAGGCTGCGATGGAGTATGTATGATTTGCATCGGCACATAGATCGACTTTGTATGTCATGTGGCTATGTCATCTTAGTTCAAGTCTTTTCACATAGATCCATAGTGTATTCCTAGTGGCTATGAAGTATTTTGATGGCATGGATCCATGGTGTATGATGGGTGTCCATGACCTACATTCATGATGTCATCCATCTATGATCTGAGTATGGGAATGCTTACCTCAGAATTGGTATTATATTCTGCAGATGCTTAGTTGTTTGTAGGTTTCTGATTAGGTGCGCTCATGGTTTCTGACACACACACGCAGTTTACAAAGTATTTCAGTTGTCACAGATTCTGGCCTCATACTTTGGGGGGCATTCTGTTACACATGATTTTGGTCACTTTGGTGATGTCTTAACAGTGCTGTATTCAAGCTCCCAACAAGGACTTTTTTCTTGAGAAAAGTGGCTCTTGTCTTCTTCCAAAAAACATATTTTTGAGATGAGTTTGTAGGCTGCCTATGGTCTAGGGTGCGATAATCCCTCATTCTCGCAGGCCACCCACAAATAGGGTGCGAACTTCTCGCAGTCTGCTCCATACACAGGGTGCGAACCTGTTTTTAAACTTGGAAAGGAGAAGAGGTCTCGAGGGTTCTATAAGGGAATATTCTAGAAAATAAGTTGGCATTCACATGGTTGTCATTCTAATGACTTTTCAGATTTGATGGGATCATCCTCATCCATGTAACCATCTCTCATTATCCTATATATTGAAAGGTTTCTCATGGAAAAGGTTAAGCAATATTGAATGAAGAATTGGTGAAAGAATTGTGTGAAGAACCTTGTTTGGACAGAAGCTTGAAGGCTCTATTTGGTCTATCAAGAGGAATTGGATCTTCTTCATGAAAGTACATAGAAATTGTGTGTGTTGGAACTGAGGGTCACTGAAAGGAAGCTTGCAACATCAAGGAAATCAGGTTGTATCTTCTACTTTCAATTAATATGATACAGCGGCATGTCCCTTTCCCATAAAGTCACTCTTACTTGATTGTGTAATTCCTTGATCATATGCATAAGTTGACATTGAATATACTTTGTTATATTCACTTTGGTTGGTTTGTGTTGTCTTGGACTTGACTTCACGAGAGCACTGGAGCAAAGCGAGAACAACAAAGACCTAAGGAAGCGATATAAAGGCATGTCACTTGTTCCTTCCTATTAGTAGATTCAATGATTACAACTTAGGGAAAGAGTCGTGTCCTGTCCTATTTTGTTCTAGATCCAAGTGGATCTAGGGAGATCTGTTAGTGTCTGCACCTATCGATTTGTCTGATAACTAGTACATCATTAATGTCTTGTAGGAGAGGTATTTTCACACACAATTTTTTGAGTTCTCCTAAGAGTTCATTCTCTTCATATGTGTAGTATTTATTAGCATTTAACATTTTAGGATAAGGCAGTACTTGAGTCTGTGGTAAGATAACATCATATTTTTTAGGCTTTGACTCCCTTATGGGATTCAGAGGTTGTTGTAATACTTTTCTTGATCTAATTTTGATTTTTGATAAATCTAAGGAGTAAGTTTGATATGTTGCTTAATTGTTGTACATAGGTTGAATCTACTTATTATTTGGATTCATGGAAGATTGAGAAGGTAACTATGGTTTCTTAGGAGGAACAATATTTTGAATAGTTTTATTGGGTTGAGGAGGAGGAGGCATTAACGTTGGGTGTTTAAACTTTTTAGGTCTCCATCGCTATGGATGATGATTCCACTGAGAATTTTTGGTTGGTAACAAACTAGGTAATGGTTGGTATGGAGGAGGAATAGGTCTGCCTTGGTATTTCCATTGATTTGGAGATATCCAAGGAGATTGGTTATGATTATACCAAGGTTGAGATATATTTTTTGTATTATATGCACCAAAATGTTGAGAGAGATTGTATCTTATACCTGTTTGGAAGGTTTTTGGTGTTCAAGGTATTCTATGATTGATGAAGCATATTGACTCCACATTCTAGTCTGCTCCTTGAAATCTAACATTTAATCCTGACAAAGAATGACATTTTTCAGTTGCATGATATTCTTCACAAACACCACAAAATTCTATTAGGTCAAGAGGAAATTTGTTCCTAGGATTCCTTTTGGTGCATCTAAGGAAAAATATAGCTAATGAATTTTATGCTTCCTCATGTTTCTTCTTGATATGAAAGGTATCCATTTACATAGCTAATGAATGAACAATAGAAATTTTCATATCTTCTAATAATCCTCCTTTTTCATTTTTTATTAGAATTGCAGAGTTAGAATATCATGATACCACTCCTTTACCATTTATTCCTTTCTTCCTTGAGTATATGGAATGATTCTTGAAGATTTTCTTGATATCATCATAATCCATTTGGTAGATATATCCATTTGATAAGAGATTCAATTTTTTCATGAGATCTTGTCTTACACCTATGAGTAACACAATAATAAGTCAATCCTCATCTAGAGTGAAGTTATGATCTCTTTTATATCTTATATGAAATCTCTCTTAAACATATTTTAAAGATTCATCAGCTCCTTGAGTCATTCTAAAGATCTCATCTCTTGTATCCCTTTCTCTGCAATAGTCCCTATACTCTTCAGTAAAGGTGTTCTTCATTTGGTCCCAGCTTGTGATGTTTATTTCTTTCAGGTGCATGAACAATATTAGATTTGAATACTTCAAAGTAGAGGGAAAGATTTTGATCTTTTTTTTCATCTGTAGTATAATCATAACTCCTGCATATAACTACAAACTCAAACAAAAAGGTGTCAGGATATTCTAAAATAAGACCATGGGAATGAGGTAAGGTACAAGGATCAACATTTTTTATTTTATTTTCTCCATTGGTTCCCCTTATAGGAAACTCAAAACTTCTACCATATCTTCTTCACCATCCATGGTACGAGAGGATGGATATTGACTTTCTTCTGATGGATTTTCAAATTATCTAGCTTCTCTTTCCAATAAAATTTCAAGTGTCTCAAAACTAACTTGTGTATCACTTGGATCTATTTTGGGGGTGGGGATTTTAGGTAAAATTCTTCCTTTCTTAACTCTAGGTCGAATCGTTCATGAACAAAACGGAAATGAAGCTTGCTCTTTTTCTTTTTCATATAATTCTAAAATTCAAAGAGCATGACAAGGATTTGTAGATACTCACTTGAAGTGAATGGACTCGAGATTTTACACCACATAAATTATATAATGAGGTTGTCCTTGTGTCTAAAAATTTATACTCCTCCAATTTACTGAAAATAAAATAAAATTAAATGATGTGGAATCTCTTATCACCTCCTCGACAACAACACCAAAAAGTGGCGGTCCTTGGAATAGTAGAAGTAATGTTATTGCTTCCTTAGCTTGTTACTTTAGTTTATCAACTAGGGGCTCGTACAAAATTTAAAGGTGATGTTTGAAGTGTATGCGGAGTGCATTGACAATAGCCTAAGTATGAACTAGTCAAGGGGATTAATGCATGAAATATGATTATAAATTGTGTAGGTAATTTGAATTGTATGAATAAAAATTTAAGGCACTTGCATGAATGGAATCACACCAATTTGAAAAGAAACTAATCTATATGTAGTAAAGAAACTTGATCTAATTGCATGAAAATAAACAATATGAGATGTAAGAATAAATCATATTGATTGCAAAGAAAAGAAACTAATCTATTGCATGGAAGGAAATTTCATGGAAGAAGATGAACTATTGTGTGGAAGAAATGAACCTAATTACATCTAAACCTTGAGACAATATCAAGCAATGTTGTTATCTTATTAACAAATGCCAACTTCATGAAAATATAGGTAATAATTGAAATAAACTTTAGCAAAAACTATCATACAAGAAGTTTCTACATGAACAGTGACAGTTCCACAGGAACTATAATAGTTCTACAGGAAACTTCTACGGGATAATGAAAAGAGTACTAAAGAGCCTGTTAAAAATTTCTAAAATATTGAAAAATCTATAGTAACATCATGCTTCATCCTGAAAACCGATGTAGGAGCATCCACATCTCATCAAACGAGCCAGCATGTGGAAAGAGAAGAACAGCTGGACAGCGCCAACACATACATTTTTGAATTACTTTGAAAATATTGTTGCACCGCCATTTGAATGAAAGCATTCATAAGAAGCGCACTTGTATTGTAATGTAGATAAGAAGGCATTTAATAGTTTTAATGTTGTTAGATAGGAATTAACTGTAGATTAGACAGTTTTTCTTTCGAGAGGGAAAATGGAATATAGACACCCTCCTTTGTATCATTGTATTATCATTCATTCAGCATTAGCACTGAGAACAGAGAGAGAAGAACAGGGAGCTTGTGAAGAATCCCCATGTACAGCCATTGAATTAATAGGAAAGCTTTGATTCAATTTCATGGATGTGTTTGATCTCTATGTGTTGTTGATATTATGCTGTTGCATAGTCGCTTCTTTTTATGCTTATCTTCTATATGCTGCATATGTGATTGCATATCAGGTTCGAAACCTGAGAGAATGAGGGAATAAGTTCCAATTGTTTCACTGTCTGAACCAGGAGATTCCTGCATAGAGTGCAGTCGAATTCCTCCGCATAGAGTGCGTTGAGGAGGTTCAATAGTGAAGCTCTTATTCTCGTCGACCAAAATTGTGTTGGGTTATTCGAGCCGTGCAGGTGAAGTGCAGGTCGGATTGAAGTCTCAGTAGCAAGCCTGAGAAAAGAAAAGCCGGGGTTGTTGTGACTGTAAAAGCACAGAACCTAGAAGACTTCAAGTACTATTGGGAGTGGTTGAAGGTTGAGCACAGGGAGTGTGCGTAAACACTCTGGAGGAGTCTGAGTTGGTAAAAGCTCAGGAGGGATAGTATCTTTGCTTCAGTTGCACAGGACGAAGCTGGTGAAGCGGAGAACTCTTCAAGAGGAAGAGAATTGACAACTTGAATTTGTTGTGGAGAGTCACGAAATCCCGTAGACCGTCAGACCGCAGAGGAGTTGTGAGGGGGTTAACTCGCAGGCTCCCTAGAGAATCCGTTTTCCATTGAACATCGGCATATCGGGGTTGGTGAGTGCAAGAGTTGCATGCACATCGAAATCGCGAGTTGCGATTTCCCGATTTAATCGGAGTCGTCGATCATCAAAGGGATAGGTGGCACGAGATCTCGAGGAGTCGGGACTCGGCACTTCGACGTTTTCAAATCGAAGGGAGCACGGAAAAACAGCGAAGCCCCGAGTTGCGACGGGTCCCACGGAGACAGAGCGGAGGACAACACGTGGCATCGCACATCGGCGTTCGGGGTTTTGAAAGGTAAGTAAATCGCCACCTTTCATCTGTCGATTTCCCGACAGGGGAATCCTCTATACACAGAAGTGTTGACCATTGACATCGGGGATCGGGATTCGAAGTTTCATATTGCACGGGAGGTGCACACAAGGTTCGTGAGTCCGCGAAACCCGATTTCCCGACTGGTGAAAGGGAGATCGTCGAGAAGTGTACTGTGGGTAAAAGACACCCGAGGGAGTCAGAAGAGTTGCTAACTCTTCGGGCCGCATTGTTGAAGGTCCTGGTGAGAGAAATCGTGCCGTAGAGGGCAGGTAGCAATCAAGTGGTATCAGAGCGGGAGTGTCTTTGTTTTCTGAAGTAGAGACAGAAGAGACATAATGTCACCCAGGAGAGAGAGGCAATCTCCTGATCGTGAAGACAGGGATGCCCGAAGAAGGGGAAGGCCGACAGGTAATGCAGAGATGGAATGCCAGATGCGAGATCTCCGAGCGAGGATGGAGGATATGGAAACTGCGTAGAGACGCGGAGTTGGAACTGGAGAGTTCAGCGATTCCGAGGTTGAAGAGGAAGCTGGACACGACGCCGAAGAGATCTCAGCAGAAGATGCCTCGACAGAGAGGTTGATCAGAGCCATTTCGAGGATGAGCTCGAAGACAAAGATGGACATTCCCGTCTATGAGGGAATTCTAAACGCAGAAGAGTTGCTGGATTGGATCCGAGCACTCGACACCTACTTCGATTACGAAGACATTGAAGAGGACAAGAAGGTAAGGCATGCTGTCACGAAGCTGAAGGGACATGCAGCCTTATGGTGGGACGAGCTGCAGGAAGACAGGCGTTCCAAAGGAAAACAAAAGATCAAGAGCTGGGATCGGATGATCGCCAAGATGAAGGTGAAGTTCATTCTGAGGGATTACCAGATCACTCTGTTCAGGCGCGTGCAGAACCTGAGACAGAAGATGATGACGGTGAAGGAGTACACCGAGGAGTTTTACAGGCTCAACATTCGATCTGGTCATCGGGAGAGTGATGACGAAAAGGTAGCGAGATACCTGAATGGCCTTAGGTATGACATTCAGGATGAATTGAGCATGGTCACCATCCGAACAGTTGAGGATGCGTACCAGATGGCTCTGAAAGCCGAGGAAAAGCTGAGCCGCAAGCAGGGACAGCGAGGGCGAGGCAGAAGCCAGCCTAGAGGCAAAGCAATTTCCCAAGAGAGAACTCAAAAGCCCAAGGAGGATTGGAAAAGGCCTTAGGGAAAAGATGAAAGAGGTGGAACCTCACAGCAGAGGCAGCAAATTGCTGAGCCGAGGAGACAACAAACAGATCAGCAAGGAGATTACGCTGATGCCAATACATTTCCTCATACCCGAGGTAGAGGAAGAGGTAGAGGAGGAGTTATCACATGTTGTACATGTGGGAAAGACAGAAACAAAGCTGTGGACTGTCCAGATAGGAAGATGGACAGAGGAAAAGCTCACGTTGCAGAGGCACAGAGGCGTGACGTGGAGGATGAAGACACTGGAAGTGGGAAGTCACTGACAGTGCACAAGGCTCTCTTGAAACCGAAGAAAGAGGTGGAGGACACAGCTCAGAGATGCCGACTGTTCAGAACGACTTGCAAGACCAAGGGCTGGAAATGCAAGGTCATAGTGGACAGTGGGAGCACCAAAAATCTCGTTTTGACCGAGATGGTGGAGAAGCTGGAGCTGAAAACGAACAAACACCCGATTCCATACAAAGTGACATGGCTGCAAAAAGGACACCAGGTATGTGTTACAAAACAATGATTGGTTAACTTTAAGATGGGTGAATATAGGGATGAAATTCTGTGTGATGTCATTCCCATGGATGTCTGTCATGTATTATTGGGAAGACCATGGCAGTTTGACAGAAATGTTGTTCATGATGGGAGGATGAACACATACACCTTGGAGAAGGATGGGAGAACACATACATTGCTTCCGGGGAAGGATAAGAAGGTGGAGCCGGAAGTAACCAGCACGATACTCCTCATGAGTGGGAAAGAGCTTCTCACAGAGCTGGAGAAGAATGAAGATCCACAATTCTTTGTTGTCAGGAAGCCGAAAATTGTCCTGACAAGCACAAGAGTGGACGACTTGCCAGAGGAGATTCAGGAACTGCTGGGAGAGTTCGCTGATATCATCGTGGACGAACTACCTCGTTCGTTGCCACCGATGTGGAGTGTGAGTCACCACATTGACCTCATACCCGGAGCAAGTTTGCCGAATAAGGCAGCGTACAGGTTGACACCTCAGGAGAACGAGGAGGTCAAAAGGCAGGTACAGGATCTGCAGGACAAGGGACTAGTGAGAGAGAGTCTGAGTCCATGTGTTGTTCCGACAGTACTGAGTCCAAAGAAAGATGGAGGCTGGAGGATGTGTACAGACTCCAGGGCGATAAATAAAATTACCATCAGGTACAGATTTCCACTGCCGAGAATGGATGATTTGATGGATTGCCTGAGCGAGGCAAATTATTTTTCAAAGATAGATCTCAAGAGTGGATATCATCAGATCCAGATGAGAGAGGGAGATGAGTGGAAAACAACATTCAAAACAAATGAGGGTTTGTACGAATGGATGGTCATGTCGTTTGGGCTGACAAATGCCCCAAGCACATTTATGCGACTGATGAATGAAGTCCTGCGGGAATTCATTGGCAAATTTGTGGTCGTATACTTAGATGACATATTGATTTTCAGCAAGACGAAGGTTGAACACGTGAGGCATTTGGCCATTGTGATGAGAAGGCTACAGTAGGAGAAGCTGCTGATCAATTTGAAGAAATGCTCGTTTATGCAGACATAACTCATTTATTTGGGCTTTGTAATCTCGGCAAATGAATTAAAGATGGATCCTGAGAAGGTGAACGTAATCAGGAATTGGCCATCGCCAAGGAATGTTTTTGAGGTAAGGAGCTTTCACGGTTTGGAAAGATTCTACAGAAAATTCATTCAGAATTTTAGTGGAATTAGTGCCGCAATGATGGACACTGTGAAAAAGCGGCATAGGGTTTTCCATTGGACAACAGAGGCTGAACGGAGCTTCAATCTGTTGAAGCGGAAGATAACTGAGCAACCAGTGTTAGTGTTGCCAGATTTTTAGAAGACCTTCCAAGTGAGGTGTGATGCAAGTGGGTATGTTGTTGGAGGGGTTTTAAGTCAGGATGACAGACCCGTGGCATATTATAGCGAGAAGCTGGATGATGCAAAGCTGAAGTACTCCACGTACGATAAGGAGTTCTATGCCATCATACACGCATTGAAAAAGTGGAGGCATTATTTGATACCTAAGGAATTTGTTCTGTACAGCGATAATCACACATTGCAGTTCGTGAGTCAACAGGAGAAGTTGAACCAGAAGCATGCGAAGTGGGTAGAGTACATGCAGAATTTCACATTCGTGATCAAACACATTTCGGGGACTGTGAACAAGGTGGTTGATGCCTTGAGCAAAAAAAGTTTATTGCTGCAGGAATTCAGGGTCAAAACCTTGGGTTTTGAGAATTTGAAAGATATGTATGCAGGTGATGCAGACTTTGACGAGGCATACGAGGCAACTGAGAACCCAGTTCTCAGGGATCGGAGTCCTTGGATAGACTACCTGATCCATGATGAATTGCTTTTCAAAGGCAATCAATTGTGCATCCCAAATTGCTCTATGAGAAAGAATTTGGTGAAGGAAAAGCACAGTGGAGGCTTAGCGGGTCATTTCGGACATGACAAAACATTCGCCAAGTTGAGTGAATCATATTATTGGTCGGGCATGCGCGCAGATGTTAAACGGCTTGTTGACAGGTGCCGGATATGTCAACATGCAAAAGGCCGAAAGCAGAACACATGGTTCTATCAACCATTGCCCATACCCGAGAGGCCATGGGAAGCCATTAGCATGGATTTTGTGTTGGGTTTACCGAGAACACAACGAGGAGTTGATTCCATTTTTGTAGTGGTGGATAGGTTTTCGAAGATGGCACATTTCATTCTGTGTCATAAGACCAGTGATGAAACCCACATCGTGAACTTTTTTTTTATAGAGATCGTGCGATTGCATGGATTGCCGAGAAGCATAGTCTCGGACAGGGATACCAAGTTCATAGGTCATTTCTGGAGGACGCTATGGAAGAACCTAGGGACTGACTTGGCATTCAGTTCTGCTTACCATCCGCAGATAGACGGACAGACATAAGTGGTCAACAGAAGCTTAGGGGATCTGTTGAGAAGCCTGGTGACTGAGCATCACAGCAGTTGGGATCAGATCTTACCACAGGTAGAATTCGCGTACAACGATTCGGTGAATCGAAGTACAGGTAAGAGCCCATTTCAGATTTTGTATGGGACACAGCCAAGAGCAGTTTCTGAGCTCAGGGAGTCAGAACAGGCTGAAACTAGCAGCGCGAGAGCTGAGGAATTCGCTGAAACAATGCAAGAACTTCACACACAGGTGAAGCAGCGATTGCAGAAATCGAATTAGGAGTATAAGCGCAGAGCCGACCAGAGAAAAAGGCAGCTTCAGTTTGAGGTTGGAGACATGGTTCTAGCACACTTGAGAAAAGAAAGGTTCCCAAGGGGAACATACAACAATCTCAAGCTGAAGAAAATTGGGCCGTGTAGAGTCCTGAAGAAATTCGGGGATAATGCATATGAACTTGAGTTGCCAGAGGGCATCAGGATATCCCCGATATTTAATATTTAAGACCTATACCCATATAAGGCCAAAGATGCAGGAGCTGGAAGTGTTGATGAACCAATGATCTAGTGGCAGAAGCAGTTGCCAGTTGCGCAAAAGCCTCAGATGGAGTGCATACTGGACAAGAGAGTAGGCAGGAAGACCAGGAGAAAGCAGTATTTTGAATACTTGGTGAAATGGAGGAACCACCCAGTGGAGGATGCTAGCTGGGAAACAGAGGCAGTGATACAGAAGCATGGGCATAGTGTACAGGAGCTCATGGACAGGAGCCCATGAAATTCTTTTGAGCCGAGGAGTATGATGCAGGAGCATCCACATCTCATCAAGCGAGCCGGCGCGTGGAAAGAGAAGAACAGCTGGACAGCGCCAGCACATACATTTTTGAATTACTTTGAAAAGATTGTTGCGCCGCCATTTGAATGAAAACATTCATAAGAAGCGCACTTGTATTGTAATGTAGATAAGAAGGCATTTAATAGTTTTAATGTTGTTAGATAGGAATTAACTGTAGATTAGACAGTTTTTCTTTCGAGAGGGAAAATGGAATATAGACACCCTCCTTTGTATCATTGTATTATCATTCATTCAGCATTAGCACTGAGAACAGAGAGAGCAGAACAGGGAGCTTGTGAAGAATCCCCATGTACAACCATTGAATTAATAGGAAAGCTTTGATTCAATTTCATGGATGTGTTTGATCTATGTGTGTTGTTGATATTATGTTGTTGCATAGTCGCTTCTTTTTATGCTTATCTTCTATATGCTGCATATGTGATTGCATATCAGGTTCGAAACCTGAGAGAATGAGGGAATAAGTTCCAATTGTTTCACTGTCCGAACCAAGAGATTCCTGCATAGAGTGCAGTCGAATTCCTCCGCATAGAATGCGTTGAGGAGGTTCAATAGTGAATCTCTTATTCTCGTCGACCAAATTGTGTTGGGTTATTCGAGCTGTGCAGGTGAAGTGCAGGTCGGATTGAAGTCTCAGTAGAAATCCTGAGAAAAGAAAGGTCGGGGTTGTTGTGACTGTAAAAGCACAGAACCTAGAAGACTTCAAGTACTATTGGGAGTGGTTGAAGGTTGAGCACAGGGAGTGTGCGAAAACACTCTGGAGGAGTCTGAGTTGGTAAAAGCTCAGGAGGGATAGTATCTTTGCTTCAGTTGCACAGGACGAATCTGGTGAAGCGGAGAACTCTTCAAGAGGAAGAGAATCGACGACTTGAATTTGTTGTGGAGAGTCACGAAATCTCGTAGACCGTCAGACCGCAGAGGAGTTGTGAGGGGGTTAACTCGCAGGTGCACTAGAGAATCCGTTTGCCATCGAACATCGGCATATCGGGGTTGGTGAGTGCAAGAGTTGCATGCACGTCGAAATCGTGAGTTGCGATTTCCCGATTTAATCGGAGCCGTCGATCATCGGAGGGATAGGTGGCACGAGATCCTGAGGAGTCGGGACTCGACACTTCAGCGTTTTGAAATCGAAGGGAGCACGGAAAAATAGCGAAGCCCCGAGTTGCGACGGGTCCCACGGAGACAAAGCGGAGGAAAGCATGTGGCATCGCACATCGGCGTTCGTGGTTTTGAAAGGTAAGTAAATCGCCACCTTTCATCTGTCGATTTCCCGACAGGGGAATCCCCGATACACAGAAGTGTTGACCGTTGACATCGGGGATCGGGATTCGAAGTTTCATATTGCACGGGAGGTGCACACAAGGTTTGCGAGTCCGCGAAACCCGATTTCCCGACTGGTGAAAGGGAGATCGCCAAGAAGTGTACTGTGGGTAAAAGACTCCCGAGGGAGTCAGAAGAGTTGCTAACTCTTCGGGCCGCATTGTTGAAGGTCCTGGTGAGAGCGATCGTGCCGTAGAGGGCAGGTAGCAATCAAAAACATGGGAGGAAACCATACAATATGAACTTCTAAGAAATATATCCATCTATTACCAAACATAGGAATCCATCCATCTTAGTGAAATATGAGCACAATATCTAATTGCTCCTCAATGTGCTACTATGACATCTCCAAGATTTTTTGTTATTCCTCCATGTACCTCTCGCTTGGTTACCTTTTTTGTGTCATATTGGTCCATAATAAGTTTTTTGATGTCCACTCCCTTTCCATGATGAATATTTTTTTTCCAAGTGTGGGTGGTGATAAACATCAACCTTAGCTCTCAGTTTTTCTTCCTAGGCTCTTTGACATGAGGTTCCTTTGAGTCAATTATCTCCTTGGTTTTTTCTTCCTTTTTATTCCCTTCTCGATGATTTTATTCACGTCCTTTTGTAGCTTCTTCTACTAACTCAACCTCAACCTTTTCATATGGTGTTGCAGTTATTTTCCATGTAGATACTTCTTCATGTGGCCCTTTGGGACCTTCTCATTTAATGAAGGACTTATCCTGTAGTGTTATTTTATTTTTGTTGTACCAAATCTTCATAAACTTATTTTCCACATTACTAACTATACCAATTGATTCGATCAAAGGATATCCAATAATAACATCTACATCATTCATATCCATAGCATGAAAATAAAAATTCAAAACATATTTATCCATGGTAGGATACAAATATTTAAAATTTTGAACA
>JZKD02S1601407.1:412851-440719 GCA_000966675.3 Picea glauca
AAGAAAAATCTAATGCTTTAATATTTAAAATAACTAAGATAAAATGTATATCATCTGATTTCTATTTGTATTTTTCTTTTTTTTAAATTAAAAGTGGATACTTATATTAATTTCAACTGAAAGCTTACAAAAAAGATCTGCAATCCATCTTCTTACACTAAAATGCAATTAATGAGTTCTTCAGGATCAGATTGACAGTCCAGATTTCCTTGGGATCAACGGTCCATATCTTCTCTCGCATTTCATGATTTTGCGTTTCACAACTTCACAGCTTGGGCAGACATCTTCCTCCATGCTGTGGACTCCTGATATCCGAGTTCCCGAAACTTTCTCACATTAGTTCAATGGGAACAGAACGATGATCCAGATCTCTTCTAGTACCAACGGTCCTGATCTGTTCTCTCCTTTCGCGATTTCACATTTCGCGACTTTGAGAGATAGTTGCCTTCAAGATTTGGACTCCTGATAGCTGAGATCCCGATATTTTCTTGCGTCAGATCCATGGGACCAGATCGACGGTCCATATCACTTCTGAGACCAACGGTCCTAATCTGTTCTTACTTATCGTGATTTCACATTTCGCGATTTTGCGACTTTGGGAAATAGCTACCATCACGCTTTGGACTCCCGCTAGCCGAGATCCTGAAATTTCCTCGTGTCAGATCCCTGGGACCAGATCGACGTTCCAGATCTCTTCTGGTACCAACGGTCCTCATCTGTTCTCGCTTATCGTGATTTCGCATTTCACGATTTCGTGACATTGGGAAATAGCTGCCTTCATGCTTTGGACTCTCAATAGCCGAGATCCTGAAATTTTCTCACGCCAGATCCAGATCTCTTCTAGTACAAATGATCCTGATCTTCTCTCGCTTATCGTGATTTCGCATTTCGCAACTTTGGGAAATAGCTTCTTTCATGCATCGAACTCCTGATAGCCAAGTTCCCGAAATTTTCTCGCGTCAGATCGATGATTCAAAACTGCTTTAGCACCAACGGTCCAGATCCCCTCTTTCTTTTCGTGACTTCTTGGCTTTGGGAAACAACATCCTTCAACCTCGCAACTCTCGATTGCCGAGGTCCTGAAATCATCTATCAACTGTTGATCATCTGCGCTGATACTGACGGTTGCCCTCTCACCCTGGATCATTTTTTACTTGGAAGGAATTCTAGGTAAACAAAGGTGGCACCCCGTCGAGATTGGGGCCATCCAGTTGGGAATGCTCCTCGCATTAGAGCGAGAGGGGAGAGCTTTGGGACTTCCTTGGATCTTGGAGAATGATCTACTGCAGTGAGTCAAACCCTGCATTGGCCAGTCTATCCACAACTTTGTTTGCACTTCGCCTAATGTGTGAGAGAGTTAGAGTTAGAGAAGGTCTGAGAAGAGCTTAGAAGTTGTGAAGAGTGCCAAGGAGGTGCCAGTTGGGAGTGATTTTCCCTGTATCTCTGCCATTCAGGATTTTAGTTACCAAGTCTATTATGATATTGGAGTCTCCTTCAATAATCAGACAGGTGAGGTTTTGATCTAGAGCCATTTTCACCTTTTTGATGAGACATCAGATTTCTATTGAATTGTTGGTGTCATATCTGTGATTTCCTACAGTGAGGATTTGAATTTGGCCCAAGATGTTTCTTATGACCGCTCCATAGCCTGAGTGTCCTAGATTTCCTTTTGACGCGCCATCAAAATTGACCTTATGGAAGCCTGGCGGGGGGGGGGACCACTCAGAGGGACTGAGGGATTTTGGAATTAGAGGGCGTTGTTGAGGACGAGTGGTGTGTGAAAACGAGAATCCCCAGGAGTTAAGGATCGAGAGCTCACCTGGGTTAGTGGGGAAGTCTTCCTTGATCCATAAATGTAGCTCAAGAGTTTCCTGGAAATGCAAGAGGATTGTATTCTAGAGGAGGTTAGGAGGAGATGGTTGGGAATGAAAGATTCTTTTGTTCCTCTCTTTCCATAGTTGCCACACTATGAAGCCTGGTAAGAGTTGCCAGGCTCTGTTCAAGATAAGACTTTTGAAGGGACCAGAGCCCCAATCCTTGATGGTGCTTATGATGTTATTTTTAACTTGTTTGTTTCTTCTCATGAGCTGAGTGGTCTGGTTCCATATGTTCTCACTGAGTAGAGAGTTATTTAGGAGGTGCTCCATGGTTTCATCTTGGAGATGACAGAAATGGTAGATCGAGGGGCCAATGAAACCTCGTCTTTGGAGGTTGTCCTAGGTTAAGATCTTGTTTTGTAGTAGAAGCCAGAGGAAAGTAGAGATTTTGGGCTAGAGTTTTGATTTCCATATTTTTTTCCAGATGTTGTCTTTCTGAAGGTTATGGAAATTCTCCTGAAGAGTGTAGCCCTCCTTGAGTGTGAATCTTCCATGAGGTGTGTATCCCTATCTGAAAATGTCTAAGTCTATGCTTTTCCTGATTCACCTTTAGGTTGTAGCTTGTTTCCAATGTTGCAGGTCACAGTTCATTGCCCCTTGGAGTTCCTGATGAGTTGATTTCTAGCTTCGCCAGGGAGAGCTGCTTGGGGTTTTTGTCCACAGATATTCCACTTTGAGAGTGGAAAGATATTGAATGTGATTTTCGTAAGGTTGTAAATTTTCTTTTAGTCATAGGGGTGTCATTTGTTGCCAGGAATCTGTCTAGAATAGGGCACTCTAACCATTGCGAACTTCCTAGAAACCATGTTCCTGTATGAGTGGTCGATTTTTCCAGGCCGCATTCCAGATGTTGGAGCCCTGAATTTTCCCCTGCATTCTTATAAATTGACTTTGGTGCGTATTTGGGGCATATTTGCATTTCCAGAGTTTTTCCCAGAGCTATGTTGGAGTTTTGAGCCATCTCCACCAAAATCTTGCACCCATGGTGTTATTTAATTTATCAGGGTGCTGGAGGCCCAGACCACCTGAAGATTTAGGCTTGCAGACTTTGTCCCAGCTGACTAAGGCCCATTTTTTGTTCAAGTTGTGTCCATGCCATAGAAATTTTCTTTGTAGATTTTTCATTTTCTTTATGACTGATTGGGGGGAAGCTAGTAATGAGAAGAGGTAAGCTGGGATGGCTTGGAGGAATGACTTTAAGAGAACGATTCTGGCTGGAAGGTTGAGGGAGCGAAAGGTCCAGTTACTGAGACGGTTGGTGATGGAGAATAGGAGAGAGCCCCATGAGATGTTTCTGGCTACTGAGTGAGAAAGAGGGAGTCTCAGGTAGCAAGAGGGCAGAGTGTAGACAAGGGTATTCAAAATTTGAGAAAGGTGATGTTGGATTGCCACAGGAGTATTGAAAAAGAAGAGTTGTGATTTGGCTAGATTAAAGATGGTTCTAGAGGCTTCACTGAAATCAGAGAGGATGGAGTTTAGTTTGATTGCTTCTTGCATGGATAGGGTTTTCATTAGTACCGTGTCATTGAAAAATTAGCTATGGGAAGTTGTCGGTTGTAATCTGTGAAGAGGGAGGCCATGGAGGGATCCATTTTGAATTTAGGCATTGATATAGCGTCCTAGTCCTTCAACCAATATGACAAAAAGAAAAGGGGAGAGAGGGTCTCCTTTCCTTATCCCTCTTGAGGGGGAGAGGGGTTGAGAGGGGACACCATTGACGAGGATTGAGAAGAAGGTTTAGGAAATGAGGTTCATTATCCAGAAGACCTAATCCTTGTTGAAACCGAAAGACGATAAGAGCGCATTCATATATTGCTAGCTTAATTTGTAAAAATCTTTTGAAAGGTCAAGTTTTAGAAGCATACCTCGAGTGCGAGTGCTTTTGAGCAAGTGAAAGATCTCATGGACAAGAATGACACTATCCATGATTTTCCTTCCTTCGACATATCTGGATTGCTCCTTGGAGATGATGAAGGGTAGAATTGGCTTGAGTCTTAGAGCTATGAACTTGGAAATGATTTTGTAGATCACGTTGCCAAGAGCTATGGGTCTGAAGTTCCTCGATTTTGTGACTCTTTCTTCTTTGGGTACTAGGGTGAGGAAAGTGGCATTTAGTGCTGGAAGAAATTTTCCTGAGTTGCGTGATTCCTCCACCAGCTGACATACTTCCTCCCTTAACATTGGCCAACAGAAGTGGAAGAAGTCTGTTGTGAAACCATCTGGACCTGGAGCCTTTCTTGTGGATAATTGTTGAATAGCTTGATCCACTTCTTCTTGTGTTATTGGTGTCATGAGAGCCTCATTCTATTCCTAGGTGATTATAGTTGGGATGTTTTGGATCACCCACTCTATTTCTAAGGTGCGATCCACTCGGGGTTCTTAGAGGAGATCCTTGTAGAAGTCTGTCATCTCATGCGTTATTTCCTGATGATATAATAGGGTGTTTCCTTGCGAGTCATCCATCTTCGTGATGCGATTGATAAGGCATCTGTGGATCATAGAACGGTGGAAGAATTTGGTGGTCTTATCTCCTTCATTGAACCATTCAACTCGATATTTCTATCTCCACAAGATCTCTTCATGCTTGTGTATTTCTTCTAGTTTCCTTTTGAGTTCACTTTCTTCCTACTATTGAGTGATTGTGTATCCTACTTGAATGAATTATGCCTGGAGGTTCTCTAGTTTTTGTTCCAGTAATTTCCTCTCCTGGAAAATATTCCCAAAGACCTATTTGCTCCATTTGCACACCTGTTGTTTAAAATGTTTGATTTTTTGCTGGAAGAAATACGTTTTTGTACCCATTTTTGTTTCCTTAGTGCTCCACCAGTGACGGGCTAACTTATGGAAGTTTGGATGGGAGAGCCAAAAAATTTCAAATCTGATGGGTTTAAGCTTGGGGGTGGCAATAGTGTCAATCCAGAGTTGAACCAGCCAGTGATCCGAACCTACCTTTGGGAGGATGTTGGAGTCTACTAGGGAGGCTTCCAAGAGGATATTTTATGAGATGAGGAAGCGATCAAGCCTGCATGCTATTTGGTGGTGTCCTGATCTTTTGTTGGTCCAGGTGTAGGTGCCATTGTTTTTCTCAATGTCTACCAGTCTGAGGTTCTCTATGAGTTCCTGGAATTTTGTGCTATCCTACTCCAGGCACTTCTTTCCCCCTCGCTTCTCCTCCAGTGTGAGAATCATGTTGAAGTCTCCCCCTATTATCCATCGCTTTCCCTCCACTAAGGAACCTAGGTAATCCAGGTTTTGAAGAAAGAGGTCTTTGTCTTGGTTGTTATGTGGTCCATAGGCATTTGTGATCATTCCTTCCTTGTCGAGCCGATGGCTCTGTAGTGCACTGTGATGGTGCACTGAGTGGATAAGCCTTGATCAAGGATGATTGTTGCAGGATTCCATAGGATGGCCAGGCCTCCTGAAGCCCCTTTTGAGTCTGTTTGATAGGATTCTCAATTACGCCAAACTTTTGATGATATCTTCTGCAGTTTTCCCTTCACATTTTGTCTCTTGTATTATGAATATATCAAGTTATTCCATTTTGATATAGTTTTGGAGAGTCCTTTGTTTGGATCTTCCATTTAGACCTCTAATATTCTAGGTGAGGATCTTCATAGTTAACAATTAGGTGGGTGGGAAAATGAGCTCTCAGAGAGCTTGTGAATCTGTCCCAAGTTGATCATATAGCTTCCCACTTCCTTTATTAGCTGATGAGCCAATTTTTTTCCTCGTCGCTTGTTTTCATTTGGGTGTTTTGTTGGATCTTGGTTTGGGTCTATGTTGATCCCTAACCTTGATGTATCCCCCATTGATGAGTCCATAAATACTTTGTGAAATTTCCTGATTTGGTCCTCTGGTAAGGTTTGAAGATCCTTCTTGTTGATTGCTTCTTCTAACCTGTCTAGGTCAATTTTTGCTAGGTCCTGCTCATCCATTTCCATGACTGTGTCTTCCTCTCTTTCTGGTTCCTTCCCTGAGATTGGGTGAGTCTATGGATCTTCTTGGTTTGTTGGGGTTTGATATTCTTATAACGGTTGGTCTTCCTTGTGCTTGCTAGGATATGTTTACATAGCCTTGTGGGGGTTTTCCACTTCTTTTTCCTCTGGGAGGTGGTTGAGGGCTTCAAAAGAATTATTATTTGGGTTTTTTTTCCGTTGTTTGTAGTGGGATTCTTCTGTTCTTGTTTCCTTCGATTTTGCACCTAGGTGAATCCTTCGTTTGTTTTCTCTTCAGCTTCCCTTTTTGGAGGGGTGTTGAGAGGGAAGTCTTAAAAAAGGTGTCCATGTTCATGGAACTTTCGATATATAAAAGGAATGTATTCATAGTCTATGGTTTGGGCCCATTCCTCGTCTTAGTATTCTAAGATAACTGTACCTGAAAGAGATTTGGAGATGTTCATATAGACACAGATCCTTACATAAGAGGTGTATTTTATCTATTTGGTAGCTTCAGAAGATTTGACATATTTACCCAGGGTGTTGCCTATGCCCAGTAAAATTTATTATAACTGGAACTCTTGAGGTGGGGAATAGAGACGAATCCATACTGGTGCGTATGCAAAGTTTTCCTTTTCTAGGAAGAAACGGTCTGTCCAGAAGTAGAGGTAGAGGCCAACTGAATTGTAGAAATATGGCCCCCCTTCAAAGATCATGTCCTTGTCTTCCAAGTTGTAGAATATTATTGTGAAGAAACCTATGGAGCTGAGATGGAGCTAATAGTCTCCCTTGGGGTTTCACCACGCATTGATCCAGTGAGTTAGGTCCTTTTCTGAGGGCCAGAGACCTAGGAATTTTCCTATGAGTGCATGGTCTCTCATGAACTGTGTGTGTTCCCCTATCCTGGTGGTTTTGATGACATATCTGGGCACAATCGAGGCTTGGGGGACACATTTGTCAGGTTATATCTAGGCTTGAGCTACTTTTGGATGCAAGGACTTGACATCCATGTTCGAGTCTTTGCTAATATCCATCTCTTCCTGCATATATTGGTCTTGTAGGTGCAATGGAAGCTCAAAGGACAGCATGCGCGCCCGCGAGTTCTCCAGGTCATTAGCGGCGACGTTGCGGTAAGAGGGGGCTTTCGCCCCACCTTCTGTTCCCATTCTTCTGTGGCGATTAGTACTAGGGTGCAAAGGCGATCAAAGGCATGTAGAGGAGTTCATATGTGATCAGGGTAGGAGAGTTGTTGGTGCATGTAAACCCTAATATTCCAGAGCTCTTGATCCTAACACTCTTAGTATGGTGTTGATCTTCTACTTGTATTTTTAAATTAAGGCTTTATATTCCATTAATCATGATCCTACCCTATAAAATATATGATTAACTCTCCTTTCTAAATGAGTTTATTATAATTGATTATCTCAAAAAGAAAAATGAAAGATGTGAAAATGATATGGAATTCATATTAGTTGAATTAATGCATGCAGCCACTCATAATAACTAATAATAATAAGTGCAATGCATTTACCATTATTGTTTTACCATATAATTTATATTAACATGTACATAAAGTTAAAATAGATTCATATAAATATTTAAATATTGATTAACAATAAGTGCAATGCATTTACCATGATTGTTTTAGCATATAATTTATATTAACAAAAAAACATACATAAAGTTAAAATAGATTCATGGAAATATTTAAATATTTTCAATAGTCAGTGTATCGATATGTTTAGATTTCAAATACTTCAATTTCCCATTTAACCAAGGTGGATCTCACTCTCACTATTGGAAATCAAACTATATGTATTCCATTGATTTACTATATGTTATGAGCGCAATATAATATGCACAATTGTATTTATATGTGTATTTATATTGCAATTTGAAACTTTTTGAGCGGTCGGTTTAATAATGCATTTTTTTTTTATTCATGAAAGGACAAAGTGCTTATAAAATTAAAAGGGGGCTAAGTGTCTAGGAAATGTAATGCTTTGAACGGTGTTCATAATAAAATACATCGTTGGTTGCAAGACATACAAGGAAAAGAGTTGATCCAGAGTTATGAGAGGAACGAAACGAATAACATAATGAATACAATAAGAATGAGATACATAGAACAACAACATATATCCAGTGAACAATAAATTATATTGAATAAATAAAACTATAAAACTGCAGAACTGCAAACAACTTGGTCGAATGGTGGTAGCTATCTCTAAGAAGAGATGTGGTTGCTATGCACATTCGTCTAAGCATAATGATTACAATGAGGCTCTAGAGGCATTTTTAACATTACTCATGAATTCCAAAACCATAGACATCCAAAAACCTAACCCTGGGAGATGAAACGTCGAAAGTTATGTGGGCCCCAATGGTGGTTGTTCTGCAACTTCCCTTGTGTCTATATGAACTGCAGAGGCTTGTGATCAATGTGGAAGATTTTCCCCTTTCCTAGAATGTAATGTTTCCATTGACGACAAGATTTCACAATGGGATACATTTCCTCGTCATAGGTGGGGTATTTTCCGACAGTACGTGAGAGTGTCTCACTATAGTATTCTACTGGATGACCGTGTTGAGTGATAATTTCACCTACAACATATTCAGACGCATCAGTCTCAATTTTGAAAAATTGTTGCAGATCAAATAAGGAGAGTCCTGGAGATGAGCACAAGCGATGCTTCCGATCATCAAATGATCATTATTGTGCCTTCCCCCATGTAAAATTTTCCCTTCCACCACCCTTAGTCACTTGGGTGATAGCCCATGAAATATGGGTGAATCCTAACACGAACCATCGGTGGAAGTTGGCAAGTCCCAAGAAGATCTGAAGCTCGATTAGTGTGGCCAGGGCTGGCCAATCAAGGATGACTTGGATCTTAGTTCGATCCACATGTACCCCATTCTCATCAACAATGTGTCCCAATTATTGGACCATATTCATGCCAAAGGATCATTTTTCCAAGTTGGCATATAGCTTGTGTTGTCGTAGAGTGTTGAAAACATGTTGAATATGTTGCATGTGCTCCTCCCAAGTTCTGTTGAAGATGAGGATGTCATCCAGATATACCACCATAAAAGAGTTGGTGAAGGTTCTTAGTACATCATTCATCAACCTCATGAAAGTGGTTGGTGCATTTGTTAAGCCAAAGGGCATGTCCAACCATTCAAAGAGACCTTCTCTAGATTTGAAAGTTATCTTCCATACATCAGTCGATTTGATGGAAACCTAGTGGTATCCAGACTTTAGGTCAATATTCCTGAATAAACTTTCCCCCTTGAGTTGTTCAAGAAGATAATCAATGTGGGGAATTGGGTACCGATTCCTTACTGCGATTTTTTTTAATGCTTTGTAATCAATGCAAAGTCGTCAGGTCCCTTCTTTCTTCTGCACCAGTACAATCAGGCTTCCGCAAGGGGAGAATTTGATTATGATGTGCCCCTTTTGGAGAATATCTTGGATCTGACGCTTGATTTCGTCATTTTACAACAATGAGCGATGATAGACTATTCCATTAGGTAGAGGTGCACCAAGCATTAGATCAAATGGATGTTTGTCTTGGCAATGCATCAGTACCCTGGTGGGTGAGAAGAAGATGTCTCTGTACTCTTCCATGATCACGTCCACTTTCTTCTCCCGCAAAGAAAGGTTCTTTGTAGAGTCCATGGATGTGGCCGCGACCTTCTTCTTACTGTGAACGTGAATAAAAAATAAGACAAACTTCCCGATCTGTGAAATGACCTTACTGCATTGCTTAGCAGAGATTAAATAAATAGTGGTAGGTGGCACTACCTCTGGTATCATGTACAATTGTCTACCCAAAGTGGGTAAAATCACGAAGATGGGTAACACTTTTGTGAGAATTGGGTGTCCAAAACTCCTAGCGGTATTTTTTCGGCCGAAAAAATGCCGCTAGGAATTTTTTCCGCCAAAACATTTTCGGCCAAAAAAATTGCACGTCCAATTGAACTACGCCCTAACGATGCCCTCGAAATTCATGTACAATATTTTTCGAATGAATTTTTTTTCTACAGTAAGCATATTTCAGCTGAAAGGTTTTCCGTCTGAAAGGTTTGTTTTTAACGGATTCCGTTAAAATCTAGATTTCAGCTGAAAACCATAAAATGAGACTGTTTGCAAGAAACTACAAATTCTCTCCAACTTACTTGATCTTTGGAGGTAGCGGAATCCCACAAATACTCATAATTTAGTTTTGGAATTGATACCAACATTTTTAAAATTGAAACTACTTTCATTAGATATAATTTGTTTTCATTTTCATTGTTTTTATCTAATTTTATTTAATTTTATAAAAACATCACTGCATAATACTTTTAGGTGAGATTATGATTCAGTGAAATGAAAAATCCGTATCTCTAAAAATACACAGTGGAAAACTATGGAAAATTTATATTCATAATTCTTAAATTGTTCTCTTCAAAAGGGTATTTTTAGATTTTACTTTTAAGTAAAAATTAAGATAGATACATGGTGGGGGAAAACATGTGTTTAAAATCTGTAAATTTTCCAGATTGGTCAACTTTAAAAAATTCTATAAATTATAATATTCATCTGTTAGATTCAAAACTATAGTCATCACAAAATAGAGTCTTTGTATATTGTTGTAGTATATTTTATTTGTCAAAAACAAAAGTTTAATAATGGATACATTGTTGGGGGGAAATATAACTCATTATCTTTCCCTTCATTTTTAAGGAACATACTATCAAACAATTGAAAAATTGACATATCAAATCTTAATAAAAAGAAATTGAAAAATACTCAGTAGAAAACTAACACAATTTTTCACAAGTTTTGTTTTTACAGTAAAGCAAAATTCTAAATAAAAAAAATACTTGTGTTTACTGAAAGTTGAAGAATATGTTAAAATAAATAAATAAAAAATCCCATAAAACAAGCAAAAGTGTTACTCATCTTCATGATTTTACCCAAGAAACCTAAGTTCTACTTTGAACACAACACTCTTGAAGAAGTGGCAGATTACAAATACCTCAAAATTGACTTCAACAAAAATCTAAGTTGGGAAGGTTGCAGAAAGAAAAGAACTTTGGGAGGTTGGAAAGGGTTCTATGTTTTTCAAAACAGATGTAGAGAAGCAGAGCTATGGGATTGGAAGACTATGCAAACTCTCTTTGGGATTTTAGTGATCCTGATGGTTCTATATGGTTGTGAAGTGTGGGCCAGTAGCACATCTGACTTACAGTGGAAGAAAATTGAGAAGATTCAAAAATGCTTGATCACAAACAAGTTTAAAATTAAAAGTTCAGTGCCATATGATATCATGTTGAGTGAAATTGGGGTTGCTCCTATTGAAGCAATTTCTATGGCGCGTCTCATAAGATATCTAAAAAAATTGAGCAAATGGAAGACAGACAGTGTCCTAAGGTCATCTTCAATGACATATTGTGCAAAAGAAAGAAGACGTGGATGCGACAAAACATTAAATGGCTTAATAAATGGGATATCCACTTGAACAGGTGCCCTACGAACAATAAAGAGATAAAGAATTTTGTTATTGATAGGTTTCACAAGCGAACTTGGCATAAAGGGCTCGAGAGAGTATTATTTTGAGGAGTTTAACCCCACATACAATCATCATCAAAAAGTGTACATAGGGGCCAATATATCTTGGAGAGACAAAATTATTAATGCCCAATTAATAACCAATTCCCATCAACTCCACTGTGAAACTGGGCATTGGAAAAGACCAAAAGAAGCTTGGGAAGAAAGGGTGTGTGTGTTCTACACCTCCAGAAAAGTGGAAACAAAAAAACATTTCATTTTAGAGTGCGAAGCCTTCAAAGACAGTAGTGATTGCTATATAAGTATCTTGACAATTATCTCTTGGAATAACTTATTCAGCGAGGGGACAGTGATAAATTGGGGGAGCTCATCATCAAGTTGAACAGGAAAAGGGTTTAACTGTAGAAATAAGTGTGTAAGGCGGTCTATCCCATAGGATATTGTTAGCCTCGTGGATGTTAAAATCATTTTCTTTCTTTCTTTTAGCGAGCCATTGGAGCATCGGTACACTAGTGAAGCTGAATATTGTTGAGCCATCCACCATATTTCTATTTCTGTTGTGGCCCGCACAACCCTTATGGTACAAATTTCAAAGGGATGAGAGGTAGGTTATTATTATTATTTTAACTAAATGTTAACGTGTGGATTTCTGTCCAATAGGGTTTTGAGGGAAATACCTCTGGTAGGACGTCGAATTCCACATCTGTAAGACATCCCGTACTGCTTGTTGGTCTATCGATGGGTCGATTTCAGCTCAGGTTCCTATGACATTAACTCTCTCAATTTCCTTGTATTTTAATAATGTTTGTAGGGACCTTTCAGTCCACGACTCTCTCAGTTTAAACACATAGTCACAAAATCTTTAAATATCATCAATTTGTGATAAGAAGAATCGAGATACTTTGTCCTTTCATATTTCCACACCGCGTTCATAGTCCGCCCGGGAAGTCATCCATTAAAAGGAACCATTACTCTAATTTGATTGGTTAGGTATACAGAACGGAGTTTCCATCCCAGGATTTCACAATTGTGAACCACTTGTTTCTTCTCGAGTGGAAGAGAAAGAGGGAGAATGAAGGTATCCAATGGCTCTCCTTTCTCACTCTCTTTTTGAGGCAGTGAAATGCACATGAACAAATGAGATTCTGAGGGACAAGCAGGCGTACCTTTTCTGTGATGAAGTGGTCCATTTTGCTCATTTTTTTGTTGCTTTTGCTATGCTTGGCATAGTGGTGAATTCTTCTCTAGGGATCCTCGATGGGAATCGATCGTGGGCCAAAAAAAAAATATAAAATATATTTGGAAAGGTGAACATGAAAATTAGACACCAAGGAGAGTTGTGTTGGTGAAAACTTTACTTTATAAAAAGCGATAAAATATATCAAAGAAGAAGCATCCAATACGTTCTGCTTGGAATTCAATTTTAAAATTAGGAATCGAAGATGCTTATGCGAGTATGGAAGTCGTATCAAATGCAACTAGCCACCAATCCAGTTTCTACTCAAGTTATAAGCTCTAGACTACTATGGGGCACTGGAGACATCGGTGCTCAGTATGACAACTTCTCAACCTGAAAACACCAACATCTACATTCTCATGATAAAGAGGGAAAAAGCTTCAAAATAGATTGGAAAAGAGTCGCAACTACTAGTATGTTTGGTTTTGCCTTTGTAGGACCAGTTGGTCACTTCTGGTACGAGGTCTTAGAGCATATAACAAGACATGATTTACGGTTGTGGCCCAGTTCTTGGCAGTTTGTTACTGCTAAGTTGGTTGCAGATTCTCTTCTTTTTAGCCCTGTGCATTTGCTTACATTTTTATTTGTTGGTGAAAAATGTAAACAATGTGAACGTCAGCACTTCCTGGTTCATTCTTCATGCAGCTTGAACCACTCATAACATTCTCAATTAATCCTTCATTGCTTCAATCATTATGTTGTCAATTACGCGGCCTGGTTTGCCATAAGATTTGAATTCGTTGAGAAATGGGGAAGATGGTACTGAAGAGGATATTTTCTCTAGATGGAGGAGGATATACACTCATAGAGAAGGGTAATCTACAGGAAGAGCTCTCCCTACAGCTCGTGATCAAGTCCAAGAAGAAGTTTGTCTCTCAGCTATGGATGCGCTTTGATGTAGCTGGGAATTCAGAGGTTCTTGAATGCGATAAACAAATGATAATGAAACGTGTATCAATTCCTGCAATGGATTTTAGGATCCTGGGTACCATCTTTTCCCATTCATCAAATATTCTCTCCAGGGAGAAAGCCATGGTGGTTAATTTGGAATTTATAGAGGCCATTGTTACTATTGAAGAGGTATTCTTGCTTGATCCTTTGAACCATGTCATTCTTCCATTTGTGGATCAAATCAGGCAACAACTTCCGCTCAAAATCCCATCAAGAATTCGAGAAACCCATCATACAGATCAGCAAGAAAGACATGGAACCTCTGCCACAACTTCACCTAGACAGTGGTTGCCTATCCCAGAAGCAACATAAGGGTTGCAACGTGAATTTCCTTTCGAGTTCCGTGTGCTGGAAATAGCTTTGGAGGTGGCTTGCACCTACATGGACTCAAATGTTGCAGAACTTGAACGAGAGGCTTATCCTATATTGGATGAACTTGCCAGAAATATTAGTACCAAAAACCTTGAGCATGTGCGGAGCCTGAAAAGCAATCTCACTCGTCTCCTTGCTTGGGTCCAGAACGTAACCTTCATAGTTTTGATGGTTGTTTAATGTTGTATAAATTCATTGTGTGTTATATGCACTAACTTTATGAGGGGAATAAATGTGTGAAAATAAATATTTTGGTCATCTTTGTGGGAGATCCATTAGGTGATTCATGGTTGTCTTCTTGGTAGAGATTCAGAATGAAAATGAAATAGAAGCTAAGAATTCAATAAACAAATATATAGATCAAATATAAGAATCCAGGGTCATGGGAGAGAGATCGGTGAATGTTGTATCTTATGGAGTCAATCGGAGGACAATGGGTGGAGATGGCACACTATTGAAATATTGATAATCCATGTAACAACCCAAATTGGACTGCCTTGAACCTAGCGGTATCTGTATGCTGCACGAGGAAAGACCAAATACCAAATTTGAACACATGAAATTATGAATCAAGCATTGATTTGAATTTTTATGTGAATAATTGGAATTTTATTCAGAGCAGCACCAACCGTTATAGATTATCATCGACTAAGTTTCTTCGGTGTGAGATATCTAATTCTCCATTTGATACGAATAAGAACAGCTGATGGCTTGTATTTCCATGCGGGGCTTTTCTTCACATACTCGTCAAAGCCAAATAAGAACATAAGTTATATCCAGAATGGGCATGATGAGGAAGCACTAAAACTCTTCTACCAAATGCAAACAATAGGCAAAAAAATAGACAAGTTTACCTTTTCAAGTATTCTCAGGGCATGTGTTAGAAAAGCAGTTATGGAACAGGGTAGCATCATCCATGCCTCTATCATTAAAACTCGGTTCGAGTTAGATACATTTATTGGGAGTGCCCTTGTCGACGTGTATTCTAAATGTGGGAGAATTGAGGATGCATGGAGGATCTTTGACAAAATGTTTGTGCAAAGTATTGTCTCCTGGAATACAATGATTACAGGATATGCTCAGCATGGACTTGGCAAACAAGCACTCCAAATGTTTCAACAAATGGATCTGGCACGTGGACTGATGTAGCAAAGGTGAGAAGCATGATGAAAGACCAGGGTGTGAAGAAAGAACCAGGTTGTAGCTAGGTTGAAGTGAAGAGCAAGGTACATAAATTTGTTGCACAAGATAGATCACACCCACTGTAACAACCTAAATTGAATTGCAAATGAAGAGGTTGCAAACCATGTTGGTACAAAGACAAAATCCCAATGTTGTGGGTTGTCAAGCCTAGGTTTTAGTTTTGAAACCGAGCGCTCTGATACCATTTGTAGAGCATGGTTATTTTCAAGACTCAAACTAATTAAAAAAAAATCTAAAATTTAGTTTAGAATTTCTTTTAATGATTTTCTTATACTTGGAATAAACCAAGAATAAATAGTGTCAATATAATAATGATAACAAAAAAATAATATCATCATCAACGGCGAAATAATGATAACAATAGCAGAAGAATAATGATAACCACAACATAATACATACCTCCACCTGCAGGATGGTTTATCTAGTCCATTTTCTATCTGATCATGTTCTTGTTATTTCCCAGACTGAATATTAACCTCCCAACCAACTATGAACAATCTCTCTGGCTCCCTAGTTCCAAGAATCCTAGCAGTTTCCTGGCCCTCGAGTCCAAAATTCCTAGCAACAGTAGTTCTCTGTGAGAACTCCCCAAAACAATTCCTCCAATTTCCTCCTCCTCCTCCTCTCTCTTTCAACAATTCAAAAATCATCGAACAAAAATAAGATCCCTCTTCCAAGTCCTCTCCTTCTTCCTTATCCTCCTCTCTCAATTCCCCCTCATTAATTTCCAACAACCTTATCCGCCCATTATTTCCCCATCATCCTTATCCCCCCATTAATTACTTCACCCATCTTTTAATAATAAAATAATAAAGACTCATTAATATATTTTAATAATTAATTAAATTTAAATTTAAAACTATAATAAAATTAATCAATTTAATAATAAAATAATAAATACTCATTAATATATTTTAATAATTACTTAAATTTAAATTAAAAATTATGATAAAATTAACCAATTTAAGCAAATATGGTAAATATTTATCTTTAACTGTTAGAAAAAAAAAATTCTTTTATTTCATATATATTTACGCCGAAGGCGTTCTATAGGGGAAGGTTTCTCCTGCCTTCTGTCGTCTGTCCACACGAATCACTAATTGCCACGTATTCATGTTTGTCCATTGAATCAACAAGTGCCAATTGTATTCTTCACCTTCGTCGACTTACTTCTCCTTCACGGACTGTCGAGATAGAAGATTTAGAAAAGGGGGAAGAACTAATATCAATGCTAGACCTAGAGAAGGCCGATGATGGTGAGCAGATGGACTCTTTCCAAGTTGCCCATGGCACAGATGGTCTTGATGAGATTGGGTCGGATTTATCAGGAAAGACTGAAACCAATGATGACACTACGTGTTTCTTGAATGATGAGGAGATAGAGTAACAACCTGCATCGGTTATGGGAATTGAAGAGAGAAAGGGTATAGACCTCAAGGCAGATTCAAAGATGGAAATAGTGGAGGCTTTGGAGGAGATTGAGAGATTTGAGGAGAAACACCATGAATTAACCTTGTGTTTTATGTCCAGCACGTTGATGGCAATTGGTGGCAGCTCAGGGAAGACAAATGAAGGGGTTAAAGAAAAGTTCACGTTGAAATCTACGAACTGTGTAGAGCGACAAGAAGAAAAAGATATAGGTTAAGATAAAGGGAAGAGGTCGTCTATTTTTCTGTCAAATGGTCCTGCAGATTTTGACAAGTGGGATAAAAAGGGTTTGTTGTTAAGCAACGATCAAAAGAAAAAATCTCTGCAGATGGAGAACTTGGCATTGGATTGGAAAGGACAAGAAACATAGGATATCAAGGTGATCGTCATACCTACCCCAAAGTAGAGATCAATGAGATAGAGTTATCTAATTAAAACCAGACAAAAGAAGGCCAAACTTGATCCTCTTCAGTTTTCTCTGGGTCTACCTGACACTTCATTGACGCTGGCTTCTCCTAACCCGAATTTGGCATCAACATCTCCTGGTCGAGGAAGAAGCATGAACTTCGCACCGGCATCTCTTGGTCGAGGAAGAATCATACAGTCATTAAGTCACACAAATCATACAACTAATACAGCTCATACACATACACGTTCAGATGGATTCACATCTATTTCTTTTTCGGGCTCTCAACCCTTTGTCCACAACCCCAGTTTCTCTCTTACACAAAACTCAATGGAGAATTATGAATTTTCAGTTGGCAGTCATTCAGCTTTCCAAGGGAACAGTGACCAAGTATCACATGGTAATTGGAATACATCATATTCAAATGAGCAAGTCTCTCATGGTTGAAAGGGGTCAGACGCAGAACACAGAACCCACAACAAAATTCTATTGATTGATACAAAATGTTTACATATGCCTCTATAAATAGAGGTATTTAGAAAACTCTCGAGCATCCAAAAGGTTCTCGAAGCGTTGGTGGATATGACAGTAGATCTCTCTCGAAGTTGGTGGAAGCTTCAGGTTAGGTAGAAATTAACTTTTTCCGACACTCCCCCTTAATTTCTACCACTAATTACATCAATATTTTCAATGCCCAATGCTTCTCTCAAATACTCAAATTGGTCTTGTGCTCATAGCCTTTGCAAGTTGTTCTTTTGATCTGCAATGTCTCCTCCTTAACAAATACATGTCTTGGTTAGGTCTTTATCTGAGTCATGTCATCATCTTCAATTYMTATCTTCATATGGTTGGGCTTCCTTCAATGTGCTACTTTATTACACAACACACGCTCACTTGAGTTTCATCATTTTTGCTTCTTCTTTTGTACCTGCAAACAACTTGATCATTGATGTCCATATAAAAAGAGATCCATCTACCGAGATACATGGGTACCATCTGTTGTACTCGCTAGTTCTCTAGGTATTCTTTTCACATACATGGTTCATCAATATATTAGATAATGTGGTCCCAACAAACTCACACTTTGAGATTACTTAATCTCACAATCCTCCCCTTAATCGAAGATCTAACTTCTCCGATCACCAACAAACTTAGATATGAATACACCTGCCACCCTCGTACCTACTTAGTGGTTAATTCCACAGCTTGATGCCACATCCACTCTTTATGCCTAAGAGGGATACACTCTACATGATCACTCTAATCCATGTAGGCTTGTCTTAACAGGGCTTACTAAACACCTGGGGAATATAGCTTGCCTTGCCTATGGTTAAGCCTTACAACTTTGGACCAAAACATCTAGGGTGTCGGGTACAACCGATCATGCACCCCTTACATCATATATGCATCATTTCATCTCAGGTACAAAAATTCCACATTCTTTACTAAATGCTCAACAAATTACAAGCTCATTACATATGCCCATTAAGCATTACATAACTTCATTTGGAGTCTTCTTTGTTCTTTACCTCTTCCAACGAGAGTTTTTCTTCCTTGTCTTTCACCATCCATTTTTTGTGTCTTCTATCACCCTTTGTCTTGTGCATCACTGCTTCTTGCATCTTGTTTTTCTTGTCAATATACTTTATGGATATGTTTTTTGTTGGAGTTGATCAAGATCCAACAAGACAACCTATGACAATGGATTGGCAAACTTAATTGACGCACCACTTGTCATGATTTTATACTACTTTAACATTTGATTTAGACTCAACTTTTGACTAACTTAACAATGAGACTCTCACTTTAACTTTAACTAACACTCATTTTGACTCTTCACATCTCAAGACTCCTTTTTACAAAGCTTTTAGACTCATTCAAAGACTCAATCACTTGACCTTATCCTTCTCTCACTTGAACTTGAACTTACAAATTGACTCAATTTTCTCTAAAGACAACCGCACATGACTATTCATGTTGACTCCCTCTTCTCCTCTTTTATGCAGACAACACATCCCCATGATAAATTTCTCCTTAGGCACAAGTGCAAACACATTAAAAAAAAAAAGTGTGTGCCGCCTCAATTTGTGCGTAAAAAGACCAAATTCAAAATAAGAATATCCCATGGCAAATAACCAAGAAAATCCATCTGGCAACATTTTTTTTTAATTAAAATTTGGAAACATCCATAAACCAAACATCGCTTACCAAATGTTCATCTATTTTCTTGGCTTCGACTGCAGCTAGTTCCATCCAGAGCCTTGAACATATCTTGCCACCTTGCTTTCATATGCTCCGCGCAAATTTGGTTACAGTGGGAATCCGCTATGGCTGTGTAAGCCATCACCGACTTATATTCACCCACAATTCCTCAAACAAATCGTCCACCGGAGGCTTCAGATTCATTCCATCCCCAACAGGCAGCAAATGGAACGTAGCCAAAGAACAATCCGTCCAAGTCTGCATCTCCGACTGAGAAACCCCGCGATTTCCAGCTGCCCGGTACTGCTTCGTCTAGCTTTCGTGAGAACACGGCTGCAAAGGGGCAACATTCTGCATATTATCAGCACCTACGAAAACATTTACCAGACTCCCATACAAAGACACGAACGAGTTTTCTTTAATTTGCGGCCTCCTCTAGAAAAATCTTTTGCGGCATTCACGGTTCTGCAACTCTCACGGCACTACTGGCAGTTCAATGCACAACGTCCAACTCTCGTGGCTCACCTCCAATCATCTCTCCACTACTGGGCGACTCCTCAGCATCACGCGGGACCTCCTCGACGGCGGTACCTCCTCCACGTACTCTGCGGCCTCTTCGCTGTCTCCGCAGATTCACACCGAATCACACAGCTCTAACATTGCATAGACTCTTCTCTCAGCGACAAAGGCTCTCCTCTCAGGATCCTGGGCCCTCCCGTGAGGGAGTGAGGCCCAGATCCAAGCTCTGATACCAAATTGAAAGGGGTCAGACGCAGAACACAGACAAATAATCCACAACGGAATTCTATTGATTGATACAAAATGTTTACATATGCCTCTATGTCTTTATAAAACTCTCGAGCGTCTAAAAGGTTCTCGGAGCGTTGGTGGATTGTCGGTGGATATTACAGTATAGCTCTCTTGAAGTTGAAGCTTCAGGTTCTCGGAGCGTTGGTGGATTGTCGGTGGATATTACAGTATAGCTCTCTTGAAGTTGAAGCTTCAGGTTAGGTAGAAATTAACTTTTTCCAACAATGGCGTAGTTGGAGATGCATCTCAGGATAAGTTCAAACAACGAAGGGAAGTTCCTCTATATCAGAGGATTTTACAGAATGGAAACTTGCAGGTTCCTCAAGGCATATTAGTTGGAAATAGCAGGGGACATCCGTCAAATGATAGAGATTCCTTTGGATATGAACGGGGTGCAACTAATGCAATTTTTCAGAGAAGTTTTTTAGCGGCACAAGGACAACAGGTAAGAAGCCAGAAGAAAGTTTGGGCAGAAATAATGGCTCAGAAAGGCAAGGTAAAATTATGATGGTACAAGGACATCAAGTTAAGAGCTTGGATGGAAGTTTAGGCAGAAGTAATGGCACAGAAAGAGACGGTATTTTCCTGAGAGATTTATCAGAATAATGGAGAGAGGTCAGGTCATCCCCCTCC
The DNA here is from genome assembly GCA_000966675.3 of Picea glauca. Lineage (NCBI taxonomy): Eukaryota > Viridiplantae > Streptophyta > Pinopsida > Pinales > Pinaceae > Picea > Picea glauca. Next base: position 433,463 of record JZKD02S1601407.1, read on the forward strand.
CCCACACAAAGTGTGGGTTCTCGTGAGACAAGATCTGAGCAGTGCAACCAAATTGATAGGGACAAGAGTAAGTCAGAGAGAGAGAGAGAGTTGTTTTGTCTCAAAGAGGTCATCATGGAATGAGTGTAGACAAGGTTGTCTCAGGAGCTCTTACAAGTCCAGAGATGGTTCTCCGTGACATTGTTTCTGAACCTATTCCGATTATGTTTCAAAAGCTTCAAGAGATTTCAGACAACTCAGTGGAGCATTTTCGGGAGTGTCTGCGCGAGCTGATTGTAAACAACAAAAAGAGCAAAGAACTCTCCACTTTTCAGGGAATACTACAGAGGAGAAGTGACCTGACATCAGAGGCATTATTGCAGTCTCACAGGGTTCAGTTGGAAATCTTAGTTGCAGTAAATACTGGCATTCAGGATTTTTTAAGACGTAACAACGTTCCAACTTCAGATCTGGTTGCAGTCTTCTTACAATTAAGATGTAGAAACATGGCATGCAGCAGTCCACTTCCTGTAGATGAGTGTGAATGTAAAATTTTCTCACAGAAGAATGGGTTCTGGAGTGCATGCATGTGTCTCGTTTGTTCAAAGTTTGACTCTGCTTCTAATACATGCAGTTGGGTTGGCTACGACCTTTGGATGCATTGGTGTCATACAGATTGTGGTATTCGCATGTCACATATCAAGAATGGTCGCAGTATCAAAGGGCCACCAGGGACCACAGAAATGCAATTTCATTGCATTGCTTGCGAGCATTCTTCTGAGATGTTTGGTTTTGTTAAGGAGGTTTTCACAACTTGTGCAAAGAATTGGGGTGTTGAAACTCTTTCTAAAGAGCTTGATTGTGTGAGGAGAAATTTTCAAGGAAGTGAAGACTCTAGAGGGAAACAATTGTGGAGCAAGGCAGACCAGATGCTGACAAAACTGGCAAATAAAGTTGATCCATCAGAGATCTGTAACAGATTTATGGCATCTTTGGCTGGTAAGCATTGCTTGGTTGTTCTGTCCAAATCCCATCCAAATTAAAAAAAAAAAAATTAATTAACTGCAAAATTGCAAACCAAGGGCAGCAAAACATGGCAAATGAAAGAAATAATGTTTATTTTGTGCTTTTTAGGCTTGTACAATATAGATTCTTTTGCTTCTACTTAGTAAACCCATGTCTCCACAGTTTGTGAATTTTGTAGTTCCCTGTTTTCTCTTTTCTATTTCTTGGGCATTTTGTTCATGTCTTTGTAGCCAAACAATTTTTCAGTATGTGTTCCATAGTTTCACATCCTTGCCTTTCGTCGTATGTCCACGACGAATCACTAATTTCCACGTATTCATGTTTGTCCAATGAATCAACAAGTGCCAAATGTATTCTTCACCTTCGCCGACCTACTTCTCCTTCGCATACTCAAACTACGATGGTTAATGCGGAATAATACCTAATGTTTTATTCGAGAACCTTCTGTTAAGCAGCATGAATTGTAGTCTGATTTCTTTGCAAATGTAACTACTAGCAAGGAGTTTTGTGGGATTTTTAAGGTGGTTGTTTGGTCTGGGTCGGTTTTCATGGAGGATTTGAGGCAACTGAATGTGGCCGAACCCTGGGTGTGGTTGGGGGATTCGAGCCTGAGATCTTGTGGGGCACAAAATAGGCTTCTGGGTTGTGGAAGGCAGGGTTTTTTTTAGCCATGGAGCTTACTTGGAGGTGTGGAAGGCAGGTTTCCTGATTGTAGTTCTGAAATTGAGCAATGAACTGGAATTCGTTATATATTGTGTTATGTTTGTATTTTTCTGGATATTTGATTTGTGGCTCTTATGTTTAACAATTCTTTTGTTTTTTCCTTTCAGATTCTACGCAGCAGAGGTTCTTCTAGCTCTGCAATATCTGCACATGTTTGGATTTTTCTCCACTCGCACACTACAATTTCCTACTCTGCCAAATCGTACACTGCAATTTCCTACTCTGCCAAACTGTTTTTCTTGTTCAGAATATTAAACAGAGACCATTCCATAATTTCTTCGTCATGTTGTTCTCAGGGTTTGAACTGGAGCTTGTGAATTTCATACTATTAGGACAACTCTATTGAATGCAGATAAAGAAAAAAAGAGGAGTTGTGCCAGAAGAGCACATGCAAGGGGAATTAAATAAAATGTTTTTAAGTTTTACGGTCTCCGTTGACCCGAACCTGTGACCTCCAGGTGAGTGTTATTTTTCTGTTATATGCAATTTTGAGTATTTTGGAAAATGTGTGGAGATATATTGAAAAACCCTGGCTCAAGCTAGAAAAGCATGGCCAAATGCTCCAACAAATTTGTTATGCGGCGATCAACATACACACCATGTAATAAGCTATAATATTAAATGGCCAAATAAACTGTTTGAAAACAACCAAAAAGGCGGAAAACCACAAAAGCATGTCAAAGTAATCACCATTGATACCAATCTTTATCTTTCCAATTTCTAAAGTTGCATCAAGATATCAAATAAAATCAATTAAAACATTACATAACACTCTAAAACCAACCAATTTCATAACTAATGAAGACACTCACTCATTGTTAGAAACAGAGTTTGTTAGTTGAAATATTTTATGATAAATTACAACTAGAGGGGATGTATTGCTGAAATTAGTCGAGCCCACAGAGGCCCGGTTGAAATCCTTCGTGGGAACCCATGAATACCTGGCTCCCGAGGTCATATTTAGCAAGGGCCACGACAGCGTCGTGGACTGGTGGATACTGGGAGTCTTCCTTTACGAGATGCTCTTCAGTCGGACTCTGTTTGAGGGCGCCGGAAAGGAGTCCACGCTCACTAATATCATCACCCAATCGTTGAAATACCCAGCTAAAATGAGCAGAACCTGCTGGACCGAGAGATCAACCGCCGACGTCGTGCAATCGAACCCCGCTCGGGATCTGATAAAAAAAAAATCAAGGGATTGGCCTTAAATGACCAACTCTGTGTTAATCATGGCTTTTTTCGGTTGACCCTTCTGTCAAGACCTTATAAGACTTTTATAAATTATGGTATTTCAAGGATGCCCTCAAATGCAAACAATAACTTGCATGTTTATTGGCCACCTCAATATTGTCACTATTGCTAGCATGTATGGAACTTGAGACCTGCAATCTGTGAATTTTTGACTTTGCTTGGTTAGACCATAAACTCTTGTCAGCTAGGGAAATCATGTTAAATTTTGTATCATAGAAGGATGATCCTGGTTCATCTCAAATGTTGTGTTTTCATTATGTTGTCCTTTATTTGTCTAGCTAGAATGCATTGTCATATTGACAAGTTTTTACTTTTTTTTTAATTCTTTGGTATAACATCTACATTGTCTTGTTCGGAATCATTTGGATTGACATGTAGAGAGATTGTCCTTTATAATTCATCAATTGTGAACTCTGAGAAACTATTGCTCGAACCTTCCTGATGTAAAACTGTGTCATAAAATACTGGCTCTTTATTGCAATCTCCTGTTTAGTTTTAGCTTTTAGATGAATTGTCAAATGTTATCTTTTAAGAATTGCCAAAGTTTGAATTTCAGTACAGTGTTTTGAATGAATGGGAGAATGGTGGATATCATGTATGAATTTCCGCTCAAATGGTTCTATTCTAGTATTTCAATGCCTATTGAATTTATTTCTTTATTTTCAACTTAATGTATGAGAAGTGATGGGGTTTCATTTTCGCATCGGTGTAAATGGGAAAGGTTGACGAATTGGAAATCAACTATACATGAAGACTCTTCTCGCATTTACGTGCTTGTTGTCTTGTTTCACTAACCACTTATCTTTGAGGAATGAGAAAATATGTCGAAGAGATCTAGCAATACAATGCCACATTGCAGAATTTAAAAACGACCCACATTCTTAACAACCCCCAAAACCCCTGTTACCCACAATCAAACAATGAAAAACACTAAAAGAGTGGAAGAAATCATTTATACTTACATATGTATTGAGTTTCCTAACAAAGTTGGATGAATTGTTGTTCTTGAAGTACTTGGGAAACGAGTCTTGTTGTCCTTCTGGATTCGGATTCTCGGTATTTTGTTAATGCATACTTCATAATACTTCTCCTTTTTCTGGACATAAATTTCAAACATAGTGCTTTTAATGACTTTTGCTCCATTTTTGGACTTCTTAGGTTCTACTTGTGTTTCTATATATGTAAATTAAATCTTCAGTGATTGATGATCCAGTTTTATATTTGGTTGGTTTGATTTTCACCAATTCCAATATATTATTAGTAGTACATGCCAAATGACTCCTCTTTATAATTTGCCTCTTTTGGAGAGAGTGGCCATTGCTGAGCATTTTAATTTTGGATTTCTTATGTTGGAACGTTGTTGTTGTATATGGTAAGTTTTGATCCTCTAAAATTCAATCTTGCTTATATCGTTTTACAAAAAAACACATATTTAAATACTGAGTTCACAAGCTCATGTTTATGGAAGCCAACCACAATATGGGCTCATCATTAGATTGTTGAAATAGCCTACAATATAAAATAAGGCACACTAACTAGAATCACTAACAATAGAGGAATAACTGATATAAGATCTTACAATGATACAATAACCTTGTATTTTCTATCTTATGGTTAGTTTTCTAGACTGCGACACTTTATCTTTTGTGACACTACTTTTGCACATTCTTTAGTTTCACAGTGAAAAATTATATTGCCCACTTGTATTGATGCAAATTTTGTTTCCCCCTTTGTGGGTCATTCATATGCCTTACAACCTAATATGCTTGGTCCTACATTGAAATTTGTTTTTATCTTTCTAGGAAGTATATCAGTGCAAAGTTCAAGCATAGTGTTTCTTATTGGTATTCTTGATATGTTGTTGATATCACTTATGTTGGCCCTTGGTTATGAAAGGAAACAAAGAACAAGGAAGAAAAGGTAAAAAATGAACTTCGCAGGAGACACAATGACTGTCACTGGGTCGAAGTGAGAATAAGAGCAGAAAAGATGGAGCGAAGTGCGGAAAATCAAGTCGTTGGATGAGGAGATCGAGGATGACAAATCAGCAAGGAAGATGGACCAAGGACGACTTAGGAAGTGGAAAAATCCACCATTGGATGCTTTGGAGCACCGCACGATAAGGAAGGAAATACAGGTTGGCGAAGTCCGAAAAAAGTGGATCAAGTTGACCTAGGGTCTTAGACACCTAGGGTTTTGGTAATTAGGGTTTTTACACCTAGGTTTCGGCCTAAGGCTGTCGGTGAGGTATTGTAATGTATAAATAAAGGTCAAGAGAACCTGGGTCGGGGAGGTATGGTATTGTTATTGATTTAGCTCTATTGTTGTGGTGAGAGGTCATTGTATTGTGAGAGAGAAGTGTTGAGGGTGAGAGCCTTCTGGTATTGTAAGATCTTCAACTGGGTGCACAGGAAGGGGGAGAGAAAGAGAGAAGGAGAGAGAGGATCTGTTGGCCAAGAGTGTAGATCAAAACTGTAAGATTTATCTTAATATATCATAAGCACAGATCTATGGACGTAGCCCTAGAGAGAGGGTGAACCACATATATTTTGTGTTGTGTGAGTGATTAATGCTTCGATCTCTGTCATTATTATATTGTTATTTTCATTATTGTGTTAGATCAATATCTATAGCTACACAAAGTAGATCTCGTTGATAAGTGATATATGAATACCGTGATTGCTATTATACAAGATCCACTTGATATTCCCCTGGTTGTAGACATCTCTATCCTGCAACCCCCTCGTCACTACTTTGAGTGAGACTTCATCTGCTTTGCAGGTGTTGCCAAAAGGGCCAGTAGCTAGGGCTTGTTGGTGTGCTCTTGAGCGTGAACCCTGGATCTGCCTCTGTGCCAACAAATGGTTCCATTGCCGGGACAGGAATCTTTTTAAGGGAATGTCAATGTGGTTCCCATCGAAGACAGAGATTCAGAAGTGGATAAAGGATCAAGAGAAGGACTTCGCTAAAGCTCAGAACAAGAACCCTAAACCGAGTATTGAAGATTGGCTACAAAGATACATCTTCACCGACACTCATGAGATCTTCTTTGGAGGAATCCATCAGGAGCTACACGAGTGGTTGGCTAGGTTAGCTGACACACAGTTTGAGATCAAATCTAGACCCCCTGTGGTTTGGACACTGACACTAATCTAGAAGGTCAAGAGAATTGACAACGTTGTATCCAGAGCAGTAGATCATTGGTTTGATAGTATCATTAGAGGGCATATCACTGAGTTTGTTGTTGACAAAACACAATCGTATAGCCAAGCCGAGAGATACTTTTTCAAAGGACCCAGAGGAAACTTTTTGCACTTTCTGAAGCTAAGAATCAAGATGCTCTTGCATGAAAGCCACATCTTGAAGATACAATAGATTGGTCGAACCTAAAAAGGCTAATGTTCAAGATCTCGGACAGCGACAGTGACACAGAAGCAGGACATACGTGCAGTGGGAAAGTATTCCGAGGGGTTCACCTTGAGAACTTGTTTAAGAAAAACTACGGAAAAGAGGGTTTCTACAACGGAGAAGAGGTAGATCTAACCGACGAAGAGCATCTAGATCCCACCAGAACAAAAGAAGGGGAAGCTGAAGAACAACGCCAAAGCGAGGCAGAAAACTCAGGGACTGCGCGGACTAATGAAGTAAGTAACGTTAATCCTCCTATTGTCCCAACAGTACTTAGCAGTCAGAATAGTCAGAACCACCAAAATCTTCAGAGTATTGTTACTAGTAGCTCAACATCTACTTAGACAAGAAGCCTAGTCAACTCTATGGCAGATTAAATGAGACTCCCTATCTTTAGAGGAGATGGATCTGAAGATCCAGATCAACATTGGTTCCTGTGTGAAGTCGTATGGAATATTAAAAGTATCACCGATGAAGCTGTTAACACTCCAGGAAACTACTTATGGTTGTAAGCTAAGTATGCCTGGTAACTTAAGAATTGAATACTTTTCAGTAGGTGGATCAATGGGATACTAAGATAGCACAATGGAGAGATTACTTATCAGAATAGCTTAATGAACCAGTGATTTTAGAGACTGTAAATCAGATGCCAAATAATAGAAAAGGTATGAAGAATATCGCTTAGACAACCAAATACATTGGAATACAGGGTTTTAATAACCAAATACACAAATAATGCAGGGTCACACTAAACGATGAGAAGTTCCTCCATTCAAATCATGAGCATAAGCTGAGCTAATTTAAACAGAGTACAGAATAAAGATGGATGAAAAATCTGATTACAGTAGCAAAAGGAAACTGTGATTTTGT
>JZKD02S1601407.1:442375-465003 GCA_000966675.3 Picea glauca
TTGCAAAGGCCTCAACTGTGGCTTGATGACACCCACTCTGCAATCTGTTCACGAACTCCATGCAACCTGCGTCTGAAAAACATCTTTGAACCTCAGGATGCGATTCCAGGAAAGAAAAGTTGCTGAGTTCTCGTTTTAACAAGAAACCACTGCGTTTTTTCATCGTTGCATGACTCCGTCGCTCGTCCACTGTGATCTCTGCAACTTTTGGTTGAACCCGTGATATGTGCTGCTGAAAGCAGTCTTGGTTTCCTCTCTGTGTTGGGTGAAATGCAAAACTAAGGTGTATTCTGTAAACAACCCGTGAAACACCACACCGACCTTACCTGATTTGATGGTGTCGGACCCTCTGAACCTCACCTGTACCTGCATCGCTGGATGTGAACTTGCCATTTTTGGTGTGATGATGATTGCGCACCAGTTCTGAAAGGATTTCAAATTACTGTCATATCCTACTATACAAGCTTAATCTGCCATGATTGCTTGCTTCCACCAGCGCATGTCTCGGATCTTATTTTGACGTGGGGGTGATCACCTCATAATTTCATGCATGCGTGGATAATGAGCACGTGATTCGCGCTTCACGCAACTACGTAGTTTAGAAAATATTCCCACCATCACGCTCGCTTGCCAATTTCACCAGCGCGCGAAAACCTCCGAAAACCCTGTTAGCTGCGGAAAGCGAACACTTTCCACAGCGCACCGCTTGATAGGAAATCCATCTTAGCTGCGGAAAGCAAACCACATATCACATCATTTGAAAAACGTTTCTTAGCGTGGAATTAAATATTCTCCGTATCGTGCCACGTGCGAACTGTCTGTCGAGCTTTCCACGCCTTGTTACTTTCCACAGCAATTTGAACTAATGAAACACCGCCCTTAGTTGTTGAAAGATATCGCTTTCCACAGCGCACAATAAGCCCTTTAACATGATGTTAGCTGTTGAAAGTAGACAGTCACATTTTCGAAATAGAAGACTTTATGGATTGATTATTTCCTAAGACACACCAAAACCAAAAAAAATTCCGACTGTAAAAACTCAAAAATGACTTGAAGATACTACTGAAAGCTATGATATCCACCAAAACTCGGCCAAAAAGATGGTTTCATTTTGGGAGTTAACAGAAGCCATCAAGAGAACCTAGTTCAGCACTACGCTAAGGGACCGCGCACTGAGTTGGTACATGAAACTTTTCCAAGGACTGGCACAGCCTAAGCCCCTGAATGAGATCAAGAATGCGCTGATTGTAGAGTTTAAGAAACCTAAGTCGGAGTCACAATATATTACAGAACTAAAAGAGATTAAACAAAGGGTAGCAGAACCTGTTTGGGAGTTCAACCAGAGATTCAAGACCCTAACAGGCCGATTAACTTTTTAGATCCCCGATGAACAGAACAAAGAATGGTTCATCATTGTGTTGTTACCACACATAAGAGTCCCTCTGATGCAGTAGCAGATTGCATCATAGGTAGAATATTTGGAGATCGCCATGAAGCTTGAATCAACACCGATGGGAGAATATAGCTCAGGCATTAGCCAGATCATGAGCCAACTAACTAGTTTGTCTTTACAGGTCGAGGATATGAAGAAAGATAAGGGAAAATACAAAAGGGAAGATATCTTGTGTGTAAGATGCATATCTAAGCCATGATAAGGAACACTGTCCCTTATTTCATGAGTACTTGGCCTCAGGGGTTCCGAGCCCCTTGAAGCAAGTTAACCTACCCTGGTGCGATGTATGCAGAAATAGGCATCATCCAGGTGAGTGCTACTACATGCAGAAGTATGTTCAGACACCCACAAACTTGTATTGTACATTCTGTAAATCAGTGGGGCATGATGATCGATATTGTAGAGCTTATGATCTCATGCATGAAAGGTCGAGAGACATATACAAGATTCAAGGTGAAGTACAATAAGAAGGAAACACTCTATAGTACAACTCTCCAGGGAGAGGAAACTTCAATTCTCGCGGTGGATATAGAGGATGAGGATGAGGAGGAGGTATGGGCCAAGGCCAAGGACAAATAATCTGTTACAATTGCGTGCAACCATGACATTTAACAAGGGATTGTCAGAATCCTTGTACAACCTGTAGTTACTGTAATTCCTTCGAGCATGTCATAGAGGAATGTCTTGTGCTATTGGCTAAACTTCAGGAAAGACAAGGACCTCGGCAGAACCCACAAGTAAAACTGATATATGCTAAACCTCACAGAGAAGACCCTAGATTAGTTGTTATCACTCGAGGAAGCGCTGCTACAGAAGAAGATAGAGCAACCTAAGGAAAGATTGAAAATGACCACAGAGTCAGGAAAGCTACAGAAAAGACCCCAACGTTCGATGCTAAGAAAGAAAGATAGATATTCGAGGAGGCAAGAAAAGAGTTCAAAAGAGGTCAAGGATCTTCATCAAAGAGACAACCAGAAATCAAATAATGTGGCATGCCTCAGGTGTTTGATCTGTCTGCATCGTCAATAGAAGGGAAAGATGTAAGAAAACTCATGGAATTTTTGTGCACTTGCGTTAAGTTGATTCAAGATAAAGGCGTTGTACAAGAATAACAAGATTTAATCAAGAAGTATGAGCTAGGAAATATAGACCCCTTACTGAATAGGGCAGTGCACCAAATTGGAAAAAGGAGAAGGACAAATAAAGAATTACACTTGAATGCTCAGATATGAGAGTATGAGATAGACTATTTGATCCTTGACTTAGGGTCGGAGGTCAATGTCATGATGAAGCAGACTTGGGCACTGATGGGAAAACCCAAGATAATATATTCCCCTACCAGGCTTCACATGGATAATCAACAAGTTGTCAACCCATTTGGACGATTAGAGCATGTCCCAGTGGACATCGATGGAGTAACAACCTTTGCATATTTTGAGGTAATTGAAATTGTTGATGATAACTACCCTTACCCTGCATTGTCAGGAATTGATTGGGCCTTCGAAAATTCTACTGTTGTTGATATAAAGAAAAGATGCATGACATTTGATAAAGTTGGCCTTAGGGTCATTGCACCTTTAGATCCATATGAGGGTCCACGATATACAGATCCTATCAGAGAAGAAGACCATGCATTTGAACTAGAAAACATCTACAAATTAACAGCCAGACAACAGGATTATATCAACCCTACAACTGATGGGAATCTAAGCTAGCGAAGTGACATCACATGTTCATCCGACTCATAAGAAGTACTGGAGAACTGGAAGAACCATATGTATGAAGTATCTACAAGAAGATGTGCTATGATAACCAGAGAATTTCATTGGATTGGCACAACAGTGAGTAATCTACCCACATTTGATGGGATGAACTCCTTAGAGAACTTCTTATCAGAATTTGAGACAAGTCTACCAACACAACAGAGGCTGTTGGAAATGGATGAGGCCATGAAATCCACACTAGCAAGATGGTGGGGAACGCACAAGGGAAACATCACAGACTAGACACAATGTCGAAATTTGATGACAACGCGGTTTTCAGCACAAGTAGGAAGTTGCGAAGTAAGATACACAGGTCGAAGTTTCCCAAAGGACCATATACGAAGCTGCAAAGAGGCCTGGAGTGACGTTCCTAGAGAACAATGGGTACACAGATTCATCAATACGCTGGATACCACCCTGATTAACTAGTACCTTCAAGTAGAGTTGTGCCTCGTCACTTTAGAATGGGAAGGTATGATCCAGAATTTTATAACCACCTTTTTTTTTGAAAGTGAATCTCCTTCAGTAGATCAAACACTACAGATGGTGAGACAGAAAGTATTTAAGGAGGCATATGGCCTCCCTTTGGAGCAAGAAGAGGATGAATGGACTACGCCCCTACAGAAACTGCAGATCTGCTACAACACTAATGTCGACGAAGGCGATAATCCAAGGAAGGTGAATATCGCAGAAATAGAAGGCCAGAGAGATGTGGAAGGACCAGGAGTTGAACTACCATTCATTGGACAACCGATAAAGATAAAGAAATTCAATATTGGGACAGAGGAGACGCCAAATCTTGCCAATGTCGGAGATTACTGGGACGCTACTACCATTGACAAAATCACAGAATTATTGCATGAGTATCAAGACTTGTTCCCGACCAAGTTCATTGATATGAAGGGTATCAAAGGACCTATGGGAGAGATGAGAATACCTTTGAAACCAGATGAAAATCCAATCAAGAAAATACCCTACATATTGAACTCGAAATATAAGGAAAAAGTGAAGATTGAGCTCGACAGAATGTTGGAAGCAGGGATTATTGAACTTGTCGAAGAGTCGGAGTGGATTAGCCCCATGGTAGTGCAAGATAAGAAGATAGGTGAGATCAGGATTTGTGTAGATCTCAGGAAGCTGAATGATGCTTGTCTACATGATCATTTCCCTACACCATTCACGGACGAAGTGTTGGATAACGTGGGAGGCCAAGAATTATATTCTTTTACAGATGGTTTTTCAAGATACCATTAGAGCCGCATCGCCAAGGAGGACCGTCATAAGACTATGTTTTCCATAGAGTGGGGATCCTACCAATATACAATAATGCCATTTGGATTGAAGAATGCCCTAACCATGTTTTCCAGGGTGGTGGTTGAAGCGTTCAAAGAATTTTTTCATAAGCTTTTAGAAGCATACTTTGATGACTGGACTCTTTTTAGTTTGTTGAAAAATCATATTGAATGTCTAAGGCTAATGCTGGATAAATGTAGGCAGTGTCAAATTGCTTTGAATTTGAAGAAGTGCATCTTCTTCTCACCATTTGGAGTATTATTAGGTCATATTGTATGCAAGAAAGGATTGTTGGTTGATCCATCCAAGATTACAATTATAGTTGATTTGCCACCACCTACTTCAGTCAAACAACTGTGCACTGTGCTAAGACATACTGGCTATTATAGGAAATTTATCAAAGGATATGCTCAGATTACTGCACCAATGGAGAAGTTATTAAAGAAAGAATGTCAGTTCGGCTGGACAGAAGAATGCTAGTAGAGCTTCGACACACTGAAACAAAAGATGGTGACTGAGCCTATTCTAGTCTTTCCAGACTGGAGCAAGGAATTTAATGTGCATGTTGATGCATCTTCCATTGCATTAGGAGAATTACTGGCACAACCTGGGGAAGGGGACATTGATCATCCATTAGCATTTTCCAGCAGGAAGCTATCCATAGCTGAAGTTAATTACACCACTACAGAGAGAGAGGGACTAGCCATGGTGTATTCATTGGAAAAATTCCGCCACTACTTGTTGGGAGGACACTTTAAAATGTTTACTGATCACTCTGCGTTGAAGTACCTAGTCAACAAGCCAGTGTTGGGGGGGGTGAATCTTCAGATGGATTCTGTTGTTTCAAGAATATGATTTTGAGATCATAGTTAAGCCAAGAAAAATGAATAAGGGTCTAGACCACCTGTCGAGGTTGGAACATGGTGAAGAACCTACCAGTCTGGAGGATACATTATCGTATGCACGACTGCTCGCCATTAGAAATATTGATGACCACTTCATAGACATAGTCTAGTTCCTATCAGCAGTAATGGCTCCAAGTGAGTATACAATCCCCAAGAAAAAAAAAAACTAGTGGTGCGCGCTGCAGATTTTTCACTGATAGCTGGTCAGCTATATAAAATGGGACCTGATGAGATACTAAGAAGATGAGTTATGGAAACAGAGCGATCAATGATCCTCGCAGAAGCTCATGAAGGCATCGCAGGAGGACATTACCCAGGGAAAGCAACTGCGCAGAAGGTTCTGCGAGCTAGCCTTTGGTGGCGTACGTTACACATAGATGCTAAAGAATATAACAAAGCATGCGATGTATGCCAGCGAGTTGGAAAACCATCCCGAAGAGATGAGATTCCATTAGCACCACAGATGACCCTATAGGCATTTGAAAAATGGGCCATTGACTTCGTGGGACCTATAAACCCACTAGGAAAGTGCACAGGAGCAAGGCATATTATCACTGCGACAAAATACCTGACTAGATGGGCCGAAGAAAGAGCAGTCAAGGACAGTAGTGCAACTACAGCTGCGCGTTTTATATTTGATGACATAATTACCATATTTGGATGCCCTAAGGTCCTCATGAGTGATCAAGGTACACACTTCATCAATAAGACAGTTGCAACCTTGATTGAAGAATTTGCAATCGACCATTAGAAGAGTACACCTTACCATCCACAAGCAAACAGAACGGTTGAAGCATTCAAAAATATCTTGGAGACAACATTGACAAAGATTTGCAGCGTGAATAGGAATGACTGGGATTTAAGAGTACCAACAGTACTCTGGGCTTATAGAACCACTTGCAAGAAATTAACAATGCAGACCCCTTTCAAGTTGGTTTATGGTCATGAAGTTGTTGTCTCGATGGAGTACTTGGTACCGAGCTTAAGAATTGTTGCATTTATAGACATGGATGATATTGGCGTTGTTCATGAGAGGCTAGCACATTTAGTCGAACTGGAAGAAGACAGATTCATTGCAGGCTTCCATCGGTAAGTTCAGAAGGAACGAGAAAATTCCTATCACGACAGGCACATTAAGAAGAAGGTATTCAAGCAAGGTGATTTAGTACTGGTATATGACAGTAAGTTTATCAAACACCCTGGGAAGTTCATAACGCATTGTCTTGGACCATATGATATCACCTATATCACAGAAGGAGTAGCTGCACAACTGAAGACGTTGAATGGAGAATGGAAAGAAGGATTGGTGAATGGGAGTCTACTGAAGTTGTACTATGACAACCAATTACCTCACAACTCTAAGTAAAGGCATGAGGAAAAGGGTTCAGGTACCAGGTGTAGTTGAAACTGGGTACCAAACACAGAAAAGACAGTCTTCACAAGGACAGGAAGGAGGCATAAAGCAGAAAGCAAAGGCTGCACTGCGCAGGCCAAAGTCGAAATGAAACGAAAGGATCAGATCTGAAGTGCCTCGGGATGAGTCATAGGTGAGTGTTGGGGGCTTGTTGGCCCTTGGTTATGAAAGGAAATGGAGAATAAGGAAGAAAAGGTAAAAATCGAACTTCATGGGAGACACAGTGACTGTCACTGGGTCGAAGTGAGCAAAAGAGAAGAAAAGATGGAGCGAAGTGTGGAAAAGAAAACCATTGGATGAGGAGATCAAGGATGACATATCAGTAAGGAAGATGGACCGAGGACGACTCAGGAAGTGAAAAAATCCACCATTGGATGCTTTGGAGCACCGCACAAGAAGGAAGGAAAGATAGGCTGGCGAAGTCCGGAAAAAGTGGATCAAGTTGACCTAGGGTCTTAGACACCTAGGGTTTTGGTAATTAGGATTTTGACACCTAGGTTTCGGCCTAAGGCTGTCGATGAGGTATTGTAATGTATAAATAAAGGTCAAGAGGACCTAAGTCGGGGAGGTATGATATTGTTATTGATTTAGCTTTATTGTTGTGGTGAGAGGTCATTGTATTGTGAGAGAGAAGTGTTGAGGGTGAGAGCCTTCTAGTATTGTAAGATCTTCAGCTAGGTGTGAAGATCAGATCCTACAGTTGGGTGTGCAGGAAAGGGGAGAGAAAGAGAGAAGGAGAGAGAGGATCTGCTGGCCAAGAGTGCAGATCAGAACTATAAGCTTTATCTTAATATATCATAAGCACAGTTTTGTGGACGTAGCCCTAGAGAGAGGGTGAACCACGTATATTTTGTGTTGTGTGAGTGATTAATACTTTGATATCTATCATTATTATACTGTTATTTGCATTAAACTGTGTTAGATCAAGATCTATAGCTGTGCAGAGTAGATATCATTGATAAGTGATATATGAATATCGTGATTGCTCTTATACAAGATCCACTTGATATTCCCCTGGTTGTAGACATCTCTGTCCTGCAACCCCCTCATCACTGCTTTGGGTGAGACTGCATCTACTTCGCAGGTTTTGCCAAAAGGGCCAGTAGCTAGGGCTTGTTGGTGCGCTCTTGAGCATGATCCCTCGGTCTGCCTCTGTGCCAACAACTTATATAATTGAGATATTATGGTGTACCCTATGTTGATGATGTGATGAAACACAGAAAGGGAATATGGTATAAATCTTAATTAAAAGGGGAAAAGTCTGCATGCATACTAATAAAACCAAGCTAACCTATGGCTGAAGGAAAACAATTAGGGGTGTTATGTGTGACAGGTGGCAGGGATCTCTTGTAATATTCCTTTTGAGCCCAACATGCCTATAAAAAACGGTTTGAGGAACATAAGTACTCCTTACATGCCCTACATCATCTTCCTCATTCCATATATTCTCCTTACATCACTCTTCTTTACATTTCTTACATACATCATTACATTCTATTGTTTTGTACTTTCATTCTGCCTTTCTTTTGGGGTAATTGAGCTTCGGTGAACTGTGCATTTTAAAACAAAAATCACTCTTGGAGAGACTTCATAACTCACAAGGTGCTCTTTTCAGTAATTTTAGGTTAGACCTACACTTAAACATGAATTTTCAAAATGATAACTCCAAATTGTTACCATTTATCCTTAACCATGTTGACAAAAACAATAGGTAGGTTTTGATGAAAACATGGAGTGGCCTTTGGTCCATGTGTGTGCATGAATAATGTTATACTTGTTTTACATGTTTGATCACTTGGTGTTTTATGGTTACCTTAAGGTACTAAGTAAATAAGATTTTTAGGAGAACATGGAAGTAGACTCTCATCTACTTATGTATGTGCATGTAGTCTTATGCATATATCACATGTTTGGCCATTACTTTTGGAGGCTTCCATGACTACATTAAACCCTCATGAAAATTGGTTTCAATGGTGAAAACTCCTCATTCCTTGTCATTAGTTCCAACCCATTAAGAGAGATGTACTTAATAAAATGGATCAAATTCATACAAAAGGAAGTGAACATGAATTGTTGTTCTAATTACAAATTATTTACTTGTTGGACACATCTTGGTCTTTCTTAAGCCAACTTTACTCAAGTAAGAACCTTACCTTCACACAAGTAATACTTATACAATGAGTTTTTTAAATGTGTAAGAAGAGCTTGGGACCAATTCCTTACCTATCTTATCAGAGCTCAAGACTAAGACCTTACCTAAACTCAAATAAGACCAACACAATCAAGACCTTGCCTACCTAAGTATAGCTCAAGACTAGGACCTTACTTGCTTAAGGAAAGCTAGCTTAGGTAAAACCTTTCAAGACCAGCTTTTCTATATAGCTTAGTAAGGCCATGACCTTTCCCATAACGAAAGTGTATCCTACAATGCATTTTCTTCGGTCGCACTTGCAATGCATTTATATATTTCTAAAAATATTGGAATTAAATTATTTTGTTTGCAAATTTTTCATGAAAATTATAACGAGAATCATAAAAAAAAAATTATATTTCCAATTTTGAATCTACTAATCATTTATGGCATGCTTATTATATGTTCTCCTTGTACGAATATTGATTTATGCTTCTGTTAGTGCTAGACGATATGGCTTTTAAGTCAAAATAAATATTTTACTCCATCTAGCTTTTGTTATATCATGTTTGTGGTGTTCTCTGGTATAACATTGTAAGCAATTGTGAAGGTTTATCGTTGTAGGGTTTAAATTTAATTGTTTTTAGTGAGAGTTCTTTTATTAATTGGTTTTTTTGAGAGTTGAGCATCTTGGTGTTCTCGGATCATATATGCACTCCTATATGCACTCCTTTAAACACGACGACTTTATGGATTATAATTTCTATTTATGGAAATGGGTTCTTTTTTTATTGGTAAGATGTTATTCTCTCTATTGGATATAGTCAAAGTTATACCAAAATAATTTCATTGAATGTTGTGGTTCAAAAATGCATATCATAGTAATATCATGTTTACAAGTATTGATCTAGACAAGAAATTTCACAACTGAATATTAGGAATGTCACAAGCTCACAATCAATACTTGTACACTTCTTCATTCACTCCTTTTTTGTTTCAAATACGTTCAACACTTAAATCTCGCCTAATGTTTAGTTGTGAAAAATTATGCAACCTTGAACAACCCCAAGAATGCATTTCACAGTTACGACTTGTAGGGTTTGTGAAAAATTATACTTTGCTTGAACATGTTACCTTGTCTTCGATACTCGATTATTTTTTGGATTCTAGAATTGATGCCATGATTAGGGTTTACAAGAGCCTTGGGTTTCTCAGTGTTGAAAATCGTAGGAATTTGTGTCATGGTGCCCTGCAATCTCCAAAATATTCTAAGAATATCCAGTAATTTAGCTTGAAGGGTGTTTTCCATTTCATCTCCTTTGGGTTGTGAAAGATAGATGAGAATTGTCTAACACTTATTATCTCTTTGCTCGAGCATCTATATCACATTTTTTGTGAAATCGTTTCTAATATGCAAGACGTGCTAGGAATGAGTGATGACAATATTTTTTTTTGTTTTATTTCGTTCTCATAACAAATTATGTTTCAATCTTGAGTAACAAATAACTTAATATGATATATATTTCACTTGTTTCATTGTTTGTTCTCTCACTAAATATGATGATCATAAAACATATGCTACTTGGTTTTTTTCGGTGTTTCCTTTTCCCTGCTTCGGGGATATGTTAGTTATGTTCATATTCAATAGATGTAGGCCCAATCTAAAGATCGGTTGACTGTCGATTTTGAAGGGCAACGTGCCATGAAAAGAAGATACCATTTCGAAGGGCAACGTGCCATGACAAGAAGATACCAGTTGCTAGTAAAGTTTAAAACAAGACCATGAATAAAACTTACTTGGAACATAAACAATATAAACCAACCTATTGGAATTTCATCCTTCCAGTAAAGTTTAAAACAGAACTAGGAATAAAACTCACTTGCGGTAAAGTTTAAATAAACAATAGAAACAATCTTATTGGAATTTCAACCTTACAGAAACAACGATAGCGAAGGAACCGATGAAGCAATGATGAATGAGCCAGGGACTAGTGAACCAATGATCAATGAACAAGTGATGATCTAGTGATGGATCTCTTTGATGGTACTGGAACTCAATTGCATTGCATTGCAAATATATAAGCAAAAATATGAAACTTACAATGGGGAAGAAATGATGATGGCGGTGGTGGTGCTTGCCCAATATTGTCAAAATTCATCACACTTCAGAGATTGTCTGAGTCAACTTTCAGATATGAAATTCACCAGACTTAACGATATGAATTGTGAACTTCAATAAACTTAGGTTATAAAAGATTTGCAAAAATATATTATATCATTTAATGATATGTATTGTGAACTTCAATAAACTTATGTTATAATAGATTTGCAAAAATGTATTATGTCATTTTCTATTTATTGACCTAAAAAAAACATCAATGAAGATTTAATACAACTTATTGACCTCAAAAAGAGAGTCAATCAGGATTTAATACGTTGAAACTTAAGCTAACTTAGGCTATGTAAACATTCAAGAAACACAATGAACATTTATCGATTCCAAACTTAAGATATGAAAACCTTGACATAAACACTGGCGCAATAAAACATCCAACTTATTAGGCAATAGAAATTTTGATAAATGCAATTAAACTAGCATAAAAAAATAACTAATTTACTTCTCCTATGTAAAATTTGTAAAATTTTAAGAAGAACTGGAAATATGTCTAATCAAATGAAAATTAATTCATGGTCAACTACAAAGTGAATGTTAAAGTAATTCATGGTCAACTACAAAGTGAATTTTAAAGTATTGGCCTTGAGCAATTACTAATAATAGTTTGATTTGGTGAGATTATATCTTTTATCACGCACATATGCCATTCTATAAGACTAAGCATAAAAAAATTATGTTTAATAAATTTAGCTATATTAATTATAATTTTTCATATACAGTAACATGAAGTCAAATTCGAGTAACTTATGTCCGTTAAGCATAAAAAGAATTATGTTTAATAAATTCAGCTATATTAATTATAATTTTTCATATACAATAACATGAAGTCAAATTCCAGTAACTTATGTCTGTCGGTGTTAATGGTTTGGTAACATCACACTAAACATCACTTACATTCTTTGAAAATCTTTGTGATACGTTAAAAAACAATAAAACCAAACAAGCCAGCAATGGTCGCAGTCCCCTCGACGAGATTCCAGCTCCGAGAGCACATGTTATGTATTGCCACGTGTTTTTCAAATTACCACCGACACGAAAACATGGGCTCGGAGGCACGTGCTGCAATAGCAGCAGTCCCCTCCACGAGATTCCAGCTCGGAGGCACGTGTTATGTCTGGCCACGTGTTATTCACATTACCACCGACATGGAAACATGGCTCCGAGCCACCGCTATGTCTTACCACGTGTTTTTCAAATTACCACCGACATGGCCACATGGACAAGTTGATAATAAAATATTCTAAACATTCTACCTTTTCTCTTTTTTCAAATTACCATCGACATGGACAAGTTGATAATAGCATTATGGTAAACGTTCTACTTTTGTTCTTTTTTAGGTATTTTTTTGTTGTTTAATTTTGCTCTAAATTGGGCGAATCCGAGTGTCTCGAGAATGTTTATTAATGGAGAAATTTCCATGCTTTATGATATAGATATCCCTAGATGTGCAAGGTTTATTTTTATTATGGTGTAAAATAATTCTCGTTATCATTTACTCTTTTATCTCTTTGGTGGAATTTTGTTGGCATTGTGTCTTTCCTAAGTGATGCAGTAGCATCTCTTCACGTCAGCGAGCCAGCCAGTCGCATCAGCGCGCATGCATCCATGTGTTGAAAGGGAGGCGCAGCCTCATTTTAACATTTGTTATGAATGTAATTTAAATGCTTAGGCTGTTGAGCCATGGGAAGCTGTGCTTTTATGCAGGTTGTAGATAAGATTGGTTTTTAAATGCCAAATCGGCTGAGATCTAGGTCCAGGCGCTGGACTAGACAACCATTGAATGTAATTTATTAGAGTAGGTGAAATTTTGGAGGGAAGCGCTCGATTGAGCCCCTCAGTGAAAAAGAGAGTTTAGATCTCATTTTGAGTTAGTATGGTTGTAGGAGAAGAGCCAGAGAGAGCTCGAGAACACTTTGTAAATTCAGGCATTTGCCATTGTTAATATAACAAAGCAGTTTTTCCTGCATTTCGGTATGTTATATGGATGTCTGTGTGTGTTCTCTGTGTGTTGTGAATGTAAGATTGTTGATGCATTCTACAGGAGTGTGTTTGATTTCAGGCGAAGGTCTTTGAGGCTTTACACCAGGAGGGTGTGACAGAACGATGTGGGTTCTAAGAGCCGTGCACAGAGGTTGCACTTCTGAACACTACGGGTTCAGACAAAGACGTGTTGAGGCACAGGATTGAAGTCAACAACTCAGGAAGAAGACCTCTAGGTTGCTAAACACCTTGGAGGCAAGGCTGTGTAGGAGAGACACAGTTGCAGACAGAATTCTGCTGTGAATTCTGTAGAGCTCTGCCAAGTGGGCATTGAGCATACACACGGGTTGCGTTGGAGAAGAACTCTGTTGTGAGTTCTTAAGAGGACCAGAATCACTAAGGATTCTGAGAGCTCTGCCAAGTGGGCATTGAGCAAGTGCATAGGTGCACAGAGAAGAACAAAACTGCTAGAAGTTCTGGGAGAAGATACTCTGCCAGGTGGGCATTGAGTGAGTGTGCAGACAGGCACAGAAGAGAAGAGAACTCTTCGAGTTCTGGAGTTGGAAGAAGAATCCATTGAGGGATCTTCACGGGGTTACTGAATACCCAGAAGGCTCAACAAGAGGTTGCTTGGGCGAAGGATAACCAGGAGGGTGTCCATATTCTCCATCTGTGGGAGAAGAAAGACAAAATCCCTTAGGGGTCTGAGTGTTTGCAGAAGCTCAGGAGGAACAACGTTTTCACACGCATTTGCGAAGCTCAGAGTTGAGGAGTTAGCAAGAGGAAAGAGCGCAAAGGTCGAAGACTTTGAGAACGTGAAATTCTTCCAATTCTGGGAAGAAAGCGCAACAGCCCAGAAGGGGCAACGAGAACCGTCGGATCAGCGGAGAAGGAAGAGATCTGGACCATTGATCTCTACGTCCAGGAGGAGCTTAGGAGGAGTCTACAGCAGAAGGAGAGCGACATCCATCGGATCTCATATAGAAATCCCGTCAGCCGTTGGATCGAGAGAAGGCGCACAGAGGTTAAGCCTCAGGAGAAGCGCAAAGAAAGAGAAGTGATCTGAGTCATCAGATCAGGAGCATAAATCCCGTCAGCCGTCGGATTGGACAGGAGTTGCACGAGGTTTAGCCATCGGGAAATCAGAGTTCTCGAGGGCAAGAGAATCGAGACACCATAAGTCTCGAAACGCCGGGAAGATCAGAGCCATCCGTTGGCAAAAGACACGTGGCAGAGATCGAGCGAGAGTCGGGATATTGGTTATCGGGAAATCGGAGTTCCCAAGGTAGAAGGAAACGGGACATCGAAAGTCTCGAAACCCCGAGAGTAAATCTGGACCGCCCATTTGAGAAGGACGCATGGCAGCAATCGAGTGCCACCGGGGAAGCTCGACAGGGGGTCATTCATCGGTAAATCGAGATTCGGAGTTTCACGAGTCCCGTGAATATTTGCAACTGGAGTCGCGATATCGCGAAACGCGATACTTCGACAAGCAGAGACTAGCGTGGGGCCATAGAGGAGTCGGCGAGGAGGACAGGTTGCAGATCTTCGCGACGGGTGAAAAGGACCATTGACAGGTCAACGGCCATGAGCCATCGGTGATCGGGGATTGGAGAGGTGAGAAACTTTCGACAACGGGCATATCGAAACCCCGAAGCCCGATAACAGTTTTCCGGTGGGGAAATTGTTCACGACGAGTGCAGGAGGTCGTGCAGAGGAAAGAAGGAAGACCTGTGGGTCAGATTTTAACAGGGAATCCAGCAGGGAATCTAAAGAGCCGCTTCGGCTCAGAAATGGATTTTGATCGATCCTGAGAGCGGGAGAGCGCGACGGGGGTACGACGTCCTCTCTCTCTCTCTTTACGTCAAGTGGTATCAGAGCTGATTGCTTGTCTGTATATTTCAGGCAAGAGGAGAAAAGAGGAGGCGGAAGAAGACAAAGTTGTTGAGGACTCTGTAATGATTGTTGGCATATAGGCAGCAATCAAGGAGACAGTCAACAGGAATGTAAGATGAAGCTGGAGACACTCTTGATGCAGAGTGACAACAACAGGTCTGCTAGGGAGGCAGATAGACACAACAAGATGGCTACTGAAGGCCATAGAAAGAAGAGCCCAGAGCTGATGAGCGCAGCACAAATGGACAAAGATCTCGCTGACATAAAGAGAGAGATGGAGGAGCTTGAATTGAAGATGCGGCAGGATATGAAGCCGAGATGGGTGTATGAGTGGCCCATGAAGATGCCAAAGATGAAGTGGCCAGTCAGGGAGCTGATGGTCATAAGACAACGTAGGATGTTAAAGGAATGGTTGAGGTATGGTGAGAACCTCAAAGCCACAGAGGAGGAATTGGTTCAGATATGCGAACCATAGACTGGGGAAAGTCTCAACGATTTGGAATCTGAAATGAGATCGGTTGATGATCTCAAAAACTGCCAGGAGGGAAGAGAAGGAAAAATTCCAGATTGCCAAGAGGGCAATGAGTTGAGATCAGTTGAAGATCTCACGGACTGTCATGAGGACAGCCAGGAAACTTTGCATTGCCAGCTGGACAATGATCAGAGATCGCTGCAGGATCTCAAAGACTGCCAGGAGGGCAACGAGAGCGTCTCATATTGCCAGGTGGGCAGAGATGAGCGTTTGAGACTATCTGAAAGTCTCATGGACTCGGAGGTGAGTTCGATTCAGCAAGGAGTGCTGATGAAGATGGGATCGATTGATCTCATAGTCTGCCAGGAGGGCAGCGGAAGCATCCCATATTGCCAAGTGGGTAGGGATGAACAGATGAGTTGGGATCAGCCCGAGAAGTTGACCGAGCAGATGAGACTGTCTGAGGGTCTCATGAATTTAGAGATAGATTTGGATCAGCATGTGCAGCTGACAGAGGAGGAAGATCAGAATGATATTCTGATGATTGGGGGAATTGGGATATTCCTACCATTTGCCCAGGAGGAGGCAGAAAATTGTGTTGCAGATGATACAGCAACAGCAGGGCAACAGTCAGCTGTGACTGTCAAAAGTAAATTGGAGCAGACATTTGAGACTGCCCAAGCGGATGAAGGGAAGAATGAGTGTTCTGAGGAACGACTCAATGATTTCAGCCAGCGAGCTGAGAGCGTTGTAGCATTGGAGCTGACAACAGAAGAAGAAGAAGAAGCGAAAGAAGAGAGTGAGCATTCCGAGGAATGGCTCAACGCATTCAACGATGAAGCTGAAGAGACTGCAACATGGGATTTTGCAGCAGGAGAAGAAGAGGAAGAGGCAGACAACATATGTTTTGCTGAGCTGTGGCAGCAGATAGGATCCCTGGAAGAAAGGGTGAGAGTGCAGGGCGTGCACATCCAACAGGTGAAGTTTGAAAATGAAGAAGAGGGCATGGGAGATCATGATGATCTACCCATGAGGACAAAATTTTTGCAGCTGAGGAGCCACCCATTGGAGCAACTGGACGAGGTGATCAGGGAGATCATGGAGCTGATGATGAGATCATCGGACACTACCAGCGAGGAGAGGCTGAGCAGAAAGGAAGCAGCAGCAGCAGCAACAACGCAGAAGCAGCAACAACAACATGAAGGTGGAGCAGATGGGAAGCTCCAAAGACTTATTTGGGATCCAGGAGGATTTCCAACAACTTAGAGGGGAAGTGCATGAGTAGGCGCTCATGATTTTTGTAGCTGGGGAGTATGATGCATGAGCATCTCTCCATGTCAGTCAGCCAGCCGCGTCAGCGCGCATGCATCCATGTGCTGAAAGGGAGGCACAACCTCATTTTAACATTTGTTATGAATGTAATTTAAATTCTTAGGTTGTTGAGCCACGGGAAGTAGTGCTTTTATGCAGGCTGTAGATAAGATTGGTTTTTAAATGCCAAATCGACTGAGATCTAGGTCCAGGCGCTGGACTAGACAACCATTGAATGTAATTTATTAGAGTAGGTGAAATTCTGGAGGAAAGCGCTCGATTTAGCCCCTCAGTGAAAAAGAGAGTTTAGATCTCATTTTGAGTTAGTATGGTTGTAGGAGAAGAGCCAGAGAGAGCTCGAGAACACTTTGTAAATTCAGGCATTTGCCATTGTTAATATAACATAGCAGTTTTTCCTGCATTTCGGTATGTTATATGGATGTCTGTGTGTGTTCTCTATGTGTGTTGTGAATGTATGATTGTTGATGCATTCTGCAGGACTGTGTTTGATTTCAGGAAAAGGTCTTTGAGGCTTTACACCAGGAGGGTATGATAGAACGCTGCAGTTTCTGAGAGCCGTGCACAGAGGTTGCACTTCTGAACACTGCGGGTTCAGACAAAGACGTGCTGAGGCACAGGACTGAAGTCAACAACTCAAGAAGAAGACCTCAAGGTTAATGAACACCTTGGAGGCAAGGCTGTGTAGGAGAGACACAGTTGCAGACAGAATTCTGATGTGAATTCTATAGAGCTCTGCCAAGTGGGCATTGAGCATACACACGGGTTGCGTTGGAGAAGAACTCTATTGTGACTTCTTAAGAGGACCAGAATCACTGAGGATTCTGAGAGCTCTACCATGTGGGCATTGAGAAAGTGCATAGGTGCACAGAGAAGAACAAAACTACTGGAAGTTCTGGGAGAATATACTCTGCCAGGTGGGCATTGAGTGAGTGTGTAGACAGGCACAGAAGAGAAAAGAACTCTTCGAGTTCTGGAGTTGGAAGAAGAATCCACTAAGGGATCTTCGCGGGGTTACTGAATACCCAGAAGGATCAGCAAGAGGTTGCTTGGGTGAAGGATAACCCGGAGGGTGTCCATATTCTCCATCTGTGGGAGAAGAAAGACAAAATACCTTAGGGGTCTGAGTGTTTGCAAAAGCTCAGGAGGAACAACGTTTTCACATGCATTTGTGAAGCTCAGAGTTGAGGAGTTAGAAAGAGGAAAGAGCGCAAAGGTCAAAGACTTTGAGAATGTGAAATTCTTCCAATTCTGGGAAGAAAGCGCAGCAGCCCAGAAGGGGCAACGAGAACCGTCGGATCGGCGAAGAAGGAAGAGATCTGGACCCTTGATCTCTACGTCCAGGAGGAGCTTAGGAGGAGTCTACAACAAAAGGAGAGTGACAGCCGTCGGATCTCATATAGAAATCCCGTCAGCTGTTGGATCGGGAGAAGGTGCACAGAGGTTAAGCCTCAGGAGAAGCACAAAGAAGGAGAAGTGATATAAGTCGTTAGATCAGGAGCAGAAATCCTGTCAGTCGTCGGATTGGGTAGGAGTTGCATGAGGTTTAGCTATCTGGAAATCGGAGTTCTCGAGGGCAAGAGAATCGAGACACCATAAGACTCGAAACGCCGGGAAGATCAGAGCCATCCGTTGGCAAAGGACACGTGGCGGAGATCGAGCGAGAGTTGGGATATTGGTTATCGGGAAATCGGAGTTCCCAAGGTCGAAGGAAACGAGACATCGAAAGTCTCGAAACCCCGAGAGTAAATCTAGACCGTCCATTTGAGAAGGACGCGTGGCAGCAATCAAGCGCCACTGGGGAAGCTCGACAGGGGGTCATTCATTGGTAAATCGGGATTCGGATGTTCATGAGTCCCGTGAATATTTGCAACTGGAGTCGCGATATCGCGAAACGCGATACTACGACAGGCAGAGACTAGCTTGGGGCCATAGAGGAGTCGGCGAGGCGGACAGGTGGCCGATCTTCGCGACGGGTGAAAAGGACCGTTGACAGGTCAACGGCCATGAGCCATTGGTGATCGGGGATTGGAGAGGTGAGAAACTTTCGACAACGGGCATATCGAAACCCCGAAGCCCGATAACAGTTTTTCGGTGGGGAAATTATTCACGGCGAGTGCAGGAGGTCGTGCAGAGGAAAGAAGGAAGACCTGTGGGTCAGATTTTAACAGGGATTCCAGCAGGGAATCTAAAGAGCCGCTTCGGCTCAGAAAGGGATTTTGATCGATCCTGAGAGCGGGAGAGCGTGACGGGGGTACGACGTCCTCTCTCTCTCTCTGCATCACTAAGTTTCCTTTATATGTCATTATATTCATCAAACTTTCTTTTGCACTTAGGGTTACATTACATTAATTTCATATTCATTGTTGGTCGTTGATGTTATTGTTTTGATTTAAAACTTAAAGGAAAGGTAGCATTGAGGTTTTTGTGTATTGCATTGTTTGAGATTTTTATTATGGCTGTCTCAAAATTCTGTATTTTTATTCTCAACATGGGGTTTCCAAATTTAGTATTGCATTGTTTGAGATTTTTATTATGGTTGTCTCAAAATTCTGTATTTTTATTCTCAACATGGGGTTTCCAAATTTAGTATTGCATTGTTTGAGATTTGCATTGTGGCATGTCAAAATTTTATATTTTTATTCTCAACATGGGGCCTCAAAAAACTATTTCATCCATGCCAATTATTAAGATTCTTATGTGTTTTAGAAATCAATTAAGAGTAGTTGGATGTCTTGATCCTAAGAGGGGTGTTGAAATAATAGCATTGGAATATTTAAACTTGATCACTTTGAATATGATAATGTTACATCTCAAGGGGGTTTTGCAATTCGACATTGCCATGTTGTGATGTATAATATGCTACTATGAAATGCAAGCACTTCTTCCATTTATATAATTAAGTATAAGATGGTCAGATATGTTTGAAATGGTTGTGTTACACCATATATTATATGGGACATATATTATATGGGACATATATTATATGGGGTGTATGAAGATCATTTCATGACACCTTGCAAGATGTCATTTATGGAATTCCTATGTACCGGTTGCGGATCCACGGGGGATTTTATTATTGCACATGTTATTTTGGTGCTACAGTTATGGTTTATGAGACCCTTGGTCAACCAAGGGGAGAAGTGGGATTCTTACAAGATGACTTGGTAGTATAATTTTTATTTTCTTTCCTTACTTCAACTTATAATATTTAATGGTCATACTTTGGATCATTGGTAGAGGTTGCTTCAACAACATATTATGTTTATTCATCTTATTGCAGGTGCTACTCCATGGTTGATTATTAGTATAGAAATACCCCATTTCCTTTTCTTGTTCTCATGAAGTTCCAGTCATCACTTTCAATTGTTTGTTACATGGTTCAAGTCTCATTCCTAGTTGTTGTGTCCTCTTGCTTGTGTGCTTTCCTAGTAGTTTTCCTAGATGTCATTCCCCTTTCTCTAATCCATAATTTGTCTTAGGTATAATCCATTATGTCATCACCTTTTAATTTTACCTAGAAAAAAATTGTATCATACCCATATTTCATCATTTACCCACTCTTAGAGGGAACACCACCCAGTTTCATATAGTTTTCCTTGATAATTGAAATCTCATTTAGCATATTTAATTAAATCATGTTTTCCATGTGTGAACATGCCAAAGTGCTTTGGGATATTTTTCTGTTGATTATTCAAACCCAAACCTAAGTTTGAAGTGCTACATTATTTCCCTATTTTATTACAAGGTTATAAACCTTAACTGAGTCCTCATTCCCTAATTTGTAATTTAAAGGAAGGAAAAAAAGAAAGAGAAAAAAACAGAAAAATCACTAGGGAATGCAATTTATTATACATGATGAACATAACTTGAGGGTAGTGCTCCTCTTTTGAACACATGTTTAGGCAATTCACATTTAAAAAATAATATCTAGAAAGTGGTTTCCCTTATGTCAATTCATTGGAGGTTATTTATCTTCTCTAGACTTACATATGCCACCTTTATTGACTATCCTATTGACTTGGTACATATGTTGATGAGTAGGCATGTGCCCTAGGTTTTTTTACTCTCTCGTGGAGGGGTTAAAAATGTTATTCTATGATAAATTATAGAACTTTGTGATATTATTTTAATATTTGTTTGACTCATCAAACATGATCACTAGGATATTATCTATTAATTTGAGGTGGTTGAACCTAGATATAATATATAAACAAGAGGTTCATATTGTTGGCTCTTGGGGGTTATGAGACTAATGGTTTGATAGGCTATACTAACACAAACCCCATAGGAATTGGCATATTCAATCTTCAAGGACTGAAGAAGGTCTCACACCATATGCCATGAGAATCATAGAGACCACAAGTCTTGCATTGGATGTGAAAAAATAACAAATACAAGAAATCTCCATCAACTAATCATTCATTCATTCATTCATAACTACCATAAGACTATTATGCATCATTATATAAACATACATACATTCAAACCATAACTCATCAACATGCAACGATATGTGTGCTTCAACTTTCATTCATTAAACTCAAAGGCATGTAAATACATTCTCAGACAATAGAGGCCTAATCCTCCTCAAGAAACATCAATGATAACAAGAATAGAGATGCGCCATGCACTAACATCTCTCTTTCCTCACACACATTATATTTGAACATTAATATTGATACACTACTCAACTTTGAGCTCTATATTTTTTCTCTCTTTCTTCCTCTCTATTCACATTCACTATCACTCTCTTTCACTGAACAAAATGTTGGATTACTGAGAGGGGGGGTGAATCAGTAATAGAGTAATTTAATCCCTTTTCATCATAAAATGCAATTTTTATATCAATGTAGCATTATCATCCAATAGTTGCAGAGTAAATAAACAATGAACAAATGAACAATCACACACATACACAATACACCAGTGTTTTACGTGGAAATCCAAAGCAGGAGAAAACCATCGAATGCTTCTTCTTATGTATTTAATAATTACATTCATTGGAAGTACCGACTTCCTTTGTTTTCCAACTGCAACTTGAAGGAGGCTCCAAAACCCTAGTTTCTCAGGCTACAACTTGAGGGAAGCTCCAAATCCCCAATTCTTTAGATACAACTAGAAGGAGGCTCCAACTCCCTAAGTTCTCTAATTACAATCAAAAGGTGGCTACAACCACCTATCCTTACCCCTTCCAACTGCCCCGACATACAAGTGGGATGATGGAACTACTGTCACACTATCACTGTGAGATATACTTCTATAAACCTGTACCAATCAACCTGCAACAAAAAACCTGTACCAATAACTTGAACCTTGCATCAACCTATACCTCAACTTGTAATCAACCTGTCCATAAACAAGTGCATCAACCATACACCAACCTGTAGCAAACAACATGTAATCAAACTGTACCATAAACAAGTGCATCAACCATGCACCAACCTGTACCATGAACAAGTGCATCAACCATGCACCAAACCTGTACGAATAACCTATCACAACAACTTGTCCAAACAACCTATCACAACAACCTGTTTCATCAATGTTATCAACCAAATCAGATCTACTCACCAAGATCAATCACCAAGACAACTCTCAAATATGTGAATCAATGAAGCATAACACAACAACTCATAATCATCAATATGTGCTTCTAATAATATACCAATACAAGTATGCTACATCATCGATAAACCACGTGTCAATAATACTACTAACAAGTGCCTCCAACCATGTACCAAGTATGTACCAATCATGTATCAACTACTCATCAACTATGACTCATCAATATGTACCAACATCATCAACTATAC
>JZKD02S1601407.1:465053-488705 GCA_000966675.3 Picea glauca
CCTGCAAACCTTCCTTAACTTTAACAACAAGAGACTATAATTTTCATCAAACTTTACTTTAGTCTCACATGACTAGTTTTGGATTAGTCAACAACCCTAACTTGAAATAATCATAGCTATGTACCTGTAATGAATAAACATTTGAAAATAGTACACAATGTTCTTCAGTGTGTTTTATGCAATTCCTCCAAGTGTCACTACTTGGAACCTCTCAGAAAAGGAGCTATAGAAAATATGGCATACCTTGTTGAATTCTAGCTTATTCTAGAGAGCTAACTTGTAGAGCATGCTCCACACAATATTTGTTGTATGGATCTGAAAATTGTACACATATTACTAAAAATTGTACTCTAACCAACACATTTTTTCTTACTTAATTTGGATTTGTTATGAAGAAGTTATGACGTTTTTACCAAAAACACGTATTTTAGACTAGTTTCACCACTATCCACAAGTCCTATTTTCCACGGAGTGTAACTCCAAAACTACAATGACCCACAAGAAGAAATTTATACCATGACTACTTGGATATGTTTCCTCAACGAACTCCCAATTTTATGGTCTGAATCATTATAGAAAAAAAATTTATCGTGAAAATGGTGAGATGACCTGTAAATAACATACCTTAGAAATAATCATCAAAATAATTTATCCTCCCTTGAATTTAAGCCTTCTTTACATCACCTTCCCTCTAAAATTTTTCTTAGATATCCTTTGGTTACCTCAGTCACTTGTAGATATTCAATATGCTCAAGTGTGATTAAAATGAGAGAGCCTTCCCTCTTATTTATACTTTTATGTAGCTTCCTCAAGGGGTTACCTTTTAACCATCTTAACCCACTTTCCTTATTTTAGGGCTAACCCACTTCTAACCACTTGTCCACTTACTATTTTCTCCATTAACTTTAGTATTTAAATAATTTTTTTTTTATTCACTTTGAATTATAGTACACTCATCACTTCATTTTATTATTTACCTTCTAAAATCTCTTAAACCACTTTGACCTTTTGGGGCTTCTAGATGACTCATGAGGGTTCTCCAACTTCACATGGCCATAACTCTCTAACAATGAGGATTTAAGTGACGTTCCACATACCACCGTAAATGGAATGGCATTTACTATCCATCTATAATAGTCTTACCTACAAATATATCAAAATTCATACCAGTATCCATCAAACGAACGTGGGTCCATTACCCAAACCTGGGTTCTCCAACTTCACATGGCCACAACTCTCTAACTGTGAGGATTTATATGACATTACACATACCACCAGAAATGAAATGGCATGTAATACCCATATAGAATAGTCTTACCTTCAAATATATTAAAACTCATACCATTATACATCAAACAAACTTGGGTCCATTACCCAAACCTTTATGCTACCAGACTTTCTCCAAGGGTTGACATCAATCACTAATGGTTGACATCAATATACAATATCACTCTCCAATGGTTGACATCAATGAAAACCAACAATCCATACCAACTGTCCATCAACCTAAGCCAATTGTTGACAATCTCCCCCTTTGGCATTGATGGCAACACCAACATTGATGGCAACACTTAGTCATGATAAAATTCATTCTTATACTCCTCATCAATGTTTATATCTCTCCCCCTTTGACATCAATGGAAAAGGGTATCTCCCTTTGGGGATTCTCCCCCTGACTGAACTCTCCTCGGTCTGCTCCCCCTGTCTACATACCTATTTTCTCTCTCTCCAAGCATTTCTATCCTGCATCTGATAAATCTCTCCCCCTTTGTCATCAATGGAAATTGTGTCTTTCCATTTGGGGTTTCTCCCCCTAACTAAACTGTCCTTGGGGATACCCCCCCTGACTGAACTCTTCCTGAAACTAACCCCCCAACCTGAACTATCCTCTTTGTGGTGCTACCTTGTGTAAATATAAGACATATAAGATAAGCATTCAAAATAATTCATTTTGGAGTAAAAATTACTCCAAGTCTCCTGCGAAAATACTCAAAGGCTTCCCTTGGAAGAGGTTTTGTAAAGATGTATTCCACCTGTTCTTTTGTACGCACATATTCAACTCTTATGTTCTTCTCTACAACTTGTTTCTGTAGAAAGTGATACTTTATTGGAATGTGTTTCTTCTTCGAGTGCATCAGCGAGTTCTTTGAGATATTGATGGTGATTTTATTATCACAATAGATTTGAATGAGCTCATCATACTCAACTTGTATATCTAAGTAGAACTTTGCTCCATTAGTGCTTCATCAGTCATCAATAGAACCTGCCCAATCTGCATTTGTGTAGGTAGTAAGTGATAGATATATTACTTTTGGATACCATAATCCAAACTCTTATGTTCCTTTGAAATATTTGAAAATCCTCTTTACTGCTAAGACATGTGATTCCTTTGGTGCTGCTTGAAATCGTGCCACCTGTCCAATTGCATGTATTACATCTAGTCTAGATGTTGCCACATATAGTAAGCTACCAATCATTGACCTGTATTTCCTTTGGTTTGTAGACTTTGAATCATCATATTTTCTCAACTTGCAACTGGTTTGCATAGGAGTGGTAACTAGTTTTCAATCTTCCATTCCAAACCTCTTTAGCATTTCTATGATATACTTAGTTTGAGAAATAAAAATTCCTTGGTTTCTTTGAAATATCTGAAGACCCAAAAAGAATGATAGTTCTCCAAGTAATGACATTTCAAATTCATTTTGTATATCCTTGGTGTAGAGGTTGTTGTCTGCACTTCCTTTCCATAGTTCGTAGGGAGTTTTTTCATTGTTGTTTATGAGCATTAATCTGTTTTGAATGTGAACTGTTGTATGCACTGCATGTGTTCAAAAAATATCTGTCAATTTGGAATCCATTAGCATTGTTCGAGCCATTTATTGTGTAATTATCATCCATTATGATAATGTTACTTTGTCTTTGAACCACTCTTTGAATCAATATATGAATCCATGCTATCGTCCATACTATCCAAGAGTCTGCTTGCGCAAATCTCCATACTGTTGACCCATTTATCACTATACTATCATGGAGTCTTTATTAATCCATCAAAGTTTACTTCTGCTAACTGACTGTTATGGATTTGTCCTCTCAAACTCTGCAAGTTTCTCGAAGGATGGTTCTTTGGTCTATCACAACTATCACATAGAATCTCCCTATCTAATATTCATATTACCCGGGATTCTCTAAGTCAGATGTCTCAGAACAATTCTTGCTCTAATGTGTATTCATCATCATCTTCATTGGTATATTCATCATCATCTTCATTGGTAGATTCATCATCTCTCTGAGCTCTAGCTTCTTTCTTTCTGTCTATGGATTCATCTTTCACTACAATGCCTAAAAGTAAAATATATTGAACTTGTTCTTTATTTACCCATCCTTCTTTTCTTTCAGTTATTTTCCAAACCTTTCGGTATCTGACATATTTCTTTTTCTCTATAGAATTTTCTTCATCTCTTTTTATTTCCAATCTTGCAATCTCTGGGACCTGGTTTTTGTTCACCCGTTCTTCATGTTTTCTTATCCATACTTTCTTATATCTGATATCAATGTTCTCTTTCATGGAAGTATCGATCATGCTTCTACAATCACTAGCTATGTGTCCATAGTTATGACATTTGTAACATTCAATCTTGCATGGGGCCACATATTGACTTCTTTCTTGAACATTTCTTTTATAATCTCTACAATCTGCAACCTTATGTCCAAAATTAGTACAATAAAAACAATGACCATAAAAGAAATTTGCATACCTGGGAGTCAATGATCTTATTTGTTGTGTAGTCCTTCTGAATTTCTTTCTTGACTGATTATGATCATGATCATGATTGAATCTTCTTTGTGGCTTGAACATGAATGGTCTTCTTGAAGATGTGTTTTCAATACTTTTTTTAGATTATGGTTGACCATGATTCCTTCCTTTGAGTACTTCTGCATAACTCTTTCTAGTTTCTTCATTCTTCTTTTCTAGCAACCTTGAGTGCTTCTCTTCATTCTCTATAACTGATGTGGATGTTTCTATCTCTTCAACGTTCTTGTTGAGCTTGACTATTTTACTTCTCAATGTGACAACTTCTTCTTCTTTCTTCATTATCTGAGACTTCATGACTTCTTATGTTCTTTTTGCTTCTTCAAGATGAATTTTTGATGTGATTATTTCTTCTTCAAGTCCTTTCCCTTCTTGACCAAACTCTGCCTCAAGATGGTTTAGATCATTAGTTATTACCTTAAGATAATCTGTCAATATCTTCTCTCTCATTTCTGCTTCTTCCTTCCGTGCTTCTATGTTGTCTTCCAAATACTATTTTTGATATTCAAGATTTTCTTCGATCTTTCTGGTTTCTTCTAGCTGATTTATTAAGTTCTTGATGACCTGTTGGGATTTTTAAAAAATGTGAACACTTTCCTTATGTTTCATCAATTCTTTCTTGAGTGACTTTTTTTCTTCTCTTAGTTCATCTAAAGGACTAATCAATTCTTCTTCATAATTGTCTTCTTTTCCAATTAGTTTTTTTGTCTCATTTCCTTCATGGAATTCTATTTCAAGATGTCCACATTTTTCACAATTAAAGCAAAACAACATACCTCTGGTGATTATGTATTCTTCATATTTTGAATCTATTTGACATGGTGAACATAATTCTTCTTGATCTGTATCTGCATCTTCTTTGCAATTTTCTGAATATGTGATGGGTGAAGAATATATGTCATGTAACTTATCCCAAAGTTGTTTGGTTGATGAACATTACCAACCTTTTCACTTACCAGATTAGGTAATCCTTCCCAGATGAAATCCATTTCTATTTTTTTATTCTTCTTCAATTCCTTCTTGGTTGCGGTCTTTTCCCTTTTGAAACTATCATATCCTGTACCAACTGATAGCCAAATATAATGTCCATGTGCCTGTAAAAATATGTTCGTCCTTATTCTCCACATCTCATACTTAAAACCATTCTGACCATTAAACATTGGTACTCCATTCTCAGAATAATCCATGATCTCCTTCCAGTGCTTAAACTATTTCCTGAAGGAACCAACTCTGATACCAATTGTTGGATTACTGAGAGGGGGGTGAATCAATAATAGAGAAATTTAATCCCTTTCCCCCATAAAATACAAGTGTTATATCAATGTAGAATTATCATCCAATAGTTGCAAAGTAAATAAACAATGAAAAAATGAGAAATCACACACATACACAGTACACCAATGTTTTATGTGGAAACCCAAAGAAAGAGAAAACCACAGAATGTTTTTTCTTATATGTCTTTAAGAATTACATTCATTGGAAGCACCAACTTCCTTTTTTTTCCAACTACAACTGGAAGGAGGCTCCAACCCCCTAGTTTCTCAGGCTACAACCTGAGGGAATCTCCAAATCTCCAATTATTTGGCTACAACCAGAAGGATTATACAACCCCCTAAGTTCTCCGACTACAACTAGAAGGTGACTAGAACCACCTATCCTTGTCTCATCCAACTACCCTGGAGTATAAGTAGAATGATGGAACCACTGTCACACTATCACTGTGAGATATACTGTTGTAAACCTGTACCAATCAACCTGCATCAAACAACTTGTACCAATAACTTAAACCATGCATCAACCCGTACATCAACTTGTAATCAGCCAGTACCATAAACAAGTGCATCAACTATGCACCAACCTGTACCAAACAACCTATAATCAACATGTACCATAAACAAGCGCATCAACCATGCACCAACCTGTACCTCAACCTGTGCCATGAAAAAGTGCATCAACCATTGATGCAGAAGCATCACTTCACGTCATCAAGCGCCGGCCAGCCTGAGCACCCAACACGTGTTCAATGGAGAAGAGAGGCGCAACCCTCTCACTTTTCAAATTTCAAATTTTGAAATTGTATTAAATGTTGTAAGGTCGAAGAGCCAAAATCCATGCATGCACGCAGGCTTTAGATAAAGGTTGCCTTAAATGGTTGTAAGGCTGAGATCTAGATCCGATTCGAACTAAACAACCATTCAATGTAATTGAATGTAAATTAATGAGAGTTGGTGAGGATGGAGGGAAGCGCTCGAGGAGCCCCCTTTTGTAAAAAGATCTTCTTTTGTTTTTAAGGGAAGAAAAAAGAGAAGAACAGGGAGAATAGGTTAGGGAAAAGAGAGGGAGACGAGACTCTATTGCAGTCCGAGATCGAACACATTGTAATTAGACATTGATGTTAATACAAGCAGTATTTTCCTGCATATGTGTTTTCTATGTGTTTATGTGTCTTTTATGAATGTTTTGTGTTCATTCATGATGTAGATGTATGTTAAGTTCCATCTGCAAAATATAGATAGATGTTTCTATCTGTGAGTTCTTTGATTTCAGGTTCGGGTTCTTTGAGGCTTCATGCAAGTGGTTGCATGACAGAATACTGTGGAATCTGCAAGCCAGTGCAAGGAGTGCACTTTTGAATTCTGTGGCATTCAGACAGAGACATGCCAGAAGGGTGCACCAACTGAAGTCATTGACTGAAGGAGGAAGCCTCAAGGTTGCTGAACCCCTTGAAGGAGAAACTGTGCAGAGGAGAGCACAGAGAGGAGAAGAAGAATTGTTGATAATTATGTAAAGGCTTTGCCAGGAGGGCTTTGAGAAAATGCATAGGATGCATTAAGGAGAACTCTATTTCGAGTTTAGTGAGAAGAAAGAGTCGCTGAGGATTCTGGAGAATTCTACCAGGTGGGCATTAAGTTGGTGCAAGTGTGCACAGAAGGAACTCTTGTTTGAGTTCATAAACAAGAGAAGTGTCACAGGAGGAGACACTGACAGGGTTATTGAACACCCTGTAGGCTCAGTAAGAAGTGCTTGAATAGAAGGCTTCCAAGAGGGCACCAATCTCCATTTGAAGGAGAAGGAAAGGGTAAAATCCCTTAGAGGTTCGAGAAGAAAAATCTCAGGACAGATAACACAGTTGTGTGCAGGGACCCTGCAAGGAGTGTAGAGATCGAAAAACCTTTTGAGGTTTCAGGCTGAACAAATATTAGGAGGGAAGAGTTTTCAGTAACGTAGGTGAGACTAAAGATCATGGACTCATGGGATAAAGAACAAAGGTTTCATCCTTTGAAGTGTTCGAAATCTTCCAAGGTTCTGAGAGAGCGCATGCTCAGGAAGGAGAAACAATAGTCGTTGGATCAGTATTGAGAGGAGAATATCTGGACTGTTGAATCTATGTCCAGGCAGTAGGAGGAGAGAAAACAAGGAGGATAGATCTGAACCATCATATCTAGCGCTAATACCCAAAAACTGTTGGATCAGGCGAAGGAACACGGGGTTTAAATCATGGGAAGCCACACATAAGAGTAGAATGGACGGTTAGAATTCTCTGTGGAGAACTCGCAAAATTGTGAGAGACGTAAGATTGAACATCGATCTCTGATAGATCTGGATCGTCAGTCCATTTCGCAAATTCAGATATCACACGCTGGCAGGCGGAGTTCTTTGCGCTACAAAACCCTGGATCGCAAAATCATGATTTGACCTAAACCGTCGATCGAGGAGAAAGGAGAACCACGAGATTTGGTGGCTTGCTACATCATGTATCGAGGTTTCAGAGGGTGAAGGAGTTGCACCTTGATCGCTAAATTCGTGAAGTGCCTAGCGTCGAGGGCTCAGGTGAACATGTGTCACGTCTATTAGGTGGGGACCGCGTGGTTGATAGGTGGCGCAAACATAGAGTGCACAGAAATGATGGAAGTAGGCGACAGGTGGCATACATGCATCACCTTGGAAGGGGTCAACCCATCACTGATTTATCGTGCTTTGGGGTTTCATAAAATAGGAGCATGAGGGCTCAACACTCCAACTCGTGAAGTTGTGAGTTGCGAGTGGTGCTAGAGTTAGGCCCTAGCTGGCTGTCACTTGTAGAGGCGCTGGCGAAGAAGAGCCATACTCGTATCGCATCTCGGGTATCGGCGTTTGGAGAAAGAGGAGTTGAGAATCATCGACTCACGAACTCTCGAGTTGCAAAAGGCACTTGCGCTAAGGCCCGGTTGTGGTCGCATGGAGACGTAAGGCTCGTGCCTGGTGTTAATTTGCACAGGGTGAGTTTTCATGAAAGACATGTGGATCGGATTCATGAGGTTCCAATAGGGATTCGAGGGAGCCGCTTCGGCTCGAGGAGAATTTAGAACAATCCTGTGCGGATCTCGGCCCAAGGGTCGGGGGTCTGCGACAAGTGGTATCAGAGCCACTTTCTATCTGTAGACTGCAGGCAGAGGGAGGCAGAGTAGATAAATAAAATACTATGATACACACCATCAAGTGGTATCAGAGCGAGAATCTACTTTTATCCTGTAGGTGAAAGGAAGATGGGGATACTCTCAGGTGTAGAGTGATCCATAAGTTTTCCAGGAGGGCAGACAGGAATAGGAAGATGGTTACTGAATGCCATGGATTTGGTGGAAAGAAGAACCACCAACAACAAAGAAAATATGAGATGGATGAAGATCTCGCTGAGATAAGGGTGAAAATGGAAGAGCTTGCATTGCAGATGCAGCAGGATGCAAAGCCACATTGGGTATATGAATGGCCCATGAAAACAAAGGTGAAATGGCCAGTCAAAGAATTGTTGTCCAGAAGACAACAAAGACTATTGAAAGGATGGTTGAGGTACACTGAAAGCCTCAAAGACATAGGGGAAGTGGTTCATGTGTGTGAACCAGAAGCTGGGAGAAATATTAGTGATGATGAGGAGAAGGGATCAGTTTCAGATCTCATAAACTTCCAGGAGGGTAGGGATGAATTTTCGAATTTCCAGGTGGGCAATGAAATGAGATCATTGGATGATCTCATAGACTGTCAGGGGGACAACCACAAAAATTCATATTTCTAGGTGGGCAATGGTATGAGATTAGTAGAGGATCTCAAAAATTGCCAGGTGGGCATAAGTGAACTTTTGAGTTGCCAGGTGGGAAATGGGAAGAGATCAGCATAAGGTCTTGCATACTGCCAAGGGGACAGTGATGAAATTTCAAATTGCCAAGTGGGCAATGAGATGGGATCACTGGATCTCATATACTGCCAAGTGGGCAGTAGAAAATTCCCAAATTTCCAGGTGGGCAGGGGAAAGGAGATGAGACTATTTGAGAGTCTCATGAACTCAGAGGAGAGTTTACATCAACAAGGAGTGCTGACAAGTGAGGATGAGAAAAGAATTCTGATGATTGGGGGAATTTGGTTATTCCTACCAGATAGCCCAATTGAGGCAAGAGCATGTGTTGCGGATGCAACAAAAGAAGGAGGAAAACCGACAAAGACTGTCAAAGAAGAGGAAGAAGTGGAGTAGTCAATGATGTTTGCCGAAGGAGAATAAGAAGAGCATTCAGCCGAGTTGCTCAAAATTTTCAGCCAGGAAGCTGAAATAGAGATGACTGCAGCACTGGATCCTGCAACAAAAGGAGAAGCAGACAACATGGATTTTGTTGATCTATATGAAGAATTGGCAGCCTTAGAGAAGAGGTTGATGGTGAAAAGTTTTCACATCTGACAAGCCAAGATGGAAGAAGTTGGAAGAATGCCATCAAGAGAAATGGAAGTAATATAACTGCCACAGGAAGAAGCCAAGCAACAATTCAGTGAGGAGACTGCAGAGCTGGAGTCTGCA
The DNA here is from genome assembly GCA_000966675.3 of Picea glauca. NCBI lineage: Eukaryota > Viridiplantae > Streptophyta > Pinopsida > Pinales > Pinaceae > Picea > Picea glauca. The sequence goes on from JZKD02S1601407.1 coordinate 474,686, forward strand.
GCAGTGTGGTGACTCAGTGCCACAAAGGGAAATAAAGACAGCATGGGATATTGAGAAGATCTACCCATTGACAAGATAGAATTTCAGTAGAGAAGACTGCATACAAAGATCTAGCCACTGGAGAAGCTGGACGAGATAATTGAGGAGATCAGAAGGTTGATGATCAGAATAGAAGAAGTGGTCAGCAAAGGGAATCTGAGCAAAGGAGAACCTGTCGTAGCAGTAGGGAAGCAGAAGAAACAACAACAACAACAAAAACAAGGCAATGGAGAAGATGGACAACTCCAAAGAACTGTTTGGGATCTAGGTGGATTTCAACAGCAGAGCTTGGAAGCTCATGAGAAGGAGCTCATGATTTTTCCAGCTGAGGAGTATGATGCAGGAGCATCACTACACATCATCAAGTGCCAGCTAACCAGTGCACCCAAAACATGTTCAATGGAGAAGAGAGGCACAACCCTCTCACTTTTCAAATTTCAAATTTTGAAATTGTATTAAATGTTGTAAGGCCGAAGAGCCAAAAGCCATGCATGTACGTAGGCTTTAGATAAAGGTTTCCTTAAATGGTTGTAAGGCTAAGACCTAGATCCAATTCAGACTAGACATCCATTTAATGTAATTGAATGTAAATTAATGAGAGTTGGTGAGGATGGAGGGAAGCGCTCGAGGAGCCCCCTTTTGTAAAAAGATATTCTTTTGTTTTTAAGGGAAAAAAAAAGAGAAGGACAGGGAGAATAGGTTAGAGAAAAGAGAGGGAGCTAAGACTCTGTTGCAGTCTGAGCTCGAACACATTGTAATTAGACATTGATGTTAATACAAGTAGTATGTTCCTGCATAGGTGTTTTCTATGTGTTTATGTGTCTTTTATGAATGTTGTGTGTTCATTCATGCTATAGATGTATGTTGTGTTCCATCTGCAGGAGATAGATAGATTTTCCTATCTGTGAGTTCTTTGATTTCAGGTTTGGGTTCTTTGAGGCTTCATGCAAGAGGTTTCATGACATAATACTGCGGGTTCTACAAGCCAGTGCAAGGAGTGCACTTATGAATTCTGTGGAGTTTAGACAGAGACATTCCAGAAGGTCACACCAGCTGAAGTCATTGACTCAAGGAGGAAGCCTCAAGGTTGCTGAACCCCTTGAAGGAGAAACCGTGTAGAGGAGAGCATGTAGAGGAGAAGCATAATTGTTGAGAATTTTGTAAAGGCTTTTCTAGGAGGGCATTGAGAAAATGCACATGATGCATTAAGGAGAACTCTATTTTGAGTTCAGTGAGAAGATAGAGTCACTGAGGATTCTGGAGAATTTTTCCAGGTGGGCATTGAGTTGGTGCAAGTGTGCATAGAAGGAAATCTTGCTTGAGTTCATAGAGAAGAGAAGTGTCATAGGAGGAGACACTCATAGGGTTACTGAACACCCTGTAGGCTCAGTAAGGAGTGCTTGAACATGAGGCTTCCAAGAGGGCACCAATCTCCATTTGAAGGAGAAGGAAAGGGTCAAATCTCTTAGAGGTTCGAGCAGGAAAAGCTCAGGATGGATAACACAGTTGTGTGTAGGGACCCTGAAAGGAGAAACCTTTTGAGGTTTCAGGTTGAAAAAATCTCAGGAGGGTAGAGTTTTCAGTAACGCAGGTGAGACTAAAGATCATGGACTCACGGGATAAAGAACAAAGGTTTCAGCCTTTGAAGCACTCAAAATCTTCCAAGGTTTGGAGAGAGCGCGTGCTCAGGAAGGAGCAACAGTATCTGTTGGATCGATACTAAAGGGAGAAGATATGAAATGTTGAATCTACGTCCAGGCAGCAGGAGGAGAGTGCGCAAGGAGGATAGATTTGAACCGTCATATCTAGCGCTAATACCCAACAACCATTGGATCAGGAAAAGGCACACGGGGTTTAATTCCCGGGAAGCCGCACATAAGAGTAGAATAGACGGTCAAAATTCTTTGTGGAGAACTCACGAAATCATGAGAGCCGTAAGATTGACCATCGATCTCATATAGATCTGGATAGTCGGTCCATTTCACGAATTTAGACATCGCGAGCTGGGAGGCAAAGTTCTTTGCACTACAAAACCATGAATCGCGAAATCACGATTCGACCTAAACTGTCGATCGAGGAGAAAGGATAACTGTGAGATTTGGCGCCTTGCTACATCATGTATCGAGGTTTCAGAGGGTGAAGGAGTTGCACCTTGATCTCTAAATTCGTGAAGTGTCGAGCGCTGAGGGCTTGGGAAAACACATGTCACGTTCGTTAGGTGGGGACCGTGTGGTTGGCAGGTGGCGCAAACATAGAGCGCACAGAAAAGACGGAAGTAGGTGACAGGAGGCGTACATGCATCGCCTTGGAAGGGGTCAACCCATCACTGAATTATCGTTCTTTGGGGTTTCGTAAAAGAGGAGCACGATGGCTCAACAATCCAACTCACGAAGTTGCGAGTTGTGAGGGGTGCTAGAGTCAGGCCCTAGCTGATGGTCACTTGTAGAGGCACTGGCGAAGAAGATCCATACCCGTATCGCATCTAAGGTATCGACGTTTGGAGAAAGAGGAGTCGAGGGTCATCGACTCATGAACTCTCGAGTTGCGAAAGGCACTTGCGCTAAGGCTCGGTTGTGGTCGCATGGAGATGTAAGGCTCATGCCTGGTGTTAAGTTGTGCAGGGCTAGTTTTCATGAAGGACTAGTGGATCAGATTCGTGAGGTTCCAATAGGGATCCGAGGGAGCCACTTCAGCTCGAGGAGAATTTAGAACGATCTTGTGCGGATCTTGGCCCAAGGGTCGGGGGTCTACGTCAACCATGCACAAAACATGTATGAATAACCTGTCACAACAACCTATCCAAAAAACTGATCAAAGCAACATGTTTCATCAATATTATCAACCAAATCATATCTAACCACCAATATCAATCACCAAGACAACTCTCAAATATGTGCATCAACCAAGCATAACACAACAACTCAAAATCATCAATATGTGTTTCTCATAATATACCAATACAAGTATGCTACATAATCCATAAACCATGTGTCAACAATACAACTAACAAGTGCCTCCAACCATGTACCAATCATGTATCAACTAATCATCAACTATGACTCATCAAGATGCACCAACATCATCAACTATACACCTCATGTATGTGCCAACTCATCAACTCCTTGTCTCAACCATGTACCCAACATGTACCTCAACCAAAATCCCTCATCAATTTCATCATCCAAATATGATTTGTAACTTTCTAATAGACCTATGGTATATTATCACATACCTGCAAACCTTTTTTAAATTTAACAACAATAGACTATCATTTTCATCAAACTTTACTTTATTCTCACATGACTAGTTTTGGATTAGTCAACAACCCTAACTTTAAATAATCATAACTATGTACCTGTAATGAATAAATATTTGAAAATAGTACACAATGTTCTTCAGTGTGTTTTATGAAATTCCTCCAGGTTTCACTACTTGGAACATCTCGGAAAATGAGTTATAGCAAAAATGGCATACCTTGTTGAATTATGGCTTATCCTAGAGAGATAACTTGTAGAGAATGCTCCACATGGAATTTGGTTGTATGGATCTGAAAATTGTACATAGAATACTAGAGATTATACTCTAACCAACACATTTTTTCTTACTTAATTTGCATCTGTTAAGAATAATTTATGAATTTTTTACATGAAACACATGTTTTAGACTAATTTCAGGACTAGCCACAAACCCTATTTTCCATGGAGTGTAACTCCAAAACTACAATGACTCACAAGATCAAATTTGTACCACAACTACTTGCATATGTATCCTCAACGACCTCCCAATTTAATGATTTGAATCATTATAGAAAAAAAGTTATTGCGAAAATGGTGAGATGACCTATAAATAACATACCTTAGAAAGCATCATCAAAATAATGTGTCCTCCCTTGAATTTCAACCTTCTTTACTTCACCTTCCATCTGAAATTAGGCTTAGATATTCTTTGGTTACCTCAGTCACCTGTAGATATTCAATATGCTCAAGTATGATTAAAATGGGAGATCTTTGCCTCTTATTTATACTTTCTTGTAGCTTCCTCAAGGGTTTACCTTTTAACCATCTTAACCCACTTTCCTTATTTTAGGGCTAACCCACTTCTAACCACTTGTCCACTTAGTAATTTCTCCATTAAATTTATTATTTAAATAATTTATTTTTTATTCACTTTGAATTATAGTACACTCATCACTTCAGTTTATTATTTACCCTCTAAAATTTCTTAAACTGCTTTGACTACTTTGACCTTCTGGATCTTCTAGATGACTCATGAGGGTTCTCCAACTTCACATGGACATAACTCTCTAACCGTGAGGAGTTATGTGACATTCCACATACCACTGGAAATGGAATGACATGTACTATCCATATAGAATAGTATTACCTACAAATATATCAAAATTCATACCATTATCCATCAAACAAACTTCGGTCCATTACCCAAACCTGGGTTCTCCAACTTCACATGGAAACAAATCTCTAACCATGAGGATTTATGTGATGTTCCACACACCATCGGAAATGGCATGGTATGTAATACCCATATATAATAGTCTTACCTTCAAATATATTAAAATTCATACCATTATAAATCAAACAAACTTGGGTCCATTACCCAAACCTTTGCGCTAATGGAAATCGCTACCGGACTTTCTCCAAGGGTTGACATCAACCAATAAGGGTTGAAATCAATCTACAATATCACTCTCCAATGGTTGACTTCGATGAAAACCAATAATACATACCAACCATCCATCAACCTAAGCTGATTTCCTGACACAAAAACCCAACCCATTGCATATTCGCATGCATCCACCCATATATTTCACGGAGCATGGAAAACATAAATAACATGTCATCTCATCCACAACCTCAACCATGACCAGTCAAGTTGTTACAAAAGCAGTTACAAGATATTATAGAAGATAATCCATGATCTTACCTACATGCGATCTCTTTAAGTCCATTCCGCATAGTACACAATCGATTGGCACGCGCAATATCTCCTTAGTTAGCACATATGCTAAACTTGGCAGTGTGTGGTGTATCTGATTGGGCATGCACAATGATAACTTTTTGAGTGAATGTAGCTTCTACAAAACCTTAGGTGCCAACAGGCCCTCAACACTATTAGTTGGCTCAGCCTCGAGCCAATGACATTGTCTAAGGATGGATAGAGCAGGTCGATGACATTATTGTCATGAGGTCTTGGATGACTTCTTTGAACTAGCCATCTACCTCGTCAAAAAATTGTTGTAGATTCTATATCTTATTGCAAAAATTGTTGACATCATCTGATGTGATTGTTGGCAAGGTGAGGTTTTTTTTCTCCATTATTTGATGAAATTGAGCCACCATTGTAGGAACTCAAGAAGTGATAGTAGAGCTCACAAACATCATTACTCAACAACTCATTTAGGCAGCATGTTTTATGAATTAGAAGAGTCAAGCAGCTTCCCAAAAGTGTCTCCTCTTAGGAATCAAAGAAAAATATATTATTTTGTCATCTTGCAAGGAGAGCTTAGGATGTTTAAGCCACCATCCTTTGATGGTGAAAATAGAAAGGGAGATGATGTTGAGACCTAGTTTCTTGGAATCAAAAAATATTTTCTGTTGCAAAACTACTCATCTAACCTAGAATCAAGGGTTTACACATAACATTTGCATGGATAAGCTTCTATGTGGTTGGATTAGTTGAAACAAGTCGAGCACATTGATCAAAACAAGATTTCTTGGAAGAAATTGAAGACACACTTCTAGGAGGAGTATCTTTCATAGCACTATTATGAAAAGAAGATGTAGGAGTTCTTTGAACTAAAGTTGGGGAGCATGAACATGTAGGAACATGATAAGAAGTTCCTAGAGTTGCTGAGGTATGTGTAGGGATAATTTTAAGGATGGAAATTTTTATTAAAATGTAGAAATATGGGATAATCTTTCTATTCCTTAATATGCAAAATGTGAAATGTTTGGTGATAGTTTTGTAAAAATATTCAAATTTCTAATGATTTTATATAGTTTCTATAATGTTTTTTCTATTTTTAAGGTAAAATAATTTGATTCTATGGAATTTGGGTGAATCGTTTTTAGAAAAAATGGAAATTGATGATTTTTTTTTGGGAAAAACCATGGAAAATCATCCCATTGGTGAAATTTATCCCCTAAAATCATCTATGGGTATGTGGGTTTTATCAAACAGGAGAAGGTGAAAATACAAATGTTTTTAGGTGGACTTCCATCCTTCTATAAAGACAAAATTCAATTTGATGAACCTAGAACTCTATCAGAGACCATTAGAAAGGTCAAGTACTTGTGAGAGCAAGGTAAAGGTATAGAATATTTTTAGAAATCTTGGAATTATAATAAGAATGAGAAATCATATCAGAGAAGGAATTGTTTCAAACCTCCTTTCAATAGAAACAATCCTAACACATATCAACAAAATCAATCTACTAAGAATGAATCTAATATGGAATACTCCTTGGAAAAAGGGGAAGGATACCAATCAAATGTTGGGGATGTGTTGACGGGTCCAAATGGCATGTCAAGAAGGTAAGGAAAAATTCCCAATGGTGAGTATTAATTAGAATTTCTCTTGTTTGGGATGAAAAATTCAGACCAATATGTGGGCCTAGTTTCCACTTACATTCATATTACAAAAAGGAGGATGAATTGTCTTCCAAATAATTCTTTCTAAAATTAAATTTAACTACTAAAAAAAATATTAAACCTATCTATTCTACTCTATTTCTAACCTATCATGATCAAGAGACTTTATAACAATATAGACATAGTAAACGATTATGATATTGACTATATAAGTAGTTCATTTCAACAGTAAGAGAATTAAATGATAATGAAATAGACAATAACCATAAATAGTTATATATTATACATATAACACCATCAATGCATCTATTAGTAATAAAAAATGATCTAGGTGGATATCTATGGCCACCCACCTTTTCCAACTGGTTCAAAACAATTTTCTAACAATTTTGGTAATTTACTATTTTTAGCAGTTTTTAACTTCCGGGGCCATTTTGAGGGTCTAAATGAAGGTTTTTTGGGATAGATCTTCTCAATGATAGCCAGAGGCTATGATTGAGCCCCCAAAATTAATCTCCTCGATGATACCTTTCCAACAAGATATCGTGCACCACAAACAAAGATCGTATGCAAAAGTTACGACACTAGGAAGTTGATGTACTAACTTACCCAAATGAGGCCCACATGACTTTTGGCGCTTCATCTCCTAGGGTTAGGTTTTTGGATGTCTAGGGTTTTGAAATTCCTGTTTATTTTTTAATGTCCTTCAGAGCCTCATTGTAACCATATTCTTGCGAATGAGCACAACCATCACATCTCTTCTGAGAGATAAGCCACCACCATTCCAACAAGCTTGTTTTCCGCTACATTTTACAGTTTCAGCTTATTTCCTTATTGAATAGAAAACTAATTTTATTGTATCTCTATTATTTTGTGTTAAACACCTGTTAATAATCTGTAGTCATTTCGTTCTGCTCATAAAATATGGATCAGTGGTATCAGAGTGGTCTACTCCTTGTCTTCTTAATGCATGTCCCCAATGAGGTCAGAGTACAAAGAGTTGGGTCTCAAGCTTGTTTCTATTGAGGAAAAAATATCTCGCATGCCCAAGCAACCTCTCATGGAAGGAGAAAATAAATATGATGGGATAGGATATCCTTTCAAAATGTTTCTTGAGGAAGCCCTCACGCAATAGAGGAACGAGATGATTGATAGTTTCGCGCAAATCCTTCGGTGACTACTAGCATGCAACACATCTTCTTTGAGCGGAGGCGCCGCCCCCTTCAAGGTACAAATAAACTTCGATATTCCTATATTTGAAGGTCATATAGACACATATGTTGTAGACAAGTGGTTGAATCTACTAGAAGGGAATTTTTCTGTCCATGACTTTTCGAATAGAGAAAATATTACTTTTGCACTCCTCAAAGTCGTTCCCCATGTCAAATATTGGTGGGAAACTTTCTGTGAGAAAAAGGAAATAGAGGAAACATCATTATTTACATTCACATCCACCTCAGAATCCTTCAGGGATGCTATTAAGGAACAATACTATCCTATTATAATTTATGACGACTTGTATACCAAATGGACCACACTGCGGCAAGAAAGAGACTAGGCAGTGCCAGATTACACAAATGTCTTCCATACCTTGCGCACCAAGATGGGTATCAAATATTTAGAGTGAAATCTGGTGATCAAATATTGTGGTGCCCTGCATAGATACATCCAGACTGAAATGGAATTTATGGACATCTCATCCTTGGGAATGACCTACCGATATGCCATCAAAATTGAGTAGAAGCTCAAACAAAAGACACAACAATATGGGCCTAGAAACCCCTCAGAGAAAAAGAGAGGAAAGGGAATCCCCAACCCACAGAAAAAGGGACAAAGAAAACATGGAAAATATCAGGACAACCAGTCCAAGCCACAATAAAATAAGGACACTGGAAAGACAAAGAAAGATACTGGGAAGTGGTGCAACTTCCATAAGAGCCCCTGGCATAACACTATTGACTGCCACTCAAAGAAGTCGTTGGTGGACGAAGTGAAAGCCTATGAATTGGATGTGGGTTACGAATTTGATTCAAAACCATAAAGGGGAAGACAGATCATTGACATGGAACCCAGTGCCACCGTTGCTACCACCAAGCTCCATCTTGGTGAACCAGACGAGATAGAAGAAGGAGAGTGCCTCTTCCATTCGCAGATGTGGGTAAAAGGCACCCCGCTCCACTTCATCATTGATAGTGGTATCCAAAAGAACCTCATCTCAGAAGAGGTCGCCAAGCGGCTGGCCCTACTGACAACACCGCACCCACAAACATACACCATTGGATGGCTCCACCAAGGAAGCGATCTTCGTGTCAGCCAACAATTTTGATTTTCATACGGAATCAAGCCCTTCAAGGATGAGGTATTGTGTGATGTTTCTCCTCTTGAAGATTTTGATGCTCTTTTGGGCCAACCTTATTTGTGGAAACGTCATGTTGTATATGAGTCTAGGCCTCATAGTGTTATTATTACTTTGAAAAGAAAATTGTACAGGATACCCAAGGCAGTCCCACCTAGTGATATTTCCTTGATCTCTGCTAAGTAATGCAGGAAGGTCATCTCTCAGAAGGGGAAGTTTTTCTTCTTCGTGATTCTCTCTCAGAATGAAAGAAAGATCACAACCACATCCAAGGTCTCTGCATCCGACCTCTCCACACAACAGAAGCAAGTAGATAAGATCATGGAAGAATACTTGGATATCTTCTCCTCACCTATCGGGGTACCTCTGCACTTCCAGGTCAAGCACCCCATTGATATGACCCCTGGTGCACCGCTTCCCAATGGGCCAGTCTATTGCCGCTCTTTGTTAGTGAATGAGGATATCAAGCGACAGATCCAAGAACTTCTCCACAAGGGGCACATCCGTCCCAACTCATCAGCTCATGTCGAAGTTTCGACCAGTAGAAATGTTTCTGTAGCATTGCCACTATATTTTAAGGCTAGTAGAAATGTTTCTGTAGCATTTCCAATCACCTTTGAAGGCCTTTTTCGTACTCTTGACAGGCCATGGGAATCCATCTCAATGGACTACATGTCGTGCCTCCCATCCACCAAGTGGGGAAATGACTGTGTTTTTGTGGTTGTTGATCTCTTTTCTAAGATGGTGATTTTGGTTGCCTAGAAGAAGATCATCACAACAAAGGCCACTTCCAAGATATTCTTTGAATGAGTCTAGGTACATTTTGGAATCCCACAAACCATTGTCTCATATCGGGACAGTTTATTTCTCAGCACATTATGTTCGAGCCTCTGGTCACTGCTGGACACCAAGCTCACCAAATCCACGGTCTTCCACCCCCAGACAGATGGCCAAAACGAGGTCATAAATCGAATGATTGTGCATATCCTTCACATGTATAATTCCAAGAACCCTCGCACATGGGATGAGAGCCTTCCCTATGTCCAACATAGCTACAATCAATCCCTTCATAGCTCAACCAACCACAACCCCTTTCAGGTGGGGTTGGGATTCCAACCGTTGGGTCCCATAGATATTTCACTCCCCCTTGCAGTCACCTCGACCGACTTATCTCCTGATCCAACTAAAGATGACATAGCCACTTAGTTCATTGAGTGGATCTAGCACATCCGCAAAAAGCTTCAAGTTATCCTACAAAAGTCCAATGACAAGTACAAGTAGCGCCATGATCAACATCGGGTGCCATATTAGTTTTAGGTGGGCGACAAAGTTTGGTTGCACTTGCAGAAAGAATGCCTTACAAGACCCCATTGGAAGCTTTTCCCACTTCGTTATGGGTCATACACCATCACCAAGGTCATGAGGGATAACTCTTTTGAGCTCAAAATTCCTCCTTTCCTTGGCCTACACCCAGTGTTCAACGTGGATTTCCTTCGCCCTTATTTCCCACCATTATCAGACACCTCAGAAGTAGCAGAACAACTGAAACCAACAGATCTCAACCCCGAATGCATACAACAGGAATATAGTGATCATATTGTGGGCACACAGATCAAGGGCACTCGAAAACAAAGGATCCAACTTTATCGAGTCGTAAAAGCAGGGAAACTCCTACACCAAGGCAAGTGGCTCACCTGGGGCCAAATTCAGTAGAAATTTCCACATCTGATGGGGGAACTCAATGAAATGGATACCATTTCTTCCTAAGGATGGAGGATTGATCCATGTGGATATCAGTGGCCACCCACCTTTTCCAACTGTCCCAAAACAGTTTTCTGGCAATTTTGGTAATTTACTATTTTTAACAGTTTTTAACTTCTGGGGCCATTTTGAGGGCCTAAATGAAGGTTTTTTGGGATATATCTTCTCAATGATAGCCGAAGGCTTTGATTGATCCCCCAAAATGAATCTCCTCAATGATACCTTTCCAACAAGCTATCGTGCACCCCAAACAAATATCGTATGCAAAAGTTACGACCCGGGGAAGTTGATGTACTAACTTACCCAAACAGGGCCCACATGACTTTTGGCACTTCATCTCCTAGGGTTAGGTTTTTGGATGTCTAGGGTTTTGATATTCATGTTTATTGTAAAAAGGCCTTCACAGCCTCATTGTAACCATCTTCTTGCGAATGAGTGCAACTATCACATCTCTTCTCAGAGATAAGCCACCACCATTCCAACAATCTTGTTTTCCACTACATTTTATAGTTTCAACTTATTTCCTTATTGAATAGAAAACCAATTTTACTGTATCTCTGTTATTTTGTGTTAAGCACCTGTTAATAATCTGTAGTCATTTCGTTCTTGTCATAAAATCTGGATCAACAAATGAATAAGAATCTTGAATAACAAGCACATAAATAGTTCATATGATATATTACTTAGGAAATTATACAACAAATGATATGTATAATAGTCCCATACACAATTGAAAACATTCTTTATTTCCAAAATTCCTTACGCTCTTTATTTCATAAGAGATAATAGCATCATCAAATGATCTAGCGGGAAAAATTCCCTATCTCTTTCATGGAGCTCTCTTTTATATAATAAGAGAGTCTCTTTACTTTTTGTAACTAACAATATGACAATTACATCTTATCATTTCAACTACCTATGTTCTATATACAATTAGAATATAATAAAGAAATAAATATTACACAAAATCATGAGGATATCTTTGAAGCCATGTCTTAAACATATGTAACCCATGACTCGTATGCTTTGGCTATTTTTTCAAATCTATTTAGCTCCAACTCCTCTAACTATAGCTGGTTGTCATATACTTGGTCAATAACTTCTCTTTTGAGATCCCTATTATTTTTATTAACAAAATCATCAGTAGTTGATACTTTTTTTATTGGTTGTATCAAGTATTGAGTCATGATTTATTTGTTGACATGTATGAGCTAATCAATGGAATGCTTGTTACTATCTCAGTTTTCCTCTACTTTTTTATTTATTTTCGGTTTGCTAGGTCATGCTTGAGTGAGCTCATCCATGACTGGAATTTTAAATTGTTCCAACAACTCATCAACAAAGTTCCACATCCTAGCACAAGCTTTGTTGGAGAGGTTTATGGTTTCCTTAACTTATTGATATGAGTTTTTCTAGCTTTCCATTAATATTTAAGTTCTCCTATGTTCTTTTTTGGTGACCTTGAACAAGGCTGCAAAGGTATTTTTATGAATACCTTGCCAATAAATTATTTTATCAAATGCATGTTTTGTATCAGTATATTGGCTTTTTATCTCATCCAGATGATATGAAAGGATGATGATCTCCTCTTACTAAACCTGGATCTCATTTAGCTTCATGATTTTTTTTATGAGCCTCTCTTAACTCCTCATTATCCATTTCATCTTCTTCCTTTACAACCTCAAGGATATTAGTCACCTTATTGCTCTCTTTTAGTTGTTCCTCAACCTTTCGTACCTATTCTCCATATTCAATTATTTTTACTTTTTACTACTCAAAGAGAGAAATATTCTCATAGTGCTCTGTTCTTATCAACTCAATATCATGTGAATGATATTTTTTCAAATCTTATACTTCAGCTTTGTGTAGCTGATATTGATTATATGCTCACTCTTGAAGTCCTTTTCTAATTGTTCTTTTTGTTTTTTCAACTACTCTTCCAACACTCACACTTTTTCCTTGTAGTTAATGAATGCATCATTTATATCATTGACATTGACTAAGTTATCTCCTACAAATGTTCTTAGGAATGAGGTTATTTCAATTGCATTGGTTTGGGGATTTTGCCCCAACATCCATGAAATTATTTTATCAGATGCTTTCCTGGAGGGAATGAATTTGGTTCTTTTCCTTTTTTTCTGAACTTTTCTCAATTCCTCTCTTTGATTTGATATAAAAATATTATCCTAGAGACACAATAACATCATAAAACTCTACCATCTGAGATGAGGAAGAATAGAAACTTGTTGGGATTATATTCAATGGGGTTCAATGATTAATAGGTGAATTCAACATTGTAAGCCCTTTTACAATACTAGAGCTTGTTTTTTTTTTTTTCTTGCTATAGTTGTATCTTATTTTGTCTCTCTAATTCTGCCACCTCCTCTTATTCCTTCTCCTCTATTCTTATTGCCTCTCTTCTTCTTCTTTTCCATCCTTTTGGGTTGTTTCTTCCTTGTTCTTCTTTTCCTCTTCTCTCTTTTTTTTTTCCCTCTATATATGCTCTATCGCCATATTATTTTTATTTCCTTTTGGCTTCTTCCTCCTTTTGTTTCATTTTGTATTTTTCCTCCTTTTGTTTGGAATGTTCTTCTTCTTCTTTGTGCTTCTTGGTTTATTTCCCTTCTCCATGTTATTTTATTCTTAGTTCTTCCTCTAGTTCTAAAATTTTTCTTTCAAGTGTTGCCTCTTTTTCTTCTTGGACCTTTCTCTTGGCCTCTTCTTCTACCTCTAATGCAGCCAAAAATTTCTTTCTATGCTTAGTGAACATCTTCCTTATTACTTATTGGTCATCTTTCAGTTTCTATTGTTCATGGGTGTCTTGCATACTACTCAAAACTTCCTCATAAGACATGCCCCCCTAAAATATGGTATCCATGACATTTGGTCCATGTTTGAAAGGTGACATTAATCCCAAGTTTCTAAGATGTTCCACTACTATGCCTATAAGATCATTACCTCTAGGGATACTAGTACACAAGAATAACGTTTTGAGGGTTTTTCTTTCTTTATTGGCATGGGGGACATTAAGTAAGGTGAAGTTTCCCACTTTGATGGGAAACATTCACCAAAGTATCTTTGAACTGGTAGACAAAAATGAAGTAAATCCTACCTCCACCATTTGAGAAGAAGCTCCCTCATAATTAACCTATATGGTACATATTTAGAAAAAAGGTGAGGAGAAGAAGTACACCCAAAAATCCATATATATATATATATATATATATATATATATATATATATATATATATATATA
>JZKD02S1601407.1:488755-498923 GCA_000966675.3 Picea glauca
AAAAATCCATATATATATATATATATATATATAATGTTTCTCCATATACCATTCACCTATATCCCTGATAGCTTCAATGACTCCTTATGATAGTCTCTAAAGGGGTTGATTGTATATAATATAAAATAAGGGTGACATAAAACTATCACAAAAGTCATAGAAGTGGTCCCTATAATTATTTTCCCACAACTCTAAACAATATACATGAATTTGAGGTAAACTAGGGTTCTAATCCCAACCCATTGTAGGAAAATTATTGGAAGAACACACAACATAGATTAAATAAGTGGACATGTAAAAACTTATTTTCTTCAGCCTTGGATCCTCCCTCAAATTTTCTAATATGTTCGCTACTAATATTTGGGACGAGTTGAAGACATTCCTTGCTTCAAATACATAGTGAACAATATCTACTCACTCTAACTTGAAATGGGTGGACCCTTCTTATCAAGATAATATTCATATCAATGTGGCCAACAATATGTATGGTGCCTTGAAATATTGAATGGGGTGCAATCTATTGTCTTTCATAGTGAATGATTCATCCCCATCCCACCATTATTTGATGAAGTCTACCAGCTTGGGGCTTTAATTTCTAAAGGTATCCAAGAATGGTTTTTTCAAGTACACTTTAGGTTTTGACAGTTCATATCTTCTATCGATGTTATATGGTAGTAGCGAGGCAATTGATACTCCTACTTCATTAAATATTGTGGAAGTGTTTGAGTCTATATGGGAATACACCCGTATGACTGTCACTGTCATTATAAGGCATGATTGCATGTTTCACAGTAATTGCATAGAGCCATTTTCCTTTATGTTCATGTACACTTCTAGGTCTTCATCGTCTAGTAGAAAATATTCATGGGAGGACATCTTTCTCTTCCTAGTTTGGGCATTTCTAAAGGCCATTATGATGATTAGAAAATGTTAGTAGCATATTTATCTAACTCTTTCCTTGCACAACAACTTTTTCAATGAGTGACTTTCCTCCCCTCGTCTATGCTATGTACATTCTGTGTAGAATATGAGGACCTGTATAATTCAAAATGCAATAAGTGTTTTGTAATTAAACTAGAAATCACTATAAATATGGAAAATTTTAGAAACAATGGTTCAAAATTCACTTCTAATTATTTTTGTAGACCTATTTAACACACCTAAACTCATGAAATGATTATTTCGGTTCTTGAATTAAGTTAAGAGTACTTACCCATCAACCTTATACCCTACAATAACTGAATTCATAGTCGAAATCTTATCAAGCGGTAAACGTAGAGGATCATAAATTCTTATAGAAGGATATTCTTGTGGGAAGATGAGTATTCATACCAATAGGCCTGTGGAAACAATCTCTTTTAGGAAAACTATAATTTTGGACAGAAACCTTTCGAGAAAAGGCCTTTCGGAAAGGTAAAGAGTGGCTATTTGGAGGTAAATCCCAAAAGAGATTCACCGAAAGAATATTCGGGGGTATATCATTGGGAAGTGTGTTAAGTGTAATATTATCAAGGGTAAAGGATATAAACAATTCATTAAGTTATGTTATATGTTACTTCTTTGATAATACATAAGATTAACCTTTGTTAAAACCACATAAAATTAACAAGTAATTCGAGAAAACATTTTCCGGAGAAAGTCTTTCAGTAGAATAAGATCAAGGGATGATTCTCTATAGAAAGTTTCTTTCAGAAAAGAATGTGATAGTGAATAGGTCTTGCATAGGAATAGACTCGTGGGAAAATACTCTTTGAAAAAGTGCGGAGTGTGAGTTCTGTTCGACAACACAGGTATTCCAACAGAGGATGAAAACCTTTAGTATCCACTCACAAAACCAGATCAAAGATCAACACACTGATGTTTTGACATGGTAAAACACCTACAGGGAAACATCCACGACCCCATCCAACACGACCACTTGGAGCAGTTTATTAATGCAAAATAAAAATATTACAGAGATATTTTACAAGAGAGTTTATCACAATCTATAATCGACAAATGACCCTCCATTCTCTTTAAATAGAGATCATGGACCAATCAGGTGTTAAGCCATAGATCACTGGCTGTTAAGATCGAGGAGAATATGAACCATCAGATCACTCTGTGTCGAGAACATATCATGACCGTCAAATTTCCTAACTACAAATGCATACTAGTGGATACTAAATAAACACACTAAGAAACACACTTTTAACTAATGACACATTAGACCAAGTAGATATTAACTAACTCCTAAGTGTCTAAATATCCTAACATCCCCCCTTAAGAAAAACTTGGGATAGGATTGAGGGATTTACAATAGTGACACAGTAGGAGAAGGAAGGAGGAATTAGAGCCTATCCCCCCTTAATTAAAACTTCTTGAACTCCTAACATAGATCGAAGTTTGGAAAACTTCGCTTCTGTAAGAGACTTTGTGAAAATGTCTGCAACTTTATCTTCTGTAGGGAAAAATATCACTTCAATAAGTTGATCATGAATGAGATTTTTGATGAAGTGCATGTGTAGCTTGATGTGCTTGCTACACTGATGTTGAACTGGGTCTTTGGTGAGCTTGATGGCATTATGATTGTCATACCAAAGGATGGTTGGATTCTTCTGCTCGAATCCAAGCTATGAAAGGATTTGTAGAAGCCACAAGGCTTCCTGACTTGCATTTACCATTGTTCGCTACTCTCCTTCTGTTGAAGAAAGTGAAATAACCTATTGTTTCTTACAGGTCCAAGTGACAGGTCCTAAACCAAGGCTGAAAACATAACTTGCAATAGACTTCCGATCATTAGGGTCGTCAGCCCAATTTGAATCAATGAAAGAAACCAATAAAGGAGTCCCCCCTGAATTGTAATGTATCCCGAATTGAACTGTACCACAGACATAGCGAAGTATCCTTTTAGCTACATTCCAATGGCTTTCATGGGGTGTTTGCATATACTAGGAAACAATACCAACAACAAAGGAAAGATCAGGATGGGTATGAGTCAAGTATAAGAGGCTACCAACTAACTAATGGTACATGGGGGCATTAACTTTGAGAGAAGTACAAGTGGTAGGAAGATTGAATCTAGACTGGAAGGGAGAAGGGGTTGTTTTACAATCATCCATGTGAAAGCGATGAAGAAGGTCACAAGCATACTTATACTAGGAAAGAAAAATTCCTTCATTGGTTTGCAAGACTTGGAGGCCAAGGAAATAGTGCAAAAAACCTAAGTCTGTCATTTCAAATTTCTTGTTAAGGATGGTTTTCACATGGTTTAAAATTTTTGAGTCACTACCAGTAAGGATAAGGTCATCAACATAAAAGGACAAGGATTATGAGATGGCTTCCTACTTTCTTGGTATAGACATTAGGATCATAATAGAATCTAGAGAATCTGGTGTCAATAAGAAAGTTGTCCATTTCGTCATACCAAGCTCAGGGAGCTTTCTTAAGACCATAAAGAGATTTCTTGAGGTGACAAACAAGGATAGATTCATTCTAGACATATCTAGGAGGTTGTTCCATGTAGATTTCTTCTTGAAAATCTCCATGCAATAAGGAGGATTTAACATCCATCTGATGGAACTACCATTTATGTGAGGCAACAAGGGAAAGAACAAGGCAGATGGAATTCAATTTGTCTACAAGGGAAAAGGTTTCATTATAGTCAATTCATTCAACTTGGGAAAATGCTTTGGAAACTAACCAAGCTTTGTGTCTTTTAACACTTCCATATGATGCATACTTAGTTTTGTAGACACATTTACATCTAACAAGTTTTCTTCTTTTTGGAAGAGGTACAAGATCCCAAGTATCATTTGTCATTAAAGAATGATAATCTTCATTCATTGTTGTATCTCAATCTAGAGGAGCTGAAGCTTCTGCAAATATCTCTGGATCACGAGTCTCAAAAACTTGAGCCAAAAGAGAAGAGGCTCCCTGGAAATGTGAACGTGTTCGACGCTGATATGCAAGATCACCGACAAGACCACTAGTTGCTTCTCGTGTTGAACGAACCCATCTAGGAAGGAGTGGGATTGGTGTTGGTTCAAGTTAAAAGGACTCATCTGGAGGAATGTGAGTAGGTGGAGGTGGATTTTCATCCTCATTATCATCATCTGAAGAAGAAACTAGAATAGGAACAAAAGAAGGCACAAATTCCGAAGATGGATCGCAGGCTTAAGAAGGAACAATCGTCAAATTAGACTCGTAGGCCAAGAGTTTTTCATCAAATTTAACATCTCTTATAATAATAATTCCATTACAATGTGTTTGAAGAAGTCTATAACCTTTGACATCTTCAAACTTACATCTGGTGTAATTTTAGTCCAAGCTTCTTCTAGTGTTATATTTTTAAGACCCTTTGTGGGAGTGCGACTTACTATGTAATTTTCACTATTGATTGCTTCCTCCAAATACTTTAGACTTAATCCCTTAGATTGCATCATACAATTAGCCATTTCTTTTAATGTGCGGTTCTTTCTCTCAACAACACCATTTTGTTGTGGTGTATATGGAACTGTGTGTTGCATTTGGATGCCTTGTGTAGTGTAGTAACCTATAAAATTATTGTTCACATATTCACCTCCATTATCTGTTCTTAACCTTTGAATTTGATGTCCAGATTTCTTTTCTACAAGGTCCTTGTAGGCCAAAAACTTGTCAAAAACCCCGCTCTTAAGTTTTAAGAAGTAAACCCAGGTACGTCTGGAAAGGTCATCAATGAAAGTTAAGAAATACTTGCACCCAGAAAAGGAAGGGGAAGAAATTGGACCACACAAATCACCGTGAAGAAGATGCAAAGGGCCCGAGGCGTGCCAAGAGGCATGTTTGTCAAAATTGTCATAATGATGTTTTCTGAGAACACAACTGACACAAACACCATCTCTGCATGAAACAAAAGGAAGACCAGTCACCATCTGTTGATTACATAGTTGTTGCAATGAGCGATAGTTTAGATGACCAAACCGCTCATGACAAAGTTTGCTCAAGTCATCGCTATGAGAAACAAAAACTAATGAAAAAGATGTTGACCGAAAGTTGTCAAACTTGTACAACCTGGTAATATCATCAACAATTCCAGTTGCAGGAACATTCTTAGGATCTTTTATATCCTTGATTACAACTTGGTGAGGTGAAAACCCTACGGTTTTACCTTCACCTGAATGAGTGATTTGATATACTGATAGAACGTTACAAGAAAGACTTGGAACACATAATACATCATGGAAATGACCATTATCTACTTGAACTATTCCAGATCCTACAACACTAAGAGATATATCATCACCAACAAATATTTTCTTGGTGTTACATTCATTTAGAGAAGAAAATATATCAGTATCCTTATCCATATGATAAGATGCTGCAGAATCAATAAGCCACTCATCAGAAGTAGAAGTAGAAGTTGTATTGAAGGAGAAACCAGAAGTAGAAAGTGCACGTCCATGAGAAGAAGAATAAGACGAAGAAGTAGAATCAATATTTATGTTGTGCTTCTTGATCGCTTCTTCTAAAGTTTCCATCTTTTTGAAACATTTGGACTCATCATGACCATGTTTATCACAAAAGTTGCAATGTATGTCAGTCTTCTTATTTTTATATTTTGCTCATTTGTCACCATTAGGAATTGAAGCTATCTGAGTGGGTTTGGGACCCTTAGGTTTCTTTTTGTTGTAGTGAGGATGTTGCTTCTTGGGATACTTGGTTTTATCTTTCTGTTGAGAAACTAAGACTTTGTTGGAGGTACCTGCAGAGCTGATCACTCCAAGTTGTACAAGCTTATATTCCTCTCTAATAAAAGAATAACAAAAAGACTCAAGAGTGGGTTTTTTATAAGCCTTCCCTAGAGCCTCTCTCATGGCATAAAAGGTAGATACAAACACATCATATGCACTACCTATCTTAGAAAGAATAACATAGATGCAATGTCCTTACTCCATATTTATCTGACATTCTTCACATAAAATTCTGAGTGTTTTAAACTTAAATAGATAGTCTCCAAGGAAACAAAATTCATTTGGACTTAAGGTCAGTACTTGATTTTCTAACTATTGTGCTCAAATAATATTGAGTTTACCAAACACATATTCAATCTTTTCCCAAGCTTCATTGGGGTCATCAATTTCTTTAAGGTGGAACCTTAAATAAGGAGAGATGGACATTATGATTGGTCCACGTGCTTCGTCACTCCTATTAGCCCATTTTACTTTCTTATCAACATGAGTGGGTTATTTTTCCTTTCCCAAGGTAATCCGGTACAAGCCTTTACTTCTTAATAAATCCTCCATATGAGATTTCCATTTGAAGTAATTGGTGCTAGTAAGAAAAAGATTACTGAAAGAATTCATATTAAATATATAGCTAATATGGATTTAAAAACTGAAACTGATGATCTTGATGGAAAGATCTCAAAAAAATAGGATTGTCCATGACGAGCCGAGGTTACTAAGTTCCTTCAAGGGACCACGAAACCACCCACTCTGACTATATTGTCACAACCTTTCCCTTCTCAACAACAGGCCCAATTGGTCACTCATGACCAACCTTCCCCCTCCAATACATCCTATGTCTTAATGTGTACAGGTGATTCAAAGCAGAATGACATCACACTTACCACTCGAGCCAAAGATTATTCTTCCTCCAAAGAGAAGGTTGATGCTATCCCTCCTTCGTTGGTCTAACCATCTCCCACGTCTCCACCTACCAACGATCCTCTTCATCTTGAACGACCAAACCTCGACACCATTCTTTGCCCTCCTCCAAACAGATTCGTTCGGAAATTGGCTTTCAATCCTCATGCCTGTGCTGCCCAAAACTACAATATTGTTGAATATCTGGCCCAAGCACCATCCGTGATGTTATCCCTCGAATTCCTTCAAAGTTTCCCTATACAACATAAGGCACTATTGAAAGCTATCAGTGGAATCGACCCTGCGGATACGAATTTAATAATTTTTGACTTGGAAGATCACATTCCAAGGTTACCCCCTCAACTCGCATTCCAAATACAAGTTATTGTCTCCAACAAAAACATTTGTAGAACAGTTATCGATGAAGGTGCCTTGACGTATGTCATGTCTATTACCTGCTGGAAATACATCGGCTCTCCTCCTTTGACTGAATCCCACAACACACTCAAAGCATTTAATGGCTCCAGTTTTAATCCTTACGATGTCCTCCCTTCGTTGTTGATTATGTTAGAAGGCAAAATGGTCCGAGTTGAAGTGGAGGTCTTTGACGCTCCTCTTGATTACAACCTTCTACTTGGCCATAGCTGGATTGATTCCATGCACGTAGTTGTGTCAAATATTTTCCATGTCGTGCATTTCCCACATCAAGAAAAGGTAATTACCGTCAACCAATTATCCTTATTTAACTCGGATGCACGTACTGGAAACATACCGTTCATTGCCAACCCCCCCCCCCCATCGGATACGAGAATGTCAGTGTGGGTCTTCTTAAAGACTCCTCGTTAATGGGTACCTTCCCCATCCCACCACCCGATGTTCCACATCCAGTTGTCTCCTTGATCAACATGATCTCCACCTCTATTCACAGAACCCTTGCATCTCACAACCCATGGATGGTACCCAACCCCGACGATCATCTTCATTACGGCGATGAAATGCCTTTGAGTCCGGTCAAATCCACCTATTAGGCCATTCAATCGGCAACCCCTTCTACCCCCTCTCTTGTTTATTTATCTCCAAATCCTTTCTGCATCATTTTTCCCACGGATGAGATGATTATGTATGTTATGGAAGACACCCCTTGGGATGATTGACATCATCGTTCCATCCTCTTCCTGGAACAACATACCATCGAGAGCTGCCAACGGATCTCAACCCTGTCGACCGTTGTCGTCATTTCTACCATTCCCGAATCTACACACGATGTGTTTTCCAAAGGGAACTTAAGTAATATCTCACCCACCATCCCCCTCGACATATCCATAAAACCTGGAATTGTCGAAAATGTGCATATTGGAGCTTCATGTTCCCCTGACGAAATTGTCACCTACAAGTCGCTTTTCAAATAATCTTGTGACGTCTTCGCCTGGAGATATGAAGAAATGTCGGGTATTGACCCTGACATTGTGATACATGATATTAATACATACCCAGATGATAACCCCGTCCGACAACGCTTTCGTCTAGTCCACCCACGTAAAGTGGCTCTCACTGGATGGGTTTCCAATCTTGTCCTGGTCAACAAGAAACAAGGCATAATCTGCGTGTGCGTTGATTATAGAGACATTAACAAAGCATGTCCTAAAGACAACTTTCCTACCCCCTTCGTCGACCAGATCATCGACGATTGTGCTAGTAGTGAAATCTTCTCTCTAATGGATGGTTTCTCCAAATATAATCAAATCAATATCATTCCTGCAGACCAACACAAAACTTCTTTTATTTGTCCTTGGGGCACTTTTTCCTATCGAAAACTTCCTTTCGGTCTAAAAAATGTTGGCGCAACTTTTCAACGCACTATGTCTTATGCCTTCCATGATATGAAGCACATCGTGCAGCCATATCTAAATGAATTACCTGCTCATTCCATCCACCATGTAGATCATCCAATACACCTCCGAGCCATTTTCCTTCGATGTTGGTTTTACCATATACAGTTGAATCCCCACAAATGTGTTTTCTGCATTGAATCCGGTCGACTTCTAGGCTTTATTGTTTCACGTCAAGGGCTTAGGGTAGATCCTTTGAAGGTCGAGGCGATTCTCAATCTCCCTCCTCCTTCTTCGCTTCGCTAGTTACAAAGTTTGCAAGGGAAAGCAAACTTTCTTCGTTGTTTCATCCTGAACTATGCAGAGCTAACTCTTGGATTTACATGACTGCTCAAGAAAGGATCTGAGTTTGTATGGGATACCAATGACAACAAATGTTTCGAAGCTTTGAAACTATCTCTAACACGTACCCCACTTCTCTTCCCACCTGATTACAGTCGTGATTATTTCCTCTACCTTGCAGCCTTGGACTAAACCATCGCTATGGTCTTCGTCCAGGAGGATGATTCTCATGAAGAACATGTCATCTATTAATTTAGTCAAAGTCTTACGCCTACCGAAACCAAGTATTTACATGTTGAAAAATTGGCCTTGGCAGCCGTCCAAGCAGTTCAACGTTTCCGGCACTATATCCTCTCTCGCAAGACTATGGTAATTTCTAACTACAACCCTATGCAACACATTCTCACATGTCAACTGCTAGGGGTAAAATACTCCAAATGGATCATGATACTCCAGGAGTTTGACTTAGAATTCGAACGTGCTAAGTCCAAGAAATACTTAGTGTTTGTTGAGTTGATATGCGACTTTCCCTACTCTGAGACGGAAAATGTAGCAGCCAATTCATTACATGATGAATCCCTTTTCCTGATTAGTTCTGATGATATTTGGTATGGAGATATCATCATATATATCCAAACCTAGACTTTCCAGCCCAATTTTTCTAGTACTGACCGTCATCAAATACGCTACCAAGCCCGTTAGTATATTATCCTCGGTGATACTCTTTATCGTCATGGGATTGACTCCATTTTTTTACGTTGCCTCACGTTTGAAGAAGCCGAGAAAGCCCTAAATGACTACCATTATGGAGCCTGTTGTGGTCATATGTTTGGGTATGCTACCTCCCAGAAGATCTTGCGAGCATGGTATTTTTGGCCATCCTTATTTAAAGATTGTATAATTTCCATCCAAAAATGCCATGCTTGCTAGACCTACAACCATAAAATATCGGTGGTAACGAACGAGGTAATTCATCCACTACAATATCAGCGAACTCTTCCAGCAGTTCTTGAACTTCTCCTGGTAAATCGTCCACTCTTGTGCTAGTCAGAACAATTCTCGGTTTTCTGACCACAAAGAATTATGGATCCTCCTTCTTCTTAACTTCTGTAAGAAGTTCCTTCCCACTCATGAGAAGTACTCTGTTGCTTGCTTCCGGTTTCACTTCTTTATCCTCAATTGGACACAACATATGAGTTCTCCCATTCCTTTTCAGGGTATATGTGTTCATCCTCCCATCATGAATTACATTTCTATCATATTGCCATGGTCTGCCCAGCAATAAATGACAAACATCCATAGGAATAACATCACATAAAATTTTATCATTATATCCTCCTATCTTAATGTCAACTAAGCATTGTTTAGTGACATTTACCTGATGTCCCT
>JZKD02S1601407.1:498973-529259 GCA_000966675.3 Picea glauca
TTATCATTATATCCTCCTATCTTAATGTCAACTAAGCATTGTTTAGTGACATTTACCTGATGTCCCTTCTGTAGCCATGAAACTTTGTATGGATTCGGGTGATCAGTTGTCTCCAACTCCAACTTTTCTACCATCTCAGTTGAAACGAGATTATCGGTGCTTCCACTGTCCACGATGACCTTGCACACCCTATCCTTGGTCTTGCAAGAAGTCCTAAAAAGAATGTTCCTTTGCGCTGAGTTCTCCATCTCCTTCTCTGGCATCAAAAGGACTTTTCGCATCACTAGCGATCTTCCGTCTTCAGTGTACTCTGCCTCAACATCTTGCCTCTGTGCCTCGGTGATGTGAGCTTCCCCAGTTTCTTTCTTTTTCTCTGGACACTCGAATGAGTTGTGTCCATTTTTCCCACATATGAAGCATGTGATTACTCCACCTCTTCCTCTTCCTCTACCTCTGGTATGAGGAAACCTATTATTATCAACATAACCTCCTCTTTTCTCAGTATGTTGTTCTCTTTGTTCAACATATCGCCCTCGCTGTGAACTCCCACCTCTCTCTGTCTGAGTCTGAGGTTTCTTCCAGACATCCTTGGGCTTCTGGTATTTATCTTGGGCAACCGATTTTCCTTTGGGTTGATACCTGCCTCTGCCTCGCTAACCTTTCTTACGGCTCAACTTCTCTTCAGCTTTCAAAGCCATTTGATAGGCATCCTCCACCATTCGGATAGTTTCCATATTAATTTCATCCTGAATTTCATACCTCAGGCCATTCATATACCTGGCCACCTTTTCATCATTGTTTTTGCGATGACCTTCTCTGATATTTAACCTGTAAAATTCCTCAGTATACTCTTTCACTGTCATTAGCTTCTGCCTCAGGTTATGCATCTTCCTGAATAGAGAAATTTGATAATCCCTGGGAATGAATTTTGCCTTCATCTTTGCAATCATCCTGTCCCAGCTCTTAATTTTATGCTTGCCTTGGAAACACCTTTCAGCTTGCAGTTCATCCCACCACAAGGCTGCATGTCCTTTTAATCTTGTGACAACATGTCTGACCTTTTTATCATCTTTGATATCTTTATAATCGAAGTAAGTGCCAAGAGCTCTAATCCAATCTAGAAGCTCTTCCGCATCCAGACCCCCTTTGTAAGTTGGAATGTCCATCTTTGTTTTCGAACTCATCCGAGCGATAGCCTTAATTAAATGCTCATTGGCTACATATTCTGCTGGAATTTCTTCTTCTTCATGTCCAGCATCACCTTCATCCTCGGATTCACTGATATTTCCTGCATCAGCTCTTCGCCTTTCTCTTATCTCCATGTCCTCCATTCTGGCACGAAGATTTCACATTCCTCTTTCCACATCTGGATTCTATACTTACCTACCTCTATCTCTGGACAATTCCCTTTCTTCCTCTGGATCGGGTGGTTGTCTACTCCTTCTCCTTGGTGGCATGGTGAATTCTCCTTTTTCTCTGCTACAGAAAGCAAAGAAGCTTTTCTGTGCTCTGATACCACTTGACGCAGAGCGCGCCACCCAGGCATGTCCTCTCTCATAGGATCTTCTTCGTTCTCGCCCGAAGAACTCCAAGGTCCTTCTATTTCCCTATTGGGAAATCTGCACCCACATAAATCTTTCCCCGAGGTCTCCCCTTTTCTACCGGGAGATCAGCTAAATCTCGCTATCTCGCGAGTTCATGACTCAAAGCCTCCAACTCTTCCTCTCCAATCTTGTGACGCCCGAACTAGCGATATGGGTATAGCTCCTTGCTTTGTTAGTTCCCTCTCTACATGTAACCGTGGGCTAGGCTTAAATGTTAGCGCCTCTCGCAACCTCGCAACCTCGTCGGTTGAACCGTCGAGTTTTCACACCCCTATTCCGCGAATCCCCGAGATGTGAGAATTCAACGAAATGTTGACTTCTACCTCTAGGCAACATGTGTCAAACCTTCGACCACGCGGGTCCCACCTTATACGCTGCCACGCGTCCACATGAACCTCGTCTCTCAGCACTTCGCGACTCGTGAATCTTAACACCAATACTTCGGGACTTCTCACGGCGAGATCCCGAGGTCTTGTGCCACCTGTATTCCACTCACCAGCTTCGCTATGGCCCACACAGTCCTCCAGCTGTCAGGATATCGCTTCTTGCAACCTTGCGATCCCTGTCACCAAATTCTCGAGCCTTTTTTCGCGAGGCTTTGATACACGATCCCACGTGCAGATCCAACAGTCCCCTACAATATGGATCCAACGGTTATCCTCCTTCTCGCGCCTCGCGTCCTCGCGACTTGGAGTACAAAATTCTTGGCCTTTACCTTGCGAACTCCCGAGTTTGCGAGATCCCTCGATCTCTGACACGCGTCCTCTTCAATGGACGGCTACAATTCTCTCACCACTTCGCCGCTTCGCGTCCTTGCGCCTCCCGACTCTGAATACCCAATACTTGGGCTTTCACCCTGCGAACTCCCGAGTTCACAAGATCTCTCGATCTCTACCACCTGTCCTACTTAGATGAACGACTCCTAGCCTTCTCGCCACTTCGCTGCCTCGTGACTTGAAATACCCAACACTTGGGCTCTCAACCTGCGAACCCCGAGTTCACGAGATCTCTCGATCTCTACCACCTGTCCTACTCAGATGGACGGCTCTGATATTGTTGGGATATCCCGTCTCGCGATATCTCTGTTCTTGTTGCACAACTTTTGGGGCTTCAACTCGCGAGTCCTCGATACACGATACCACGTGTAGATATAACGACTCTTGCGAACTGAAATTGACGACTCTGTCCTTCCTGAGCTTCAAACCCTTCGGACCTTTTCGCCGTAACCTCCTTGCACCTCTGCAATATCTGACGATCCTCGTAACTTCGTGAAATATCCTCAGAGGATTTCGTCCGTCCGTTCTCCCTTGGGTAATCCATGAGATGAACAAAGTGTCTTTCATGAGACTCCTTCATCACTTCACCAACCTGCGATGTTCCTTGCAACTTCAGTCGCACTTGTCTATGTTGATCTTCAACGTCTCATAGGCCTACCCTTCCTGAGATTTACTAAATTACTCCTACCTTAATGAGGTTCTTTGCACACACTTCTTGCGGAAAACCTGCGAACACTTCAACTATTCGAGCTTCCTTTGACTCTGCGTGTGTCCGTAGCAGCAGTCCTTCAATACTTCTGCTCAATTTCACGACTGAGACTCTCCTTAGCCTGCGCACTCTTTGCACGGCTTGAGCAACCCACTTTCCCTTCTGGGTGCTTTGAGAACAAGAGTTTAACTCCCTGAGCCTTCTGTCAACACACTCCTTGTGGAAGACTTCAACTGCACTCCTTATAGGAATCCTCGCTCAAAAGAGAAACAATTGTAACTCGCCTCACTTCCTCTCAGATTTCAGTCTTACCACATGAAATCATACACACAGCATAATAACAAATGCATAACAGGAAGTAATATTCATAAGAAGAGCATTCAACATACATACACAGAGAGAACACAACAACCATGAATCTGAATCAATTCCTTCGATTAATTCAAGATCTATACATGGGTGTTTTCTACAACTCTCTGCTATTCTCCTATGCTCTTCCTACTTTGGATTATGCTGGCTTCTCTATCTATCTTACAATGATAAATGAGGGTGTCTATATCCGTTTTCCCTCCTGCGCTCTAAAACTGTCTAATCTAAGAATTCAATTCTATCTACTTGCATCTACTACTATAAATGCCTCTGTCTATCTCAGACGAGAGCGTGTGGATTGAGGTCTAATTACATTTTTTCCAAGGCGCTAAATTAAATGATCTCATTTATGTTTAGCGCATCAACTTCAAGAGAGAATTTAAAAATTCAAAAACTTGCGCTGGACGTCTTCCAACTGTCTTCTTCTTCTAGGTTGGTTTTGCTTGTCGTGAGGGATGCTCCTGCATCACAAAGCAATTAACAAAGTCCTCGTTACCATGCTTCAACGAATGAGAGGGATTCACAAAATGAGTTGGCACACGATGTTGTTTTTAGCATTGTGGGATTACCGGACATCCGTTAAGTCTGCTACTAGGTTTACACCATTCCAGTTAGTCTATTGATGCAGGAGCATCGCCAACTCATCAAGCGAGCCAGCGCGGAAGCGAAAACCAGCTGGATAAGCCAATACGAATTTGGAAAATGCCTTGGAAAATGTTGCGTAAATCGTAAATGAGTCATTTAAGAAGAGGCGCTTTTTTATATTGTAATGGACCTTGAGCCTTTAAGCTCTCGTCCTTAGGTAGATAGTTGGCATTTAATAGATTTAATGCAGTTAGATAGGAATTTAATTCTAGATTTGATAGCTTTAGAGTCCAAGAGGGAAAACGGATATAGACACCCTCCTTTGTACATTGTGTTATTATTATTATCATTAATTCAAAAGCAGGAAGAGAGGAGCATGTAGAGGATTGTATGAAGAACACCCATGTACAGGCATTTGAATTAATAGAAGAAAGCTTTGATTCAAATTCATGGTTTGTGTTGTTTATCTGTGTATGGATGTTATGCTCATGAATGTTTGCTTCCTGTCACACATTTGCTTTTATCTGTTGTGTATGTGATTTCATGTGTGTGAATTGAAGTCTGAAAAGAAGAGTGAATGTGTTTCAATTGTTTCTCTAATTGAGCCAAAGGATTCCTGCAAGGAGTGCAGTCGAATTGTCCGCAAGGAGTGCATTGACAGAAGGGCCCAATTAGAGGTAACTTTTGTTGCCATTCATCTCAGAAGTGCAGTTGGGCATAGTGTCATGCAAGGAGTGCGCAGGCCAGGGAGAAGTCTCAGGGTTGCGATTCTGAGTGAAGTATCGAAATACTGCTGCTGCAGGAGTGCATAGAGTCGAGTGACTTCAAAACTCAGTCGAGGTTGAAGGGTTTCCGCAAGGAGTGTGTGCAAGAGGTTTCCAAGAAGACTAAATTTTTGGAAAAGATCAGGAGGAGTAGGCTTTCAAATTCACTGAAGGGTAACTGCAAGGGAGCTGCCATTGGAAGTCAGAGGGAAGCGTCGCAGGTTTGTGAGTAGGCGAACGAGTCTCGTGGGGAGACACTTCTTCATTTTGTGGATTCACCAGGAGAAGAGCAGACGGTCAAAATCCTTAGAGGAGGTAACATGAAGTTTCTTGGGTCGTTGGATCTCACGGAGGTGCAAGGAGGTTACAGTGTAAGTGTGGAAGAGGTTCAACGCTTGGGAGGGAGCAGAGTCGTCGATCCTAGACAGGAGGACCATCAGATCTACCCGTGACATCGTATATCGGGGAATCGTGAGTCAAAGTACCAAGTGGTTGCAACAAGAAAATTGATCCACGATATCCCAACGAGTCCAGAACCGTTCATTGTTGAGGACGCGTGTCGGGAGATCCAAGGAAGTCGAGGATCGGAGAATTGGGGTTTTTGAAGACAGAGAAATCTTGTATGTTGGAATCGCGATCCGCGATATCCCGATGGGATAATTGTGTGGGCCACAGCCGGGGCTAGTGGAGGACAGGTGGCATAAGTCATCGGGGTTTTGCGGTGAGAAGTGTCGATCCATCAACATCCGGATTCGCGATCCCGCGAAGTCCGATATCCCGATAGAAGTGACGGGCAGTCGAGGAGACAACTCACGCGTGTTTCGGAGTTTTGGAATATCGCGAGTCGGGAGTCGGTAAAGTGAAGTGTTTGATATTGCGAGTTGCGAAACCGCGATAAGGTGAGAGAAATTCAACATTGACCAAATCCATCGGGTCTCGGGGATTTGAGAGCCCAATGATCAACAGAGAACTTGCGAAGTCGTGAGTTCTGATCCTCCGATAAGTCAAGGAAGGGGGATCGCACAGGAGAAGAGAATCTGTGGGTGTATATTTCCCAATAGGGAAATAGAAGAGCCTTGGAGTTCTTCGGGCCGAGAAGAAAGAAGGTCCTGAAGCAGGAATATCTCTTGCTTTCTGTAGCAGAGAAAGAAATTTTCCATGCTGCCGAGGAGAGAAAGACAGTCACCTGATCCAGAAGATAGGGAGGTGAGGAGAAGAGGCAGGCAGGTAGCAAATCCAGAAATGGAGAGACAGATGAGAGATCTCCGAGCAAGACTTGAAGACATGGATACAACTCAAAGACGCACAGCTGGTGCAGGGGATCTCAGTGATTCTGATAGAGAAATTGAGGCTGAACGCGAAGAGGAAGTTGCAGCCGAAGATGCGGAAACTGAACGCCTAATTAAAGCCATTTCCAGGATGGGTGCAAAAGCCAAGATGGACATTCCAGTCTATGAGGGAAATCTGGATGCAGAAGAGCTTCTAGATTGGATAATAACTTTTGACACCTACTTTGACTATGAAGATGTCGAGGAGGATAAGAAATTCAAGCATGTTGTCACGCGCTTGAAAGGACATGAAGCCTTATGGTGGGATGAGCTACAAGCTGACAGATGCTGCAAAGGCAAGCAGAAGATCAAGAGTTGGGATCGAATGATCGCGAAGATGAAAGCGAAGTTCATCCCAAGAGACTACCAAATTTCTCTGTTTAGGAGGATGCAGAACCTGATGACAGTGAAGGAATACACTGAGGAATTCTATCGACTGAACATCATAGCAGGTCATTGGGAGAGCGATGATGAGAAGGTTGCTAGATATCTGAATGGTCTGAGATACAACATTCAGGATGAATTAAGCATGGTAACCATTAGGACGGTGGAGGATGCTTATCACATGGCTCTAAAAGATGAGGAGAAACTGAGTTGGAAGAAAGGTCGGCGAGGACGAGGTAGGAGTCAACCCAGAGGCAAGTCAGTTGCCCAAGAAAGAACTTAGAAGCCCAAGGAGGAATGGAAGAAACCTCAAGGTAAGGATGAAAGAGGTGGAACCTCACAGAGGGGACCATACGTTGAATAGAGAGGGCAACATAATGAGCAGAGTGGAGGATATGCTGACGCAAATACTTTTCCTCGTACCAGAGGCAGAGGAAGAGGAAGAGGGGGAGTAATCACATGCTTCACATGCGGGAAAAATGGGCACAAGTCTTACGAGTGTCCAGAGAAAAACAAGGACATTGGAGAAGCTCACATCACTGAAGTGCAGAGGAAAGATGTTGAGGCCGAAGATGCAGAAGGCGGAAGATCGTTTATGATGCTAAAGGTCCTTTTGACACCTGAAAAGGAGGTGGAAAGCGCGGTTCAGAGGACCATACTTTTTAGAACAGCTTGCAAGACCAATGATAGGGTGTGCAAGGTCATTGTAGACAGTGGTAGCATGGATAATCTCGTATCCACAGAGATGGTAGAGAAGTTGGAGCTGGATATGAATGATCATCCAAGCCCATATAGAGTTTCGTGGCTACAGAAAGGACACCAGGTAACTGTTACTAAACAATGCTTGGTTGAATTCAAGATAGGTGGATATAATGATAAGATTATGTGTGATATTATTCCCATGGATGTATGTCATCTATTGCTGGGTAGACCATGGAAATATGACAGAAATGTGATTCATGATGGGAGAATGAACACATATACACTGGAGAAGAATGGGAGAACCCATATGTTGCTTCCGATAAAGGATAAGGAGGTGAAGCCGGAAGTGAGCAACATAGTACTTCTCATGAGTGGGAAGGAGCTTCTTACAGAGGTGAGGAAGAAGGAAGATTCACAATTCTTTGTGGTCAAAAAGCCGAGGATCATTCTGACTAGCACAAGGGTGGATGATTTACCAGTTGAGGTTCAGGAACTGTTGGAAGAGTTCGCTGACATCATAGTGGACGAATTACCTCATTCGTTGCCACCAATGAGGAGTGTGAGTCATCATATAGACCTCTTACCAGGAGCCATTTTGCCGAATAAAGCTGCATACAGGTTGACGCCACAAGAGAATGAGGAGGTGAAGAAGAAGGTCCAGGATTTATTGGACAAAGGATTGGTCAAAGAAAGTTTGAGACCATGTGTCGTTCCAACGATACTCAGTCCAAAGAAATATGGAGGTTGGAGAATGTGTACCGACTCAAGGGAGATTAACAAGATAACCATCAGGTATAGGTTCCCATTACCGAGAATGGATGATCTGATGGATTTCCTAAGTGGGGCAGAATATTTTTCAAAGATAGATTTGAAAAGTGAATACCACCAGATTCGCATGAGGGAAGGCGATGAGTGGAAGACATCCTTCAAAACCAGCGAAGGACTGTATGAATGGCTTGTCATGCCGTTTGGCTTGACGAATGTGCCAAGTACCTTTATGAGGTTGATGAATGAAGTCCTGAGGGAGTTCATCGGGAAATTCGTCATTGTGTATCTGGATGACATATTGATTTACAGTAAGTTAGTGGCAGAACACTTGAAGCATTTGGCTATAGTGATGGGGAAGCTACAACATGGGAAGTTGTTGATTAATATGAAGAAGTCCTCATTTATGAAGACAGAGCTCATTTATTTGGGTTTTGTTATTTCGGCGAATGAGTTGAGGATGGATCCGGATAAGGTAGAGGTGATCAAGAATTGGCCATCACCGAGAAATATTTTCGAGGTGAGGAGTTTTCATGGTTTAGTTAGTTTCTACTGAAAGTTCATCAGGAATTTCAGTGGAATTAATGCAGCAATGATGGATACAGTGAAGAAGAGACATAAGTATTTTCACTGGACAATAGAGGCTGAGAAGAGCTTCAATCTGTTGAAGTAGAAGATCACGGAACAACCAGTGTTGGTGTTACCATATTTCCAGAAAACATTTAAGGTGAAATGTGATGCAAGCGGATTTTCCATAGGAGCAATCTTGAGTCAGGAAGACAGGTCGGTTGCATATTTCAGTGAAAAGATCGATGAGGAAAAGTTGAAATACTCCACGTATGATTAAGAATTTTATGCTATCATACAGGCACTGAAGAAGTGGAGGCATTACTTGATCCCAAAAGAATTTGTTTTGTACAGTGATAATCATGCGTTACAGTTTGTGACTCAACAGGAGAAGTTGAATCAGAAACATGCAAAATGGGTAGAGTATATGCAGAATTTCATGTTTGTGATTAAGCATATTTCAGGTACTGCTAACAAAGTGGTTGATGCTTTGAGCAGGAAGTGTTTATTGCTGTAGGAATTCCAAGTCAAGACATTGGGTTTTGAAAGTCTCAGGGACATGTATGCAGGAGATGCAGATTTTGCAGAAGCGTATGAAGTAGCTGAGAATCCAGTTCTCAGAGATAGGAGCCCGTGGATAGACTATATGATCCAGGAGGGATTGTTGTTCATAGGCAATCAACTGTGTATCTCAAAATGCTCCATGAGGGAGAACTTGTTAAAGGAAAAACACAACGGAGGCTTAGCAGGACATTTTGGCCATGACAAAACATTCACGAAGTTGAATGAGTCATATTTTTGGCTAGGGATGCGTGTAGATGTCAAGAGGTTTGTTGACAGGTGCAAAGTTTTCTAGCATTCGAAGGGAAGGAAATAGAATGCAGGTTTTTATCAGCCATTTCCCATACCAGAGAGGCCATGGGAGGCGATAAGCATGGATTTTGTATTTGGATTGCCGAGGACGCAAAGAGGTGTTGATTCAATCTTTGTGGTCGTGGATAGGTTTTCTAAGATGGCACACTTCATTCCATGCCAAAAGACCAGCGATGTGATTCACATCGCAAATCTGTTCTTCAAAGAGATCATTTGACTTCATGGATTACCGAAAAGTATAGTTTCGAACAGAGATACCAAGTTCGTGGGACATTTTTGGAGGACCTTGTGGAAGAAGCTAGGAATTAATTTGGGATTTAGTTCTGCTTATCATCCTCAGACAGATGGGAAAACAGAGGTGGTGAATAGAAGTCTAGGAGACTTGCTGAGAAGCTTGGTGGCAGAGCACCACAACAATTGGGACAACATATTGCCACAGGCAGAGTTCGCATACAATGATTCGGTGAATCGAAGCACAGGCCGAAGTCCATTTCAGGTTGTATATGGGATGCAACCGAGAGGAGTATCTGAACTGAGGGATTCAGAACAAACTGCTACTAGCAGCGCTAGTGAAGAAGAATTCGCTGAGGTGATGAAGGAACTTCACCACAGGGTGAAGGAGAGGTTGCTAAAATTGAACCAGAAGTATAAGCGCAGAGAAGATCAGCATCAGAGACAACTTCAGTTTGAAGTTGGTGATCTAGTTCTAGCACATTTGAGAAAGGAACAGTTCCCAAGAGGAACATACAATAAACTGAAAATGAAGAAAATCGAGCCATGCAAGGTATTGAGAAAATTCATAGAAAATGCTTATGAGATTGGGTTGTTGGATGGCATCGAAATATCTCCGATATTCAATATCGCAGACTTATACCCATACAGGGCTGGAGAAGCAGAGACTAGAACTGAGAATCCAATGATCTAGTGGATGAAATAGTTGCCAGTTGCAGAGAAGCCGCAAATGGAATGCATACTGGGCAAGCGAGTGGGTAAGAAGACCAGGCGGAAGCAATACTATGAGTATCTGGTCAAATGGAAGAATCACCCAGTGGAAGATGCCAGCTAGGAAAATGAAGCAGAAATCTAGAAGCATGGAAAGACCATGCAGGAGCTCATGGACAGGATCCCATGAAAGTTTTCAAGCCGAGGAGTATGATGCAGGAGCATCGCCAACTCATCAAGCGAGCCAGCACGGAAGCGGAAACCAGCTGGATAAGCCAGCACGAATTTTGAAAATGCCTCGGAAACTGTTGTGCAAATCTTAAATGAGTCATTTAAGAAGAGCCTCTTTTGTATATTGTAATGGACCTTGAGCCTTTAATCTCTCGTCCTTAGGTATATAATCGACATTTAATAGATTTAATGCAATTACATAGGAATTTAATTCTAGATTTGATAGCTTTAGAGTCCAAGAGGGAAAACGGATATAGACACCCTCCTTTGTACATTGTGTGATTATTATTATCATCAATTCAGAAGCAGGAAGAGAGGAGCATGCAGAGGATTGTATGAAGAACACCCATGTACAGGAATTTGAATTAATAGAATAAAGATTTGATTCAAATTCATGGCTTGTGTTGTTTCTTTGTGTATGGATGTTATGCTCATGAATGTATACTTCCTGTCATCTATGGTCTAGAAGCCATCCTGCCGATTGAATGTGAGATACCCTCCCTAAAACTAGTCGTCGAACTCCTCCCAAACACTTCTGCTAAAGAAGAACGTCTATTGTATCTCATGCGATTAGAAGAAACTCGTCGCGACGCCACCCTAGTCATAGAAGCCTAGAAGAAACGCGTCAAAGCCCAATACGACAAACATGTCAAGCCTCGCGTTTTCTCTGAAGGTGATTTGGTTCTCCTTTATGAACAAGATCGAGATATGCTAGGAGCAGGAAAATTTGAGGCTATGTGGTGAGGTCCTTATATCATTAGATGAGTTTTGGATAAAGGAGCTTGCGAGTTAGTGGACTACGACGGTATCCCTTTGAGTGAACCCAGAAATGGGTTGTACTTAAACAAGTACTATGCCTAAGATCACATGTGCATGAGTACATGTATTTTATTGTATCATACTTCTTATGTGTTATTGTAGTATGCTTTTTCGTTATCTAGTCTCTGCCCTCGATCTCTTATGTTACGTTGTGTTTGGTTTCTAGATGTCGGAGTCATCGCTACCCCACATTGGCTTTGTTGATGGCGCTAGTCGTAGTACTCAGAACCTTGCTTCTTCTACTTGGGATATTTACGCCCCTACAAATGAACTTATCACTCTACGAGGTGTGTGTCTCGGTCGTGCGACCAACAATATTGTAGAGTATAACGTCATCATTGAACTATTGATTGATTCTATTTCACTCGGTATCCACCACTTGGTTGTACGACTTGATTCGCAGCTAGTAGTACTGCAACTAAGGAATGTCTATGCTATTCGAAGTCCTACTTTATTACGTGTATATTTACGAATTTTCCTCTTGGAACATTATTTTGATTATATTGAGTATCATCACATTCCTAGATGTCTAAATACATTGAATGATGCATTAGCTAACTATGTATTAGATAGACATTTGGGTCACTTATAAACCAATTGCATCACATGTATCACACAACACAATATAAGCTGGTAGAAGCCGTATATATGTATATAACGATCAAATGTTTTTACAAAAAGTTTCTTCCCGAGGACCAAAATCTCAAAATGTGAAGCTCATAGCTTCTACAAAATAGCGTCATGGGTGACACTCACGATAACACACAACTTCCCGGGCCACCCTACGAAGCAGTTGACTAATAGACTCTGACACACCTACAGTATGGCGTTGATAATGCCTAGGGATCTCCCCAATAGCGATATCTGGGATGTCAGTGGTCAACCCCTCCAAATTCTTCTCCACTGCCTCGTAGTCTTTGGCATCCCATCGTGCCACTGGAGCCGCCTCTCCTCGTCACTGAATAGGAGACATTCCTGGAGGTCGATATGGCCCCACATCTGTGTCATCAAAAAGAGATTTTTTAATTAGTTCTTGGACAAACATAAACACATTTTATATGATAAAAAATACAAAAACATTTAAAAGAACAAAATGTGTACTTCTTACCTAGGTCACCCCACTGAGCATCCTCGGGTAGGGCCAAATCCGGATCCCCTCGGAAGTCCAATCCCGCATATGCATAGTCATCAATCATCAGCACATGTGGCCGCAACCAGTCGAAAAATGAATCATTATACTTGATGATGGGCATAGCTACATGTCGGGCCATGAGGTTGCACCACCTCAACATCCTCGGATCCTGTGGGGCTAGTAAACCCCAATCAACCTATAATATCAGTAATGGGACCCTCTTGAGAAAGAAGGACACCAAAAGTGATCTGTACCCAAACTGCTTCAAGTTTCCCCTCCTGCACTTCGTCAATTGCCTCTTCATACTACGGAGAACTGCATCTGACCAGTTGAATAATCGTGGCTCTATGCACTCTATGGCGTATTGGAAGTAGCTCTGGAGATCCATGTGTGGAGCTGCGCTCCCAACCATGCATGCTATAGTGAACAAGATGGTTCACAGGGTCAAGTTTTGGACCCCCCAAATAGCAACCTTGCCCTTGCTTCTTTCTACCTCAGGAACACAGTACTGGCGACAATACTCACTCATATCGATTTCGCCACCTCAGCTACCATTCAAGCTAGCATGGTACCCACACTGTGATAACCCTGTTAGAAAGTAGATATCCTCGATATCTAGGGTCAATGTGTGGACTCCCACGTGAAAAAACTGTTGGTCCACGTCCCACATATGAACCAGGTACTCTAATAACCTGAGTTGGGCCCTCATGCTCGGAATCCTGAAGAATTTCAAGAGCCCATAGTCTCAGAGAGCAACAACAGTACCCGGGTCATTCCCAACAATGGAATCCTCCTCCTCATGTTCTCTTTCTCACCACTCCAACATTGTGATGGTCAAATGTCTGCACAAGAACCATAAGAGAAGGGTCAACAACTTATTTCAAAACTTGGCATAATTTTTATTGAGAAAAAATCAAATTAAAATTTCATTTTTCGGCCCCCGCAGCTGCCCCTTTAGCACAGTGCGAGATTCTCGCAGGTGCCCTTAAGGCTTCCTGTGAGAATCCTAGATTCTCACAGGTCCCGCATGGCTAACCTGCAAGAATGCTCGAGTGCAAGTTTTGGCCCTAAATGTACCTAAAACCTTGAAAATCGCTAATAAAAACTAAAACTAAACCATGGAAAAGGTAGAAGGTCGAGGGCTTACCTCGTTGGCAGAGACGGTTCGCCAAATGGTCGCTTGTGCCTCCCACGATCGAGCAATGAAATTTGGGGGAAAATGAGGTGTATTGGGCAAAGTTTTTGGCAAAATCACAATGAAAATGGTAAAAGCCCTTTTTTCCATATTTATTCACTTTTTTGCCACTTTTTGTTGATTTTTATATTGTTTTGTCTATAAAACATAATGCCTAATAACTCTATGAGTGTGACTTTTTGCAGATATAGAAACTTTGAAGTCCACACGAAGGAGTACAGATGTTTTTTTCTTTTCGTCGCATGTACGACTGCTTGTTATGGTTTTTAGAAAAACCTCGAGCTCAATATCCGTTCATTTTCGTGCTCGAAAATAAATGAGAACGTAACCGAGTATACTTTTCTCATATTTTTGTACTCGTCACGGTCACATGAAAATGACGAATGCAAAGGAGTATCCTTTAAGCTCTTTTCACACTCCATAAAAATGAAAATATGGCCGAGCGACCTTGCTCTGTTCACTCTCGTAAAAGTATCTGAACAAAACATTTGATGGGCAATATTTTATCACGTTTTCGGTCCTGTCGAACTATTTTACGAAAAAGGAACTGAGAGAGTTCTCTTTAAGTGTTTTTCAGACTCTCAAAACATGAAAAAACCCCGAGTTTTCTATCTTTGGACTCGTTAAACAAACATCGAAGGACTCATAATGGGACCCAACCACTCCTTCCTAGGGTTCATTAAACATACACTGAGGGACTCATCCGAAGGATGAGCTTACATTAACAAGCATATGTTATCCTCCTCAAGCTTGTGTAAAAATAAAGAGGTACTCTCCAGAAATGGTGGGGGAAATTTTGGGAAAGAGATGTGTTTTCGTATTCATATTAGTGGTAGTAAGCGTAGCTCTTGAACATGACACCCCCTATTCATCATTTGAAGCCGGTTTGGGAAATCCATTTGTCTCTCATTCGACTTGCTACAAGGTCATGTCCTAGGTCGTCTCTGAGTCAATGTTGCCAAGTCCTTGGTCATGTCATTCATATGTTCAAGATAAGTTCATCCAAACCCTCTATTGATTTGTCCATCTGCAATTGTTCATTCTTACTATGTCGGCCTTCCCTGTGTCTGTTTCAACCTATAGTCATACTTTGTTTCACCTTCAACATCTGTTAATTATTTCATGTCATTGATGGGGGATACATCAAGGCCCTCCTGTGATGAGTCTTGTTTCGTCGACTCCAACTCATTATTCGGAAACAAGACTTAGAAATTATTTGGTGCCTTGGAACTTGCATGCCTCAATGGAAGGTTTCCTCACTTTCGACAGTGGGTTTTCATTATTGACCCCTGATCAAGAGGTTCCGTCAAATGTTCAACCTCAACTCATTTATTCACATCCATTGGATTGTACTAGTGTACCTTGGGATTCATTGACATTAATGGTGATTTCCATTGCACTTGTTAACGGTTTCATCAATGATCGGTAATCAAATGGTTTCTACCATGTTCGACTTCATCACATGTAATCGCATGGCTAGATTCATACTTTTAGATGACGGGATTGAAGACCCTGGGTCTCATCTTTTTGATCCAGGCTGCGATGGAGTATGTATGATTTGCATCGGCACATAGATCCACTTTGTATGTCATGTGGCTATGTCGTCTTAATTCAAGTCTTTTCACATAGATCCACAGTGTATTCCTGGTGGCTATGAAGTATTTTTATGGCATGGATCCACGGTGTATGATGGGTGGCCATGACCTACATTCATGATGTCATCCATCTTTGATCTGAGTATGGGAATCCCTACCTCAGAACCGGTATTATATTCTACAAATGCTTAGTTGTTTGCAGGTTTCCGATTAGGTGTACTCCTTGTTTCTAACACACACACGCAGTTTACAAAGTATTTCGGTTATTACAGATTTTGGCCTCATACTTTGGGGGGCATTATGTTACACATGATTTTGGTCACTTTGGTGATGTCTTAATAGTGATGTATTCAAGCTCCCAACAAGGAATTGTTGCTTGAGAAAAGTGGCTCTTGTCTTCTTCCAAAAAACATATTTTTGAGATGAGTTCACAGGATGCCTATGGTCTAGGGTGCGAGAATCCATCATTCTCGCAGGCCACCCACAATTAGGGTGCGAACTTCTCGCAATCTGCTCCATACACAATGTGCAAACCTGTTTTTAAACTTGGAAAGGAGGAGAGGTCTCGAGGGTTATAGAAGGGAATCTTCTAGAAAATAAGTTGGCATTCGCATGGTTTTCATTCTACTGACTTCTCAGATTTGATGGGATCATCCTCATCCATGTAACCATCTCTCCTTCTCCTATATATTGAAAGGTTTCTCATGGAAAAGGTTAAGCAATATTGAATGAAGAATTGGTGAAAGAATTGTGTGAAGAACCCTATTTGGACAGAAGCTTGAAGGATCTATTTGGTCTATCAAGAGAAGTTAGATCTTCTTCATGCAAGTACAGAGCAATTGTGTGTGTTGGAACCAAGGGTCACTGAAAGGAATATTGGAACATCAAGGCGATCAGGTTGTATCTTATACTTTCAATTAATACGATAGAGTGGCATGTCCCTTTCCCATAAAGTCACTCTTACTTTATTGTGTAATTCCTTGATCATATGCATAAGTTGACATTGAATATACTTAGCTATCTTCACTTTGGTTGGTTTGTGTTGTCTTGGACCTGACTTCACGAGAGCACCGGAGCGAAGCGGGAACAACAAAGGCCTAAGGAAGCGATATAAAGGTATGTCACTTATTCCTTCCTATTAGTAGATTCAATGATTACAACTTAGGGAAAGATTCGTGTCATGTCCTATTTTTTTCCAGATCCAGGTGGATCTAGGGAGATCTGTTAGTGTCTGCACCTATCGATTTTTCCGATAACAAGTACATCTTTAATGTCTTGTAGGAAAGGTATTTTCACACACAATTTTTTGAGTTCTCGTAAGAGTTCATTCTCTTCATATGTGTAGTGTTTATTAACATTTAACATTTTAGGATAAGGCAATACTTGAGTCTGTGGTAAGATAACATCATTCTTTTCAGGATTTGAATCCCTTATGGGATTTAGAGGTTGTTGTAATGCTTTTCTTGATCTAATTTTGATTTATGATAAATTTAAGGAGTAGGTTTGATATGTTGATTAATTTTTGTACATAGGTTGAATCTACTTATTATTTGGATTCATGGAAGATTGAGAAGGTAACTATGGTTTCTTAGGAGGAACAATATTTTGAAAAGTTTTATTGGGTTGAGGAGGAGGAGGCATTAATGTTGGGTGTTTAAACTTTTTAGGTCTCCATCGCTATGGAGGATGATTCCACTGAGAATTTTTGGTTGGCAACAAACTAGGTAATGGTTGGTATGGAAGAGGAATAGGTATGCCTTGGTATTTCCATTGATTTGGAGATATCCAATGAGATTGGTTATGATTATACCAAGGTTGAGAAAGAATTTTTGTATTATATGCACCAAAATGTTGAGAGGGATTGTATCTTATACCTGTTTGGAAGGTTTTTGGTGTTCAAGGTATTCTATGATTGATGAAGCATATTGACTCCACATTCTCCTCTGCTCCTTGAAATCTAACATTTAATCCTGACAAAGAATGACATTTTTCAATTGCATGATATTCTTCACAAACACCACAAAAATCTATTAGGTCAAGAGGAAATTTGTTCCTAGGATTCCTTTTGGTGCATCTAAGGAAAAATATAGCTAATGAATTTTATGCTTCCTCATGTTTCTTCTTGATATGAAGGGTATCCATTTATATAGCTAATGAATGAACAATAGAAATTTTCATATATTCTAATAATCCTCCTTTTTCATTTTTTATTAGAATTGCAGAGTTAGAATATCATGATACCATTTCTTCCTTTCTTCCTTGAGTATATGGAATGATTCTTGAAGATTTTCTTGATATCATCATAATCCATTTGGCAGATATATCCATTTGATAAGAGATTCAATGTTTTCTTGAGATGTTGTCTTACTCCTATGAGTAACACAATATTAAGTCAATCCTCATCTAGAGTGAAGTTATGATATCTTTTATATCTTAGATGAAATCTCTCTTAAACATATTTTAAAGATTCATCATCTCCTTGATTCATTCTAAAGATCTCATCTCGTGTATCCCTTTCTCTGCAATAGTCCCTATACTCTTCACTAAAGGTGTTCTTCATTTGGTCCCAGCTTGTGATGTTTATTTCTTTCAGGTGCATGAAAAATATTAGAGTTGAATCCTTCAAAGTAGAGGGAAAGAGTTTGATCTTTTTTTCATCTGTAGTATAATCATAACTTCTGCATATAACTACAAACTCAAACAAAAAGGTGTCAAGATATTCTAAAATAAGACCATGGGAATGAGGTAAGGTACAAGGATCAACATTTTTCATTTTATTTTCTCCATTGGTTCCCCTTATAGGAAACTCAAAACTTCTACCATATCTTCTTCACCATCCATGGTACAAGGGAATGGATATTGACTTTCTTCTGATGGATTTTCAAATTATCTAGCTTCTCTTTCCAATAAAATTTCAAGTGTCTCAAAACTAACTTGTGTATCACTTGGATCTATTTTTGGGGTGGGGTTTTTAGGTAAAATTCTTCCTTTCTTATCTCTAGGTCGAGTCGTTCATGAACAAAACGGAAATGAAGCTTGCTCTTTTTCTTTTTCATATAATTCTAAAATTCAAAGAACATGACAAGGATTTGTAGATAGTCACTTGAAGTGAATGGACTCGAGATTTTACACCACATAAATTATATAATGAGGTTGTCCTTGTGTCTAAAAATTTATACTCCAATTTACTGAAAATAAAATAAAATAAAATGATGTGCAATCTTTTATCACCTCCTCGACAACAACACCAAAAAGTGGTTGTCCTTGGAATAGTAGAAGTAATGTTACTACTTCCTTAGCTTGTTACTTTAATTTATCAACTTGGGGCTCATACAAAATTTAGAGGTGATGTTTGAAGTATATGCAGAGTGCATTGACAACAGCCTAAGTATGAACTGGTCAAGGGGATTAATGCATGAAATATGATTATAAATTGTGTAGGTAATTTGAATTGTATGAATAAAAATTTAAGGCACTTGCATGAATGGAATCACACCAATTTGAAAAGAAACTAATCTATATGTAGTAAAGAAACTTGATCTAATTGCATGAAAATAAACAATATGAGATGTAAGACTAAATCATATTGATTTCAAAGAAAAGAAACTAATCTATTGCATGGAAGGAAATTTCATGGAAGAAGATGAACTGTTGTGTGGAAGAAATAAACCTAATTACATCTAAACCTTGAGCCAATGTCAAGCAATGTTGTTATCTTATTAACAAATGCTAACTTCAAGAAAATATAGGTAATAATTGAAATAAACTTTAGCAAAAACTATCATACAAGAAGTTTCTACATGAACAGTGACAGTTCCACGGGAACTATAATAGTCCTACATGAAACTTCTACAGGATAATGAAAAGAGTACTAAAGAGCCTGTTAAAAATTTCTAAAATATTGAAAAATCTATACTATCATGTTTCATCCTAAAAACATGGGAAGAAACCATACAATATGAAGTTCTGAGAAATATATCCATCTATTACCAAACATAGGCATCCATCCATCCTAGTGAAATATGAGCACAATATCCAATTGATCCTCAATGTTCTACTATGACATCTCCATGATTTTTTGTTATTCCTCCATGTACCTCTCGCTTGGTTACCTTTTTTGTGTCATATTGGTCCATAACAAGTTTTTTGATGTTCACTCCATTTCCATGATGAATATTGTTTTTCCAAGTGTGGGCGGTGATAAACATCAACCTTATCTCTCAGTTTTTCTTCCCTAGGCTCTTTGACATGGGGTTCCTTTCAGTCAATTATCTCCTTGGTTTTTTTGTCCTTTTTATTCCCTTCTCGATAATTTTATTCATGTCCTTTTGTAGCTTCCTCTACTAACTGAACCTCAACTTTTTCATATGGTGTTGCAGTTATTTTCCATGTAGATACTTCTTCATGTGGCCCTTTGGGACCTTCTCATTTAATGAAGGAATTATCCTGTAGTGTTATTTTATTTTTGTTGTACCAAATCTTCATAAACATATTTTCCACATTATTAACTATACCAATTGGTTCGATCAAAGGATATCCAATAATAACATCTACATCATTCATATCCATAGCATGAAAATAAAAATTCAAAACATATTTATCCATGGTAGGATACAAATATTTAAAATTTTGAACATTCTCACCTTCAACCTGTGTACTTTAGATATTGTTTCTAGGAATTTGCAGTATGTTATCGAAATGAAAATTTATGAAATTATGATGGAAACTAGGGTTAATAGAAACAATCATTTTTTCCTTATGAACAAATCCATGAACCTGTAATATAGTGTTTCCAAATGACAATAAAGCCTTGGTTCTTTATTTATGTTTACTCTTGGAATTATACCACTTTTCTAAAAGTAAATTTTCAAATGCTTGATTGAAAAGTTCCATCATCTTGACAAAGCCCAATAATTTCCACGATATGAGATCGTCTTCGTTGAAACTATAGGGTAACCAAAATTTAGAATCATTTTTCCATAATGAATTTTTGTAATCTATGAAT
Source organism: Picea glauca (assembly GCA_000966675.3). Taxonomy (NCBI): domain Eukaryota; kingdom Viridiplantae; phylum Streptophyta; class Pinopsida; order Pinales; family Pinaceae; genus Picea; species Picea glauca. The sequence continues at coordinate 519,319 of JZKD02S1601407.1, forward strand.
CTTCAATAATAGGACCATCATCTTTTCCAAAAAAATACATATTGCCATAAAACCCCCAAAAATAGAACTAGGGTTTAAAAAATAATCACTTACTTTTCAATGAAGTTCCTTGGGGAAGATAAATTAAAACGAGTATAAATGTGGCTATACTTCTTTGATTGACTATTATGAACACAGTTATGAAATTCCACAGCCACTATGAATCTATTGGCATTGGTTTGAATGAAATGCAAGCACTCCAGAAAAATATATTCTATCTTCAAATCATGTGGTCGTCCTCCCCAAAAAACCCCAAAATTGATGATTTTAGATTCTCAATAACCTCAGTTCCAAGAATCTGATTCGAACAATTTTTTTTTGAACCTGGGTATTTTTCTCAAAGAAAATCAGATGTATAACATGTTTCTTAAAACTTTGCCTAGGAATTTTCAAAATTCAATATGAATGCCTCCATCCTCTTTTACCCTTGAAAAAAACTACAAAAAGGAAAAGAAAATTCTTCATTTTTGTGGCCCAAGAAAGATCTTTGATAGAACATTTTATGTACTCAATAAAATATGAGCATTAAGTTGTGAATAAGTATCAAATCTATTGAATAAAAATCAAAGAATCAACACAATATTTTTATAGAAAACCCTTGAGGTAGGGTAGCACCATATAATATTCCTCAAGGAAATAACTCCTCAAGAAAAGATTGATACAATTACAATAATGTTCACCATATCCCAATACATTACTTATACATCTGTATATAACAATATCTACCTCCTAGGAACATTCTAGAGAAGGAACTTCCTAATAGATAGAACCTTCTTGTAAGCCTTATTACATTTACATCTTTCACAGTACTACATGGGCCTTATTTAATAGAAATGGTCTCCATAAAAGACAATACATGAGCACCTAAGTATTATTATTCCCCTTAGGTACCTCCCTAGGTACCCCATATTACCCCCTATGTATACTAATATTGTTAAAAGATATTCTTCAACTACTTATTATAGTGCCATAGTTTTGTTTGTACTATGATCTCACCAAATTAGAAGTGCGTCATTTTCATATTTAAAAGTGTAATCATGTGTTATTTAAAAAGGTAGAAACCCTTATCATGTTAGGATTGAAATCACATAGCACAACGCATAGTATGTGTCATTTGAAAAGGTAAAAACTCTCAGCGTATTTGAACACACATGAAATAACACATTTCACATTAGAAATAACTCTATGAATAAGAACTTATTATTTGTTAAGGGAAATACTTTTTGATGTGCTAAGCTTGAAGGAACATCACGCAACACTTTTCACCACTTGAATAAATCTAAATGCATGAGTGCTAGTGTTATTTGGAAAGACTAAATGCCTCAATGTGTTGGGCTTGATGACACATAATACAACATGTTTCATGACTTAATGCTTTGAGTTCATTCCATTTTCCAAAAAAGTTATGGTGGTAGAGAAAATTGAATTGCATTATGTTAAGCATGGGATAGAATATAGTGACTTGTAGATTTAACATGTCTTGTAACATTACATGACCTTGTGTCATAGTATGATAACACAATATGTTCAGGTTAATACAAAAATTTCTGAAGATTTAAATTGCCTATCAAGATCAAACCCTTTCAAGGTTGTTTCCATGATGTTGTTTAATAATGTATCTCAAGCAACATGATGTCAAATTTTAGGAGGCGAGTATCGGTGATGCTATTGCTTGAGTAAAGTAACCACGAAAATCAATTCTTAAGGATGTACACGTGAATATCCAGATCATGTTTGTATTGCATATATCTTCACTCCTTGCCTATAATATATGTTTGCGTGAAAAATGCATTGATTCCAATGGAACAAGGTGCACTTTGGAGTTCGATATATTACATTGTTACCCTATCAAAGGGACAGTGCAAGTCAAGTTCCATTCTATAAACCCACTACTACTATTAATTTCTTTTATATAGTTTTGTTTAAATTTCATTGCACTCGTTTTTTATTAGTATAGAGAATGGGTCCCATTGCCATAGTTATGTGTCAAAGGTTGAAAAAATGATAAATATGAATAGAGAAGTGGTTGATAATCATAGTTGTATAACATAATTTCAAGGTGGAGATAGAAATATATATACTAGCCAAAGTGGAGATAGAAATATATATACTTCACAAAGGATGGTTGCAATAAGTTTTTCGTTGAAAGGAATGGTAGTGAAATTTATAAATTTAACTATAGCTAAATAAAGGTTGAACTTGCAATCTTCTAAGACCTTAGTGCATGGTTAGTTTTTCTCTTCTTATATGCTTACAACTTCCAATAGGTTGTTGCATGTGTTGAATTTTTATATGATATATTTTATGAGATAATATTGTACATGAGATGATGTTATAGATTCATTATTACAATGATGAATGTGAAAAATATATAGAGAACCTAAAGGAACATATGGTGACCATCCATGAAAGGACGTGTCTCAAATAATTATAATGACTATTTATTATGATTAGTTATTAATCTGGGAGAATGTCTTCTCGATGTTGTCCAAACATCAACAATCCCTCTCAATGAGCAAGACATTCTGCATCTCAAGCACCTTAAGTCCATATCACTCATTTTCATAATCAAGGAAGGGCTATGCCTGGACCCATTTACCATAAGTACACCCTTGTGACAAATGTATCATTTCTCCCTTGGTCTGCAGCCCAATATAGGAGAAGGTCCTCCCGATGCTTACTAGGGCCATTCACCACAGGTACACCCTTGTGGGTGAATGTCTACCCGATGTTTCCACAAACTGGAAAAACACTAGCACCTCGATTCTTTTTTCCTTTGAAGACTACACCTGGGTCATTCATCACTAGCCAAGTCATCATGGATAATACTGTGAGTGAATGTATCATCCTCCTCAACCAAGTCAACATGGCCACTCTGGGAGGATGTATGCTCGATGCTAATAGCTCGAGAACATCAACATCGTGGTCCATTTTCCTCAGCCAAGTCATCATGGGCACGTTAGGAGAATTTCTACCCAATATTGAATCTTGGGGAAGCACCTCAAATTTCTAAGACTATGCCTAGGCCATTCTCCTCAGTCAAATCAACATGACCACTCTAGAGAATGTATGTATGATTCTTCTAACTTCAACACTCCTTCTCAACTAGGGAGACATTCTGCATCATGACAATATTCTTGATTTTGAACTCTGATTCCAACTCCCTCTTACACTTGTCAATGAGCCTTTATTGATGTAATCATCTTCGCCATGCACCCAATTGATGTATACTTCTCCTCACATACTCTTCTAGTTAGTATAGATTGATCCAACCTAGAGTAGTCATATGATAACACCTCGAGTCTCTAAGACTATTCCTGAGCCATTCATCACTAGCCAAGTCAACATGGCTAATACTATGAGTGAATGTATCATCCTCGTCAACCAAGTCAGCATGGTCTCTCTAGAATAATTTATTCGCAATGCTAATAGCGGGAGAACGTCAATTTCATGGGCCATTCAACATTATCCAAATCAGCATGGCTAATCCTATGAGTGAATGTATCATTCTCCTTAGTCAAATCAACATGAACACTCTAGGAGAATATATGCTCCATGCAACCACCTAGAGAAACATCAAAACCTCGAGAAAGACTGTGCCTAGGCCATTCACCACTATCCAAATTAGCATGGTTAATCCTGTGAGAGAATATATCATCCTCCTCAGTCAAATCATCATAACCACTTTGGAAGAATGTTTTCCTAATGTTAATCATCTGTGGATGTGTACTAGAGATTCACATCTCCCTTCTACATCATGTCTTGGATGAAGTCCTGCAAGAAGCTTATGAAGTCGCACTGCTTCACAACTTACAATATTGGCTGCTATATGATTTTCCTCCATTTTACTAAGTGACATTGATGTTTTCTCCGTGTTCAACCATGATATAACAGTGATCCCATACTGAAACAACATCCAGAAGTATTCTTCCGATCCACTGCACTCCCTGACTAGTAAGAGTTTGTATAACTTATCAAATTCACATCTCCATATGAGGAATATCTCAATCCATATCCACTCGTACCACATAGGTATCCCAACAATTTTTTTTGGTGTCAACCGATGTACATGTATTAGAATCAAGGTTAAAAGGTCCACATCCCAGTCCTTTTGACTGGCTTCCTTCACCAAATCAGGGGAATCCTCGCGATGAGATCTCATATCTCCTCAAGGTATAGCCTCCTATCTGTGAATCCTAGAGGAAGTCTCTCCCATCTGAATCTAAATCTGAAGAGGAATCATTTCTGAATGAAAGTCTCTAAGAAACTAACTCTCTCTTATATCAGGCCCACTCTGAGTTTGCATGCTCCCTCTGAAGCTTGACTCGCTCTGAGGCTATATAGTTTTCAAATTCATTTTCTCCCTCTACATGTGTTTACCTCCTATTCTTCTTCATTACATCGATGTGCACAACGATATATAGTGACCTTGCAAATGATACATCTTCTATTATGAAGAACACACATCCATTATATAGTCGATGTCATATGGCTAACTATGTTGATTTTCTAGTGATAAATTTTCCACAAGTGGTAATTACTTCCATTGATATAAGATATTACTTTAGTAAAATTTCAACTATGATGATTTTATAGTGTTAAATTAGACAAGCACAATTTTCCACAAGTGGTAATTACTTCCAATGATATAAGATATTACTTTAGTAAAATTTCAACTACTTAACTTCAATCTCTTCCTTAGATCACTTCCCATGTGTGAGTGAGAAGAAATATGTTTATCTATTTTTGTGTGTTTCAAGTGTCTTTTTATAGTAATATTAAATTGATCCAAAGAGACACCTCTTTTTGAAAGTTAAATTTAAAATTAAATTTTATTTTATTTCTTAAAAATAGTTGGAGAATACCTCTAGTAACTACTTCTTATAAATAGTTGAAGAATACCTCTAGTAAGTACCCAAAGATTAAAATTAATTTGGTTATAATCCATCCACATAGTATTTGACTTTGTTAAATTGCTCCTCCATAATTCATGTCAATATTTGCATAAATTAGGTAGAAGTAAATAAGGAATACATTCTTCATATTTAGATGATTAGACATTTTTATTAGAAATTATTTCCCACCATAATTTATGGAATTATTTCTATAATTTAGCTAGGAGTAAAAGGTAAATATGTTGTACATAGAGATTGTAACAACCCCATAAATTTAACACTCCCAACACTTTACTTCACTCTCATTTTCCTGGGCCCTCGGTGAGGGGGAGACTCAAGACCAATCCCCGTCTATACCATGTTTAATTCTTATATGAGATAATATTGTATATGAGATGATGTGATATGTTCTTTATTACAATGATGAATATGTCAAATATATAGAGAACCAGAGAACCTAAAGGCACATATGGTGACCATCCATAACTATTTATTATTATTAATATTATTATTATTGTTAATAATAATAATAATAATAACTAATAATTATATTATTAATTATTAATATGAGAGAATGTCTTCAGAATGTTGTCCAAACATCAACATCATGCATTTTTCACTAAGTCCCCATGGCCACCTTTATCACAATATTTTTTCTTCTTAAGATTCTTGCTTCTAGAACATAAACCGATTTCATTAAAAAATATTGATCAAAAGTGGCTAGACAAGACTAGACGTTAAATGAATTTGGAATAAAAATGATGTAAACTTTGTGATCACAATCTATGAGCTATTATTCACTAAGGTTTGATAGATTAATTCACCTAGGGCCTAGCGCTAAGGTAAGGTGCTAACTAACTAATGTTATTCCATTTAAACACTTATTATAAAAATCAGGGTAGTTCATGGTACTCTCAGTTAATGGGTAGGAGCTCTCGTTCTCTCTAGATTAAAAAATAAAAAAGTGTGTATCATGTCAAACAAGATTTAGTGTTGGCAACATCAAACTTAATGGCTTTTAAATTTTGCAATGGTTGAGGCTAAAGCAAGGATTTTTCAATAGCTAGGGATGAGGCAGTGATTTTTCATGTGAGACAAATAGAAGAACGAGTGTAATTTTGCTATCAATAGTTGAGGGGTTATTTTCTTCATTATTAGTCTCCCACTCAATTTGACAAGTTATGGATGTTGGTAATTGGTGGTGCTACTAAGAATTTGATGCATATGGAGGATAAGGTATTCATGTAATGAACCTATGACATAACATCTTCATTCATAGGATATTAAATAATACCCCTAATTTCATTAGATATTGATAAATACCTCGCAAAATCTTTATGTTGAGCCCCCCTTCCAATGCATATTTTCAATAAGAAAACCCTTACTTCTTCTAGATACCCCTCTATATATGCCTCAATAGTCCACATCCCCCATGCCACACACACAAATACCTACAATATATTGACTTTATTTTTCACAATTTTAAACCCCCTTTATGAATGAACATGACATCATATTAATCAATGAAGTCAAACTCCCATCAGATGGATATCCAATGTTTCTTAAAGTTATTTCCTTTTGTGAAGTGAAAAAATTACATGAACCTTGAAAGCGTTGTTAATGATTGTGTGTTGATCATGAATCATTAGTCATGCTACAACAAAGCATGACAAAATAAATGTAATTTGGCAAATCCATTCCCTTTTAACACTCTTTCTTATTTTATTTTTTTATCTAATCTTTTAGATATACGAGGGCCTTCTTATGCACCATCTAATAAAATAGCTAAATGAAGCAGCTCAATATCATAGTAAACAAAAAGGTAGCATGGGTTGTAAAGACATATATTAGGTTTGAATTCCCGAACATACCCTTCACCAATTGACGAATATGAATGGAATCATTATGCACATGGCAATGAGGATTTTAGGTGGAAGAACATCTCGAATGTGAACCTCTTGTTCATCGAGAAAGACGTGCAAGACATGATAATTAGTGTGGTGATAGTAGAAGATCGTAGTGATTAATATAAAAATTGGAACTAAAACTTTTATTCCTATGGATCCATTGATTTCAAGAATGGATGACATGCTTTTGGTTCTATCAATGAAACACATGCCATGGAATTTTACTCCTAATATGGAACTCTTGTAGGCTCACCGTAATATACAAAAAAGCTTAAGATAGTCATGGAAGTTGGTAGTCACCTCTATCTAAATTAATGTGCCTTGAAGAGCGCAATAACAATAGGATAATCATGTTTGTGCATTTATATTTTATATAACTAACAAACACAATACTAAATAAAAACTAATAAATTAAATCTTACTTCAGTATGAAACCGATTGATAGTTACAACCTTCAACTATTAGTAATTTTTTAAACGATGATAAAATATTAAATTAATAAGAATTTTAATAAAATAAGAAAATATTTAAAATAATTACAAATTTATATAAATTTGGTGGAAGTACTTTCAAGTAAGTGTTTTTTTATTTCAAAGCAAGAACAGAGGGACTATTGGTATTTACCTTTTTAACCATTCTATAAATTTGACAAGCAATCAAGTAAATTTTTTTATGAATTTTTTTTTTTTCAAAACTGCATTTTTTTTTTTTTATGGTCATTTAAATATTATGTTTCATATATATTTTTGTTCATTTTTATTGTAAATACAAAATCATCACAACATAAAACTATTATGAAATTTCATTTAACATAACATTATCAAACTATTTCACATGGAATATAACACCATTAAAAGCATAAACATAAAATCTGAACATAAAGGTTTCAACTTCTCTCTATGTCTCAATTCAGCATAGATCCAATCATTGTACAAAAACAATGGACTAAACACTAAGTAGTATACATGCAATGATGCTAAGATAAATGATGCTAAAATAGATACAACCTAAGGGAAGAGGAAAAAATTAGTTAATTGTTGTAAAAATAATAATAAAAGTTATGGATTGCAAAATTTGAAATAATTATAGTTATTAATATAATGAAATAATAAATATTAATGAATTATTTTGGATTTGTTTTTTCAAAATAGAAATTACTAATGTTTTCTAAAATGAAATAAAATAGAGATTATGAGAAACAGACAACACCCATGTTCATTCTTATTATCAAGATTCAAAAAGACATTAAAAAAACAAGTAAGAAGGTATTTAAATGAAAATTCAAATAAGTGTGAAAAAAATGTTTTATACATAAAATTGACAAGTTGCAAACTCCATGTACAGTGTTATAGAATTTGTAACTTGTATTATACATGACTTTTTCGATATAATTTATAGCTTGTATTATGTATGTTTTATACAAAAATCAACATTCAAATTGTTGTTATATATATAGTTATTATTATAATATATATGGTTATAAATAATATATTATTATTATATTATAATATACATTGTTTATATATATATATATATATATATATATATATATATATAATTAATGATGTGTAAATTTAAAAATTGTGAATATTTGAGGATTAAAAATGAAAAAATATATTAGTAAAGGGTATTGCAACTCTAAATAAATTGTGAATTGATATACTAAATATAAGAGAGGACACCTATGCTTATGTGTGAACAAAAAGTAAATTTTTTAGGATTGTGAAACTCAAAATAAATATTTAATAAAAAAATATTTTAAAATGTTATTATTGTATTTATATTTTAAATATTATAATAATATTTACTAAGATGAAATTAATTATATATAATAATTATTTTTAAGATCGTAGTTAAGTCAAACATTAAATTGATATAATTTTTTTTGTTTTTTTGGAGGTCTAATTATTTTACTATTAAAATTTAAAGAGATATACACATTCTAGTTACTCTAAATTTAAACCTATAACTTACAACCAAAAGCACACAATATATAAAGAAAATTTCCAAATCCTTAAAACATAATTTTTTTTTAATCTTAACAAATATTGAAATATTTATAAATTAATAGAAACAAGTTTGAATTTCAATTTTCAAATCTTTAAAATATAAAAAATATTTACCATAACACATTGAAAAATCTATAAACTAGCACAGCCGCAAAGTGGTTGGCGGTGATTACATACCCTTATAGTAATTTTTTAATGTGATTAGGTAAATATTAAAAAGTAAACATGTTAACGGATCCCTTGCTAAATGCAAGATTATGATATTAAGTTATGAACAATAAATCTGATCCATTGATTTTGGAGGACGACTAAGAATATGCCAGCATCTTCAATGCATAGCCATCAGATTAGAGTTTAAGGTTAAATAAGGTAAAAAGATCATTAATTGTGTCCATTGTCAATAGATGTACGCCTTTCAACGTAATTAATAGAAACAAGCGTGAATGCTTAACATGAACGTTGTTAATTCGTTCCCTCTCTGTCATCCAATGTTAAGGGATACATGGAAGATTGACTGTATTTCATGGATAAACTTATTGCAAACGTATAGATGTAAAAGTTTGCACAATAAGATAAAAATCTTAACATATATGACACGCAAACTCACATGTAGGAACAAAATCGTAAGATATACAGGGATCGGCCGCCACAATACAAGAACAAAATCATATCTGTCATTACAGTACGTGATATTTGCCTCCATATTTGCATGACATTAAATGAAGAAAGCTAAAATAAGAGAATGAAAGAAAAAATTTGGAGACACTGACATGGAAAAAGCATAGAAGGCGCTTTTGATTGGCAAGTTGCTTATTTAGTTCGTATTCAGTTTTGAGTTTTGATGGAAAGTCAATTGGAAACGGCATCTTCTTCAACTCTCATACTATAAATCGACGAAGAGAGTAACCAGGCTATCACAGATTATTGAAAACGGAGTGAACAGGAGGAAGGGAGAATAAAGATGAAGTTATTTCTACACTTCCAAGTGATCCTTTGCTTTAATTTATTATTCTGTGTGGTTTCCAGATTCCTTACACCCCAAAACGAAGCAAGAGCCAAAGTTAGGGTTCCTCCACTTGTGTGGAATCACA
>JZKD02S1601407.1:535138-565272 GCA_000966675.3 Picea glauca
GATTGCCTAACTACAAATGCATACTAATGCATACTAAAGAAACACACTTTTACCTAACGACATATTAGACCAAGTAGATCTTAACTAACTCCTAAGTGTCTAAATATACTAACAGTTTCTTTCATGCGTCGAACTCCTGATAGCCAAGTTCCCGAAATTTTCTCGCATCAGATCGACGATTCAGAATTTTATTTAGCACCAACGATCCAGATCCCCTCTCGCTTTTCATGACTTCTCAACTTTGATAAAAAACATCCTTCAACCTCGCGACTCTCGATTACCGAGGTCCTGAAATCACTTGTTGATTGTTGATCATCTGCATTGATGCTGACAGTTGCCCTCTCACCCCGGATCATTTTTTACTTGGAAGGAATTCTAGGTAAACAAAGGTGGCACCCCGTCTAGATTGGGGACATCCATCTAGGAAAGATCCTCACATTGGAGCAAGACGGGAGAGATTTGGGACTGCTTGGGATCTTGGAGAATGATCTACTGCAGTGAGTCAAACCCTGCATTGGCCAGCCTGTCCGCAACTTTGTTTTCACTTCGCCTAATGTGTGAGAGAGTTAGAGTTAGAGAAGGTCTTAGAAGAGCCTGGAAGTTGTGAAGAGGGCCAAGGAGGCACCAGTAGGGAGTGATTTTCCCTAGATCTCTGCCATTCAGGATTTTTGTTGCCAAGTCTATTATGATTTTGGAGTCTCCTTCAATAATCAGATAGGTGAGGTTTTGATCTAGAGCCATTTTCACCCATTTGATGAGACACCATATTTCTGTTGAATTGTTGGTGTTGTATCCGCGATTTCCTGTAGTGAGGCTTTGAATTTGGCCCAAGTTGTTTCTTATGACCACTCCATAGCCTGAGTGTCCTAGATTTCCTTTTGATGCACCATCAAAATTGACCTTATGGAAGCCTGGCGGGGGGGAACCACTCAGAGGGACTGAGGAATTTTGGAATTAGAGGGGGCTGCTGAGGATGGGTGGTGTGTGAAAACGAGAAGCCTTGGGAGTTGAGGATCGAGAGCTCACCTAGTTCAGTGGGGAAGTCTTCCTTGATCCATAAATGTAGCTCAAGAATTTCCTGGAGATGCAGGAGGATTGTATTCCAAAGGAGGGTAGGAGGAGATGGCTGGGGATGAAATATTCTTCTGTTCCTCTCTTTCCATAGTTGCCACACTATGAAGCTTGGTAAGAGTTTCCAGGCTCTGTTCAAGATAAAAATTTTGAAGGGACCAGAGCCCCAATCCTTGATGGTTCTTATGATGTTATTTTTAACTCATTTGTTTCTTCTCATGAGCTGAGTGGCCTGGTTCCAGATATTCTCACTGAGTAGAGAGTTATTTAGGAGGTGCTCCATGGTTTCAACCTGGAGATGACAGAGATGGAAGATCGAGGGGTCAATGAAACCTCGTCTTTGGAGGTTGTCCCAGGTTAAGATCTTATTTTGTAGTAGAATCAAGAGGAAAGTAGAGATTTTGGGCCAGAGTTTTGATTTCCATATTTTTGTCCAGATGTTGTCTTTCTAAAGGTTATGGAAATTCTCCTAAAGAGTGTAGCCCTCCTTAAGTGTGAATCTTCCATGAGGTGTGTATCCCTATTTGAAAATGTCTAGGTATGTGCTTTTCCTGATTCACCTTTAGGTTGTAGCTTGTTTCTAGTGTTGCAGGTCACAGTTCATTGCCACTTGGAGTTCCTGATGAGTTGATTTCCAGCTTCGCCAGGGAGAGTAGTTGGGGGTTTCTTTCCACAGATCTACCACTTTGAGAGTGGCAAGATATTGAATGTGATTTTCATAGGGTTGTAAATTTTCTTCTAGTCATAGGGGTGTCATTTGCTGCCAGGAATCCGTCCAGAATAGGGCACTTTGACCATTGCGAACTTCCCAGAAATCATGTTCCTATATGAGTGGTCGATTTTTCTAGGCCGCATTCCAGATGTTGAAGCCCTGAATTTTCCCCTGCATTCTTATAAGTTGACTTTGGTGCATATTTGGGGCATATTTGCATTTCCAGATTTTTTCCCAGAGCTCCGTTGGAGTTTTGAGCCATCTCCACCAAAATCTTGCACCCATGGTGTTATTTAATTTACCAGGGTCCCGGAGGTCCAAACCACCTGAAGATTTAGGCTTGCAGACTTTGTCCCAACTGACTAAGGCCCATTTTTTGTTCAGGTTGTGTCCATGCCATAGAAAGTTTCTTTGTAGATTCTATATTTTCTTTATGACTGATTAGGGGGCAGCTAGAGATGACAAGAGGTAAGTTGGGATGGCTTGGAGGAATGAAATTAATAGAACGATTATGTCTAGAAGGTTGAGGGAGCGAAAGGTCCAGTTACTAAGACGGTTGGTGATGGAGAATAGGAGAGATTCCCATGATATGTTTATGGTTGTTGAGTGAGAAAGAGGGAGTCCCAGGTAGCAAGAGGGCAGAGTGTAGATAAGGGTATTCAAAATTTGAGAAAGGTGATGTTGGATTTCCATAATAGTATTGAAAAAACAGAGCTGTGATTTGGTCAGATTAAAGGTGGTTCCAGAGGCTTCACTGAAATCAGAGAGGATGGATTTTAGTTTGATTTCTTCTTGCATGGAGAGGGTATTCATTAGTAGTGTGCCATTGAAAAATTGTCTATGGGAGCCTGTTGATTGTAATTCGTGAAGAGGGAGGCCTTGGAGGGATCCATTTTGAATTGAGGCCTTGATATAGTGTCCTAGTTCTTCAACCATTATGAAAAAAAGAAAAGGGGAGAGAGGGTCTCCTTGCCTTATCCCTCTTCAGGGGGAGAAGGGTTGAGAGGGCACACCATTGACAAGGATTAAGAAGAAGGTTTAGGAAATGAGGTTCATTATCTAGGATACCTAATCCCTGTTGAAACTGAAAGCTGATATGAGCGCTTTCATATATTGCCAGCTTAATTTGTCAAAATATTTTGAAAGGTCAAGTTTTAGAAGGATACCTGGAGTGCGAGTGCTTTTGAGCGAGTGAAATATTTATGGACAAGAATGACACTATCCATGATTTTCCTTCCTTCGACATATCTAGATTGCTCCTTGGAGATTATGAAGGGTAGAGTTGGCTTGAGTCTTAGAGATATGACCTTGGAAATGATTTTGTAGATCATGTTGTCAAGAGATATGGGTTTGAAGTTCCTTGGTTTTGTGACTCTTTCTTATTTGGGTACTAGGGTGAGGAAAGTGGCGTTTAGTGCTGGAATAAATTTTCCTGAGCTGCGTGATTCCTCCACCACCTGCCATACTTCCTCCCTTAACATTGGCCAACAGAAGTGGAATAAGTCTGTTGTGAAACCATATGGACCTGGAGCCTTTCCTGTGGGTAACTCTTGAATAGCCTGATCCACTTTTGCTTGTGTTAGTGGTGTCATGAGAGCCTCATTCTATTCCTGGGTGATTATAGTTGGGATGTTTTGGATCACCCACTCTATTGCTGAGGTACGATCCACTCGGGGTTCTTAGAGGAGATCCTTGTAGAAGTTTGTCATCTCATGCATTATTTCCTGATGATTTAACAGGGTGTTTCCTTGCGATTCATCCATCTTCGTGATGCAATTGTTAAGGTGTATGTGGATCATAGAATGGTGGAAGAATTTTGTGGTCGTATCTCCTTCGTTCAGCCATTGAACTTGATATTTCTGTCTCCACAAGATATCTTCTTTCTTGTGTATTTCTTCTAGTTTCCTTTTGAGTTCACTTTCTTCCTACTATTGGGTGATTGTGTATCCTGCTTGAATGAATTCTTCCTGGAGGTTCTCTAGTTTTTGTTCAAGTAATTTCCTCTCCTGGAAAATATTCCCAGAGACCTCTTTGCTCCATTTGCGCACCTGTTGTTTAAAATGTTTTATTTTTTTCTACAAGAAATACATTTTTGTACCCATATGTGTTTCCTCAGTGCTCCACCAGTGATGGGCTAACTCCTGGAAGTTTGGTTGGGAGAGCCAAAAAATTTCAAATCTGATGGGTTTAAGCTTGGGGGTGGAAATAGTGTCAACCCAGAGCTGAACCGGCCAGTGGTCTGAACCTGCCTTCGGGAGGATGTTGGAGTCTACTAGGGGGCCTTCCAAGAGGAGATTTTTTGAGATGAGGAAGCGATCAATCCTGCATGTTATTTGGTGGTGTCTTGATCTTTCATTAGTCCAGGTGTAGGTTCCATTGTTTTTCTCGATGTCTACCAGTTTGAGATTCTCTATGAGTTCCTGGAATTTTGCGCTATCCTTCTCCAAGCACTTCTTTCCCCCTCGCTTCTCCTCCAACGTGAGAATCATGTTGAAGTCGCCCCCTATTATCCATCGCTTTCCCTCCACTAAGGAACCTAGGTAATCCAGGTTTTGAAGAAAGAGGTCTTTGTCTTGGCTGTTATGTGGTCCATAGGCATTTTTTATCATTCCTTCCTTGTTCGAGTCGATGGCTCTGTAGTGCATTGTGATGGTGCACTAAGTGGATAAGCCTTGATCAAGGATGATTGTTGCAGGATTCCATAGTATGGTCAGGCCTTCTGAAGCCCCTTTTGAGTCTGTTTGATAAGATTCTCAATTATGCCAACATCTTTTGATCATGTCTTCTGCAGTTTTCCCTTCACATTTTGTCTCTTGTGTTAGGAATATATCAGGTTATTCCATTTTGATATAGTTTCAGAGAGTCCTTTGTTTGGATCTTCCCAATTTAGGCCTCTGATATTCCAGGTGAGGATCTTCATAGTTAAAAATTAGGTGGGTGGGAAAAGGATCTATCTGAGAGCTTGTGGATTTGTCCCAAGTTGATCATATAGCTTCCCACTTCCTTTATTAGCTGATGGGCCGATTTTCTGCCTCGTCGCTTGTTTTCATTTGGGTGTTTTTTTGGATCTTGGTTTGGGTCTATGTTGATCCCTGACCTTGATGTAGCCCCTGTTGATGAGTCCATAAATACTTTGTGAACTTTCCTGATTTGGTCCTCTGGTAAGGTTTGAAGATCCTTCTTGTTGAGTGCTTCTTCTAACCTGTCTAGGTCGATTTCTGCTAGGTCCTGCTCATCCATTTCCATGACTGTGTCTTCCTCTCTTTCTGGTTCCTTCCCTGAGACTAGGTGAGTCTATGGATTTGCTTGGTTTGTTGGGGTTTGATATTCTTGTGACGCTTGGTCTTCCTTGTGCTTGCTAGGATCTGTTTCCGTGGGCTTGTGGGGGTTTTCCACTTCTTTTTCCTCTGGGAGGTGGTTGAGGGCTTCAAAAGAATTATTATTTGGGTTCTTTTTTCTATTGTTTGTAGTGGGATTCTTCTATGCTTGTCTCCTTCGATTTTGCACCTGAGTGAATCCTTCATTTCTTTTCTCTTCAACTTCCCTTTTTGGGGGGGTGTTGAGAGGGAAGTCTCTAAAAAGGTGTCCATGTTCATGGCACTTTCGACATCTGAAAGGAATGTGTTTATATTCTATGGTTTGGGCCCATTCCTCGTCTTGGTATTCTAAGGTAATTGTACCTGGAAGATATTTGGAGATGTTCATATAGACACAGATCCTTACATAAAAGGTGTATTTTATCTGTTTGGTAGCTTCAGAATATTTGACATATTTACCTAGGGTGTTGCCTATGCCTAGTAAAAATTATTCTAACTGGAACTCTTGAGGTGGGGAATAGAGACGAATCCATACTGGTGCGTATGAAAATTTTTCCTTTTCTGGGAAGAAACGGTCTGTCTGGAAGCGGAGGTAGAGGCCAGACAAATTGTACAAATATGGCCCCCCTTCAAAGATCATGTCCTTGTCTTCCAGGTTGTAGAATATTACTATGAAGAAACCTATGGAGCTCAGATGGAGCTCATAGTCTCCCTTGGGGTTCCACCATGCATTGATCCAGTGAGTTAGGTCCTTTTCTGAGGGCCAGAGACCTAGGAATTTTCCTATTAGGGCATGGTCTCTCATGAAATGCGTGTGTTCCCCTATCATAGTGGTTTTGATGACATATCTAGGCACAACCGGGGCTTGGGGGATACACTTGTCGATTTATAGCCATGCTCGAGCTACTTTTGGATGTGAGGATTCGACATCCATGTTTGAGTCTTTGCTAATATCCATCTCTTCCTGCATATATTGGTCTTGTAGGTGCAATGGCATCTCAAAGGATAGCATGCACGCCCATGAGTTCTCTGGGTCATTGGCGGCGACGTTGCGGTAAGAGGGGGATTTCGCCCCACCTTTTGTTCCCATTCTTCTGTGACGATCAGTACTAGGGTGAAAATGTGATCGAAGGTGTGCAGAGGAGTTCAAATGTTGTCAAGGTAGGAGGATTGCTAATGCATGTAAACCCTAATCTTGCAAAGCTCCCGATCCTAACACTCTTAATATGGTGTTTATATTCTACTTGTATCTTTAAATTAAAGCTTTATATTCCATTAATCATGATACTACCCTATAAAATATATGATTAACTCTCATTTCTAAATGAGTTTATTATAATTGCTTATCTCCAAAAAGAAAAAAGAAAGATGTGAAAATGATATGGAATTCATATTAGTTGAATTAACGCATGCAACCACTCATAATAACTAATAATAATAAGTGCAATGTATTTACCATGATTGTTTTAGCATATAATTTATATTAACAAAAAAATATACATAAAGTTAAAATAGATTCATGGAAATATTTAAATATTGAATAATAATAAGTGCAATGCATTTACCATGATTGTTTTAGCATATAATTTATATTAACAAAAAAACATACATAAAGTTAAAATAGATTCATGGAAATATTTAAATATTTTCAATAGTTAGTGTATCGATATGTTTAGATTTCAAATACTTTAATTTCCCATTTAACCTCTATTGGAAATCAAACTATATGTATTCCATTGATTTACTATATGTTATGAGCGCAATATAATATGCACAAGTGTATTTATATTGCAATTTGAAACTTTTTGAGTTGTCAATTTAATAATGTAATTTTTTTTATTAATGAAAGGACAAAGTGCTTATAAAACTAAAAGGGGGCTAAGTGTCTAGGAAATGTAATGTATTGAACAGTGTTTATAATAAAATACATCGTTGGTTGCGAGACATATAAGGAAAAGAGTTGATCTGGATTTATGAGAGGAATGAAACGAATAAGATAATGAATACAATAACACTGAGATACACAGAACAACAACATATATCCAGTGAACAATAAATTCTATTGAATAAATAAAAAAAGGCTGAAACTGTAAAACCGCAAAATTGAAAACAACTTGGTCGAATGGTGGTAGCTCTCTCTGAGAAGAGATGTGGCTGCTATGTGAATTCGTCTGAGAATAATGATTGCAATGAGGCTCTAGAGGCCTTTTTAACATTACTCATGAATTCCAAAACCATAGACATCCAAAAACCTAACCCTGGGAGATGAAACGTCGAAAGTTATGTGGGCCCCAATGGGTAAGTTGGTACCTCAACTTCTAGGAGTCGTAATTGTTTCATACGACATTCGTTTTATGCACATGATAGCCCGTTGGAAAGGTCTTTTCAAGAATTACACATTATGTCATCCAACTATGAATATCTGTACAATTTGATTGTGGCAAGCCAAATATACATTGTTTAGGGTCCCAAAACAACCCTAGAAGTACAAAAATGTGTACTGGCATGAAAACTTCCAAAATAAGCTAGTTGGATTTGGTGGGCGGCCACCAATATCCACCTGGACGCTGTGTAGGGCTTCAGAAAACCCCAGAAGTGTAGAACCCACAATTACAAAGAGTTACATAAGAACGTGTTGAACTAAAAAAATTCAAGAGGAGCGAGTTGGAATAGTTGGGTGGCCACCAATATCCACCTGGATCATTCCTCCCCCCTTAGGAATAAATGGTCTCCATTGCATTGAGTGCCCCCATCATGTGAGGAAATTTATGTTGAATTTGGCTCTGGGTGAGCCACTTTCCTTGGTGCATGAGCTGCCCTGCCTTGAAAACCTAATAAAATTGGATCCTCTACTAGCGCGTTCTCTTGACCTATGTATCCACTATCTGATCAATGGATTCTTGTTCCATGTAGGAAGGGTTGAGCTCTGTTGGTGTCAATTGTTCTGCGATCTCTGATGTGTCCAATAATGGTGGAAAATATGGCCGGAGGAGGTCCACATTCAAAATTGGGTGCAATCCAAGGATGGGGGGAGTGTTGAGCTCAAAAGAATTATCACCCACAAGCTTAGTGATAGTGTAAGGCCCATAGCAAAGAGGATAGAGCTTCCAATGGGGCCTTGTAAGGTGTTATTTCTGCAAATGTAACCAAACCCTGTCTCCCATCGAAAACTTCTGCAGTAATCGGTGTTGATCATGGCGTTGCTTGTACTTAGTATTGGATTTCTACAAAATATCATGGACCTATTGGCAGATGTGTTGAATCCACTCAATGAATCTAGTGGCTTTGTCAGCCTTAGAATGAACATGAGAAGAATGTATCTGTGTGGTTGCAAGAGGTAGTGCAACATCAATGGGACCAAAGGGATAGAATTTCAACCCCACTTGAAAGGGGATATGGCCGGTGGAGCTATGGAGAGCCCTGTTGTATTTGTTTTGAGAATAGGGAAGATTCTCATCCCATTGAGAGTCTTCATCTCACTGCTAAACATAGGGAAGAATATGAACATAGGGAAGACTCTCATTCTAGTGTTGAACATGTGAAAAATCATCTGATTGACGACTTCTATTTGGCCATCAATTTGAGGGTGGAAGGAAATGGATTTAGTGATCTTGGTGTCCAACAGTTACCAGAGACTCGACAAAGATGTGATGAGGAACATGTTTTCCCGATAAAAAATGATGGTCTATGGTATCCCAAAATGGACCCACACTCGTTCGAAGAAGAGCTTGTTAATATCTACCGTTGTGATGCTCTTCTTGCAGACTATGAGAAGGGTCATCCTCGAAAACCGATAAACCACCATGAATACGCAATCATCGTCTTTCTTGGTGGATGGAAGGACATACATGTAATCCATTGAGATGGATTCCCAAGGCCTCTTGGGAGTAGGAAGAGGGGTGTATAATCCTTTCATCCTAAGGGTCGACTTGGAAATGGCACAAGGAGTGCAAGATCTAATATACTTGTTGATGTCCTGTCGAATTTTTGGCCAATAAAAATGTTTTTGTAGAACGTCCATAATTTTCTCCACACCAAAATGTCTTTCCATCCCACTGTAGTGAGCATCCCAAATCATCTTTGCATGCTTTCTTGAAGGAACATAAAGTTTCTCTAGATGGCATAACAATCCATCCTAAATGTGAATATCAGTGACATTCGCACTTGTACCCAAGAGATGATAGGTGGTGGTTCCTTCAAGATCTCGTTGATAAAGTTGGGGCCACTCATATGCCTCATGCCCACAGGAATGGAGCACGGTGGTGAGTGCAGCCACGAAAGGACAACTGAGGCAGTTAGGGACATGATTTGTGCTCCATGTCTTATACTTGATGTTGAGATGGAACTGTTGTAGGTATGTGAACCACTTTTAATGGCGGTCGTTCTGCAACTTCCCTTGTGTCTGTATGAACTGCAGAGGCTTGTGATCAGTGTGGATGATTTTCCCCTTTCCCAAAATGTAATGTTTCCATTGACGACAAGATTTCACAATGGGATACATTTCCTCATCATAGGTGGGGTATTTTTCGATAGTATATGAGAGTGTTTCACTATAGTATGCTACTAGATGACCATGAATTGAGTGAGAAATTCACCTACAACATATTCAGATGCATCAGTCTCAATTTTGAAAAATTGTTGTAGATCAGATAAGGAGAGTCCTGGAGATGAGCATAAGTGATGCTTCAGATCATCAAATGATCATTATTGTGCCTTCCCCCATGTGAAATTTTCCCTTCCACCACCCTTAGTCATTTGGATGATAGCCCATGAAATATGGGTGAATCCAAACATGAACCGTCGGTGGAAGTTGGCAAGTCCCAAGAAGATTTGAAGCTCGATTAGTGTGGTCAAGGCTGGCCAATCAAGGATGACTTGGATCTTAGTTGGATCCACATGTACCCCATTCCCATCAACAATGTGTCCCAATTATTGGACCATATTCATGTCAAAGGATCATTTTTCCAAGTTGGCATATAGCTTGTGTTGTCGTAGAGTGTTGAAAACCTGTTGAATATGCTTCATGTGTTCCTCCCAAGTTCTATTGAAGATGAGGATGTCATCCAGATATACCACCACAAACAAGTTGGTGAAGGGTCTTAGTACATCATTCATCAACCTCATGAAAGTGGTTGGTGCATTTGTTAAGCCAAAGGGCATGTCCAACCATTCAAAGAGACCTTCTCTAGATTTGAAAGTTATCTTCCATACATCAGTCGGTTTGATGGGAACCTAGTGGTATCCATACTTTAGGTCAATATTCCTTAATAAACTTTCCCCCTTGAATTGGTCAATAAGGTAATCAATGCGGGGAATTGGGTACTGGTTCCTGACTGTGATTTTTTTTAATTCTCTGTAATCAATGCAAATTCGTCAGGTCCCTTTTTTCTTCTACACCAGTACAATCAAGCTTCCACAAGGGGAGAATATGATTCTGATGTGCCCCTTTTGGAGAATATCTTGGATATGATGCTTTATTTCGTCATTTTACAACAATGAGCAATGATAGACTATTCCATTAGGCAGAGGTGCACCGGGGGTTAGATCAAATGGATGTTTGACATGGCAATGCGCCAGTACCCCGGTGGGTGAGGAGAAGATGTCTCTGTACTCTTCCATGATCCCATCCACTTTCTTCTGCCACAAAGAAAGGTTCTGTGTAGAGGCCATGGATGTGGAGGCGACCTTATTCTTACTGTGAGTGTCAATAAAAAATAAGATGAACTTCCCGGTCTATGAAATGACCTTACTGCATTGCTTAGCAGAGATTAAATAAATAATGGTAGGTGGCGCTACCTCTGGTATCTTGTACAATTGTCTACCCAAAGTGAGTAAAATCATGAATATGGGTAACACTTTTGTGAGAATTGGGTATCCAAAACTCCTAGCGGCATTTTTTTGGCCGAAACATTTTTCGGCCAAAAAAATTGCACGTCAAATTGAACGACGCCCTAATGGTGCCCTCGAAACTCATGTACAATATTTTTCGGATGAATTGTTTTCCTGCGGTAAGCATATTTCAGCCGAAAGGATTTTTGGCTGAAAGGTTTGTTTTTAACGAATTTCGTTAAAATCTAGGTTTCAGCCGAAAGAATATTTCGGTCGAAAACCATAAAATGGGACTGTTTGCAAGAAACTACAAATTCTCTCCATCTTACTTGATCTTTGGAGGTAGCGAAATCCCATAAATACTCATAATTTAGTTTCAGAATTGATACCAACATTTTTAAAATTGAAACTACTTTCATTGGATATAATTTGTTTTCATTTTCATTGTTTTTATCTAATTTTATTTAATTTTATAAGAACATCACTGCATAATATTTTTAGGTGAGATTATGATTCAGTGAAATGAAAAATCAATATCTCTAAAAATACACAGTGGAAAACTATGGAAAATTTGTATTCATAATTCTTAAACTGTTCTCTTCAAAAGGGTATTTTTAGATTTTACTTTTAAGTAAAAATTAAGATAGATACATGGTGGGGGAAAACATGTGCTTAAAATCTGCAAATTTTCCAGATTGGTCAACTTCAAAAAATTCTATAAATTATAATAGTCATCTGTTAGATTCAAAACTATAGTCATCACAAAATAGAGTCTCTGTAGATTGTTGTAGTATATTTTATTTGTCAAAAACAAAAGTTTAATAATGGATACATTGTTGGGGGAAAATATAACTCATTATCTTTCTCTTCATTTTTAAGGAACATACTATCAAACAATTGAAAAATTGATATATCAAATCTTAATAAAAAGAAATTGAAAAATACTCAGTAGAAAACTAACACAATTCTTCACAAGTTTCGTTTTTACAGTAAAGAAAAATTCTAAATAAAAAAAATACTTGTGCTTACTGAAAGTTGAAGAATATGTTAAAATAAAAATAAAAAATCTCATAAAACAAGCAAAAGTGTTACCCATCTTCATGATTTTACCCAAGAAACATAAGTTCTACTTTGAAGGAAACACTCTTGAAGAAGTGGCAGATTACAAATACCTCGGAATTGACTTAAAAAAAAATCTAAGTTGGGAAGGTTGCAGAATGAAAAGAACTTTGGGAGGTTGGAAAGCGTTCTATGCGTCTCAAAACAGATGTAGAGAAGCAGAGCTATGGGATTGGAAGACTATGCAAACTCTCTTTGGTCTTTTAGTGATCCCGGTGGTTCTATATGGTTGTTAAGTGTGGGCCAGCAACATATCTAACTTACAGTGGAAGAAAATTGAGAAGATTCAAAAACGCTTGATTACAAACAAGTTTAAAATTAAAAGTTCAGTCCCATATGATATCATGTTGAGTGAAATTGGGGTTGCTCCTATTCAAGCAATTTCTATGGTGCGTCTCATAAGATATCTAAAAAAAATTGAACAAATGGAAAACAGTCGATGGCCTAAGGTCGTCTTCAATGACATATTGTGCAAAAGAAAGAAGACGTGGATGCGACAAAACATTAAATGGCTTAATAAATGGCATATCCACTTGAACAGGTTCCCTACAAATAATAAAGAGATAAATACTTTTGTTATTGATAGTTTCCACAAGTGAACTTGGCATAAAGGGCTCGGGAGAAAGAAAGAGTATTATATTGAAGAGTTTAACCCCACATACAAACATCATCAAAAAGTGTACATAGGGGACAATATATCTTGGAGAGACAAAATTCTTAATGCCCAATTAATAACCAATTCCCATCAACTCCACTATGAAACTGGGCATTGGAAAAGACCAAAAGAAGCTTGAGAAGAAAGGGTGTGTGTGTTATACACCTCCGAAAAAGTGGAAACAAAAAATCATTTCATTTTAGAGTGCGAAGCCTTCAAAGACAGTATGGATTGCTATATAAGTATCTTGACAACTATCTCTTGGAATAACTTATTCAGCGAGGGGACAGTGATAAATTGGGGGAGCTCATCATCAAGTTGAATAGGAAAAGGGTTGAACTGTAGAAATAAGTGTGTGAGGCGGTCTGTCCCATAGGCTATTGTTAGCCTCGTGGACGTTAAAATCATTTTCTTTCTTTATTTCTTTCAGCGATCCATTGGAGCATTGGTACACTAGTGAAGCTGAATATAATTGAGCCATCCACCATATTTCTATTTCCATTGTCGCCCCCACAACCCTTATGGTACGAATTTCAAAGGGATGAGAGGTAGGTTATTATTGTTTTTTTAAGTAAATGTTAACGTGTGGATTTTTGTCCAATATGGTTTTGAGGGAAATACCTCTGGTAGGATGTCAAATTCCACATCTATAAGACATCCCCTGCTTCCCGTTGGTCTACCGATGGGTCGGTTTCAGCTCGAGTTCCTTTGACATTAACTCTCTCAATTTCCCTTTATTTTAATAATGTTTGTAGGAACCTTTCATTCCACAACTCTCTCGGTTTAAACACACAGTGACAAAATCTTTAAATATCATCAATTTGTGATAAGAAGAATCTAGATACTTTGTCCTTTCATATTTCCACGCCGCATTCATAGTATGCCTGGGCAGTAGTCCATTAAAATGAACCATTACTCTGATTTGATTGGTTAGGTATACAGAACTGAGTTTCCATCCCAGGATTTCACAATTGTGAACCGCTTGTTTCTTCTCGAGTGGAAGAGAAAGAGGGAGAATGAAGGTATCCAATGCCTCTCCTTTCTCACTGTCTTTCTGAGGCGGTGAAATGTACATGAACAAATGAGATTCTGAGAGACAAGAAGGCGTACATTTTTTGTGATGAAGTGGTCCATTTTGCTCGTTTTGCTGTTGTTTTTGCTATGCTCCGCATAGTGGCGAATTCTTCTCTAGGGATCCTCGACGGGAATCGATTGCGGGCCAGAAAAATATATATAAGATATTTGGAAAGGAGAATAGGAAAATTAGACACCATGGAGAGCTGTGTTGTTGAAAACTTTACTTTATAAAAGTGGTAAAATATATCAGGGAAGAAGCATTCAATACGTTTTTCTTGGAATTCGATTTTAAAATTAGGAATCGGAGATGCTTATGCGAGTATGGAAGTTGTATCAAATGCAGCTAGCCACCAATCTAGTTTCTACTCAATTTATAAGCTCTGGACTACTATGGGGTACTTGTAACAACCCTGGTTAAATAGTTGCATAGGGTTTATTAAGTATAGTTAATTAATTAATTAATTGTCTTAATGTGTATTAGTTAAGTAAAGATTAACTATTAATAATATTATTTTTTTATTGTTTAATGAATGTCGATTAATTAATTAAATGATTACTTAACACATTCAAAGATTTGGGTGATGAATTAAATGGATGAATAACTTTAAATTATTTACAATAAGACTTTACGTATGCAAGGGGGGGATGAAGCATGGGGTGGAAGGATAAGGTAATAAAGGAATAGGATAAGGTAGTAAAGGAATCAGATAAGGTAATAAATGAATGGGATAATGTAATAATGGGGAGGATAAGGTAATTAATGGAGGATAGGGAGTCGGTGAAGGGGGGGAGATATGACGGGGAAGAGTCTAACGGGAGATGATTATGAAAAAATTGGGAGGAGAGGATTGTATTTGGGGGTTGTTGGATATTTTTATGGTTTTGGGGGAGTTTAGTTTTGGAGTGTTGGTGAACCATTGCAGGGGGGCCTGGGTTGGTGGGGGTTTTGGGCTTAGGGGCCAGGATTCCTTACGGTATCTTGGAGATAGGGAGCCGGACAGGCTGTTCCTAGCTGACTGGGTGGCTAGTCGGTTTTGGGTAGAGTTTAGCACAGTTTCAGCTTCAGCTTGGACAAACAGAGATCGGGGATTTAGCATCAGATGGAGGTATTTTTTTTATTTTGTATTTTTAGGATTATGTGGTTTTATGTGGATGGTTATGTAAATTATTAGCATGTTGTTCGTAAATTTAATTTATGTTGCTTATATGCTGAAATAAATTACTTATTTCTTATGTTGAATAATATCTATGTTTAATTGTATGAAATTTTACCAGGCTTAAGTAATTTACGGTTCTTACACTTGGTATCACAGCGCGGTTTCAAAACTGCAACCTGGGCTTGACCACTCACAATACTAAGATTTTGTCTTTGTGCCAACATGGTCTTTGTATCCAATCCAATTTGGGTTGTTACAGTTTCTATTGATATATATTTTTCATTTTTTAGCAATGTTATTTTTCCTATCTGTTATAGAATCATAAACAACAAAAATATACTTGCAATTCATTAAAAGCTAATTTTGTGGGACACTATTTTCAAGATAAATACGATGTGCTTTAAAAATTAATCTCTTCTTACTGCAACGATGTTGAAGGGTATAAGTCTAGATGATGACTAACAAAAATATACTTTCATTTCATTAAAAGCTAATTCTGTGGGACACTATTTCGAAGATAAATACGATGTGCTTTAAAAATTAATCTCTGCTTACTGCAACGATGTTAAAGGGTATAAGTCTAGATTGTGACTAACAAAAATATACTTGCATTTCATTAAAAGATAATTCTATGGGACATTATTTCGAAGATAAATACGATGTGATTTAAAAACTAATCTCTGCCTACTGCAACGGTGTTGAAGGGTATAAGTCTAGATGATGACTAACAAAAATATACTTGCATTTCATTAAAATCTAATTCGGTGGGACACTATTTCAAAGATAAATACGATGTGCTTTAAAAATTAATCTCTGCTTATTGCAACAGTGTTAAAGGGTATAACTCTAGATGATGACTAACAAAAATATACTTGCATTTCTTTAAAAGC
Source organism: Picea glauca (assembly GCA_000966675.3). Taxonomy (NCBI): domain Eukaryota; kingdom Viridiplantae; phylum Streptophyta; class Pinopsida; order Pinales; family Pinaceae; genus Picea; species Picea glauca. The sequence goes on from JZKD02S1601407.1 coordinate 550,966, forward strand.
TAATTATGTGGGACACTATTTCGAAGATAAATACGATGTGCTTTAAAAAAATTAAAAATTTCATTACTACATTAGACATCCTCTCTAAAAACTCTATCTTACTCCTTTAACACACTCCAAACCTCTTGAAACCTAAGTCAACTAATATGGCTGTATTACTCTGATATTTACCCAATTCTCTTAAAACTGGATCAATTTGTTCAAAACTCTTGAAACCTTATCAAATACTGAAGAATTATCAAAGTAGCGAGAAAGAAAACATTGGTATTTCGTTATCTGTCATCGAGTCACACATGTTTCAACCTTTTGGAAAGGAAGAAAACAAGATATAGCTTCTCATACATAAAGTGGCATGACTAAAGTCAATGTTCTTCTTCCAATTTGATAGTCATATTAGCAAGGCTATGTCACTTTGTATGTGTGTGTTGTTGGTGGTACACACATACAAATGGTGATTGGTTACAGGAACGAAGACTGTTCACTCTCTTAAACTTGAAAACTATCTTTGATGGTCCTAGATTTAGGAGAGGGGAGGGTCCCTCCCAACCTTCATACAAATATGTCATTTTGAAGACAAGGGAGTGCTAGAGTTATCGCAACTAGCAGAGGGGAGTTATCATTTTAATCGTTGTAGTTCTAAGACTTTAACAATCCCCAAATAAAATAAAATAAAATCCAACATAAGCTATTAGCTACGAAATCCAGTACATGTCTAGTCATGCCCTAATTTGTCGATTCATTGGTGGTTTTCCAACATAATTTATTCTCAGGAACGGATATCTTCAACATGGTTAATTAGAGGTTTTATCGATATGCTCTTCAGTGCAAAGGGTTTATTCATTATTGAAGTCAATGAATACAAAGAAATCAAGGAGGCTTTTTGAATATGACTCCAATTTCTTGCTTCAAAACTTTAGAATGCCTCTCGTCCCTCTCTCCTAACTGGTAAGCCTAATCTGGTAAGCATATTCAAAACATAAAACAACTAAAAACACTTGATCTTAGTAGCCATATTAACAGTTTCTACATGTACACACTATCGCATTACTAGCATATTGTTCTGTTAAGAAAATTAGCTTAGCCTCATAAGAGAATTGTTCCCAACAGGAAAATGATCTTTTGCATTAAAAACAGAGATTAACTACTTAAACCCTACTAGAGGAATTAAAGATCCATAAGTTTAAATCTACCATCGTTAGATTCACAGTCTTCACAATAGAAAAGGCTCTTAATCACAATTTTTTAACTAGCAACAACTTTTTGTCAGTTAAGTTGCAAAAATTGCCTAATATTGCTAGTTTTCATAGCCAGCCTAAAGTTACCATGGACAGATGGCTTACATATTCTCCAAAGAGATTTATTCCAAATGGAAAAAGGCTTCTGACGAGGAACAAGGAATTTACTGACTTAAAAACCTACCCAATGAAGAAAATAAAGATGGATTTAAGCCTAATGATCCCGTATCTCTTTCTAGCATCATAAAAATCAAATCCCTAACGACAGAAACGTACATTCATTTATGCTCTGCCAATTGCATGGTCTGATTTCTCAACCATTGTCGTTTATGCCACTTTTTCCTGGTACCATCCTGCAACACAACACACATGTTAGTTACCAAAGCCACAATATACAAGCCAGCGACCAACGCCAGAAACCAAACACATGACAAACAAGGAGGAGAAGCCATGAGAGAAGGCCATGGCGGTCGACCGCATAACCAAAAACCTCGCAAGAAGAAATGATGGGGAAAAGAGGAATTAGGGTTATGGCAATAAAGGTTAGGGTTTAGATAGGGGGGCGCTAGAGGAAGCAAGGTGGGCACGTAGAATCCATGTGTGCCCGCACTTGTTTTTAAATTATTTTGATTTTTTTTTATTTATTAAAATTTATATATATATATATATATATATATTATTTTTTTGTGTGTCTTCGTTTAAATTTTTTATTTTAGTGTAAAGTATAGTTAACTGTTTTAAAAATAATTAATTAATTCAACTAATTTAATTAATTGTTTTAATTAACTGTCTTTAATTTAGTGTGAAAATAATTTTAAAGTTAATTAATTATCTTTAAAAAAAATTGTATTAAATTAATTGTTTTATTTAGTGTAAAGTTAATCTACATTAAAGTTAATTAATGATTTTAGGGATTAGATTAAATTTGGATTAGATTAAAATTTTGTTGGAGCAGATGGGTTTTGAACCCACGACTACTCACCATAGTCCAAGCCTTGGAAAACAACCAAACACCAACGTCCCACACATGAGTCGTTATAAAATAAATTATTATACATAAATAAATTAATAGTCATAAAATACTATCCCGAAGTATAATCTCCAATTATCCATGTTAACCAAACACTAAGTTCTGAGCCCTCAACCACCGGGCCAAGCGCCAAGTCCTTCCATTCCATTCTACCAGTCAAAGTCGAGCACCAAGATTCGGTGCATCGCCTCAGGCTCACTACATATTGTGACCACAAGTCCAAAAACAATACATAACCATAGCGCACAATCACTAAGCTCCAATGCCCGAAAACCACTCTACAATCCTCAAGACTCGCACCTGCAGCCACTGAGACACACAATTCAACGCATATGTACAATGAGCCAAGGAAATCCCACGAGTCAAGCATCGAAGTATAGCCTTAGACTCATTTCATCGACATTAGGTTGGAAGTCAGCTTAATTAGTTGTAAACGCAAAGTATAAGGACTTAGACCAAGACAAGCGGGTGGCAGGCTTCGTGTGCACTAGGCAGGTAAGTTAGAGAATCAGTGAGTATGGTGAAAAGCTAGCGTAGCTACTAGGTGAGAGAGTCAGTATTTTTGTTAGGTAGTGACACCAAGCTTAGACCCTTAACCCTAACCTAGCCACTTCCCCTAAAGAGAGTAACGTCTGTTTACAAACAAGTAAAAAGAAACTTATGCCTAACCCTGTTTTCTAGTTAAGTTGCGCAAATGTGAAACGTCCTTGAATTCACCCTGACAAATTTGGTTGATGCAGGTTAAACCATACAGGATGGTTAGGCCTCGAGGGAATCGAGGCAGAGGAGCATCTTTGCAGGCACCGCAAACACCGCCAGCGCTGCCGCCACCATCGCCTGAACTAGCTCTTATACTACGCTCTTTGGAGGCCATAAATGAGACTTTAAAGGGGCGACAACCAGTAGGGATTGAAGTGGAACCCCCACCATATAGAACGGGTAATCCAGAAGCGTCAAGGGATTCAGGGGGACGACCTCCACCCGAAGACATCACTAGAGAACTACAAAATATCAAACTTCTGGAGTTTGTCGGGGGTCATGCGAGTGAACGCGTGGAAGCATGGTTGGAAGGCATGACAAGGTGTTTTTCCTTAAGGGACTATGCGTCCACCTCAAAGGCGAAGATAGTGATTTTTTAGTTGAGAGACAATGCCTTGAACTAGTAGGGAAACCTGGAAAGACAACTGCATATTACCCCGGACACAGTATCTTGGGAACTTTTTGAGGAGAGGTTCTGAAGGAAATATCTTCCAACTTACTATGAGGAACAACAGGTAGGAGCATTTCATGCTCTAGTATAGGGAAATAGAATCGTAGAGGAATACGAGATTAGGTTTATGGAATTGGTCAAGTATGTTTCATATTTGGATAATGACCAACGACAGGCAGAACGCTTCATCTATGGGTTGAACCCTAAGATAAGGCCTATGGTGCGGATGTGGAAACCGTATTCAGTAGCGGAAGTTGTGGAAAATGCACGTTATACAAAGGAACACATGAATTTAACTGGAGGTATGAGACTGACCTTTCCGCATCATCTTGGATTCGTAGGGAAGGCCCCTAGGACATTTCCCAGGGGAGGGGGCTCAAGGCCACCTCCGTATGGTAAGAGAGTCGCACCAAGGACAGTAGCCTCAGGGATTTCAATGGCAGCGAGTGCAACATCTCGTTTATCACCAACGACGTAGGCAAGTCCACAACCATATCAGGGAACAGCTAGCAGGGGCAGGGGTTCCAGGGGAAAGAACTCATTTCAAAGACATTCACAGAATAGTGCACAGGTTCAATCTCGTGTTACTTGTTGGGGATGTGGAGGACCCCATTACCAGCATGACTACCCAGAGTTACAGTCAGGATTTGTGCATAGAGAAGGAAAGGCCCCAATGGGAAGAGCAAGTAGCAACCACTATATTTACGTAGAAGTTAATAATCACCAGGCCGAACATCAATCCACGGTGGTGGAGTCATCAGGTATGCTAAATCATATCAATGTTAAGATTTTATTTGATTCTGGTGAGAAAAATAGTTTCATTTCACCATCTGCATTAGAAAAGAGTGGGTTGGCAGCCTATGAGCACGATGACTTTAAACAAGTTGAGATGGCTTCAAGGGAAAAACAAGCGGTAGGACCTAGCGTCGATAATTGTATAGTAGACCTGGGAGTGTGTACTACCAGGTTGAAGGTATACGTCACTACTCTTGGGGCATACGATCTAATCATTGGAATGGATTGGTTAGAAGCTCATTGAGCTTTGGTAGATTGTTTCACAAAAAGGGTGCTTTGTGTCAACGACGAAGGAAGGCCAGTGGAGATCCAAGGTGTACGGAGAAAGGTGTCTTTACGCTTTATCTCAAATATGAAGGTTAAGTGATGCTTGAGGCAAGGGTGTCGACTATATGTAGTGGAAGCAGTGAATGAAAGGAAGGGACCCTTATTAGATCAGTACCCGGTATTGTCATAATTTAAGGATGTTTTTCCAAACGAGTTACCAGGGTTACCTCCTGAGAGGGAGCTTGATTTTACTATTGAGCTAAAACATGGTGCAAAACCGATTTCGTAGACTTTGTATCGGATGATAGCGCCAGAACTTTGTGAGTTGAAAATGAAGTTGAATGAGTTGTTAGACTTAGGGATAATAAGGCCGAGCGTCTCACCTTGGGGTGCACCAGTAATTTTTGTAAAGAAGAAGGATGGTTCCTTACAATTGTGTATAGACTACAAGGACTTGAACCGTGCTATAGTGAAAAATAGGTACCCAATGCCGCGAATAGATGACCTCTTCGATCAGATGAAAGGAGCAGCGGTATTCTCAAAGATCGATTTGTGATCCGAGTATCATCAGTTAAGGATTAAGGAAGGCGATATCCCAAAAACTGACTTTCGAACTCGATTTGGGCATTACAAATTTGTCATAGTACCTTTCAGATTGACCAATGCACCAACAGTATTCATGAGCCTCATGAACGGCGTATTCCAGAAGTACTTAGACCATTTTGTACAAGTCTTTCTAGATGACATCCTCATCTATTCCAAGAACGAAAGAGAACATGAGGAACACTTGCGAGTGGTGTTGTCCTTATTTAGGGAGAAAAAATTGTATGGGAAGTTGTCAAAGTGTTCCTTCTTCCAGAAAGAAATCCACTATTTAGGTCATATCATTTTCGATGAAGGAATCTCTGTGGACCCAGAAAAGGTAAAGGCCATTATGAAATGACCACTGTCAAAAAATGCCCATGAGGTGAGAAGCTTCATGGGGCTAGAAGGTTATTATCGAAGATTTGTGGAAGGATTCTCAAAAATAGCGAAACCCGTCACCACTTTGCAGCACAAGGGGGTCAGGTATGAATGGACAGAAGAATGTGATAGTGCATTCATTGAGCTTAAGAGGTTACTAACTAGTGCACCAATTCTATGAGTGTCGGATATGGAAAAGGACTTCATAGTCTACACGGATGCCTCGAAGCAAGGGTTGGGGGCTGTGCTAATGCAAGATGGAGGAGTGATAGCTTATGCATTAAAGAAGTTGAAGAAACATGAAGAGATTTACGCCACTCATGATTTAGAGTTGGCAGTTGTAATGCTAGCTCTGAAACTTTCGAGGCACTATCTTGTGGGGAGAAACTTTGAGCTCAAAATGGACCATCAAAGTTTAAAAGATCTCTTCACTCAAAGGGATCTGAATTCCAGGCAAAGGCGATGGAGTGAGTTTATGAGTGAGTACGATTTTGATATTTTGTACATCAAGGGGAAGGAAAATGTGGTCGCAAATGCCTTGAGTAGGAGGCCATGTGTCTTCTCCTTGGTACCCTTAAAGGTCAATCTGAGGGAACGTGTGTTGATGCAACTCCAAGGAGACAGTTGGTATTTAAAGGTTACTTCAAACCTCCAGAGTGGGAGGCAGTTAGATCCAAAGTATGAATAATATAGTATGGAAGCAGACGGACTGTTAAGATATCGAGGAAGGATGTACATCCCTGAAGATGGGGATATTTTAAGCATCATACTAAAGGAAGCCCATAGATCACTTTATTGTGCACATCCGTGTGTGAAGAAGATGTACGCAGACATGAGGAAGCTTTTCTTTTGGGTAGGCATGAAGCACGATGTAGTTCATTTCATCGCCAAATGCCTAGAGTGTCAACAAGTGAAAGCCGACAACCATCACTCGGCAGGCCTCCTACAACCACATGATGTTCCTATGTCCAAGTGGGAAGTCATCTCCATGGATTTTATTGTGGGGTTGTTGCCCACATCTCATAGACACAATGCCATTCTTGTGATAGTGGATAAGTTAACCAAGAGTGCTCATTTTATTCCAGTTAGAGACACTTACGATGTCACTGATGTGGCACGTGTATTTGTAAGTGAGATTATCTGTTTGCACGGGATACCTAAGAAGATCATTTCAGATAGGGACTCCAGATTCACTTCTAGGTTTTGGACAAGTTTGCAGTCAGCATTGGGGACTCAGTTGAACTTAAGCACAACTTATCATCCTGAAACAAATGTGCAAACTGAGAGAGAAAATCAAGTCATGGAAGACATGCTTAGGATCTATGTCATGGATAATAAAACCCATTGGGAGAAGTACCTACCTTTGGTAGAGTTTGGCTACAATAATAGTTTTCATAGCTCCATCGGAATGCCACCCTACGAAGCTCTATATGGAAGGCCATGCAGAACACCATTGAGTTGGGAAAGATTAGAAGACCGAGTAAAAGTTGGTCCAGAATTGATTCAAGAGATGGAGGAATAGGTGATTCAGATTAGGAAGAGACTGAAGGAAGCACAAGATAGAAAGAAAAGTTATGGAGATGCACACAGGACCGACCGAAGTTATGAAGTGGGAGACCATGTTTTCATTCGTATCAGGCCTAATAAGAGTACCATACTGTTCAGGAAGGGGACAAAGTTGTCACCTCGATTTATAGGACCATTCAGAATCCAAGATAAAATTGGACCCGTTGCCTATCGTCTTGTACTACCACCTGACTTGCATAAAACTCATAATGTTTTTCATGTATATGTTTTATGTCATTATGTTGTTGATGAATCACATAAACTAAATTGGAAGGAATTACAGGTATCAGACGTGGGAACTCTCACGGTAGAACCATTACGCATATTGGACCGTAGAGTCCGACAGCTCAGGAACCGTATGGTAGACCAAGTTAAGGTCCAATGGGACAAGTATAGTCCAAGATCTGCTACTTGGGAAGACGCCGAGACATTACAACGAGACTATCCCTCACTTTTTTTTTTACCACCTCGAGAATGTGTTTCTCGAATGTTGGGTGTATGTAACACCACCTTTTGACTTAGACAGCCAGGATTACCTGAGGCCTACATACTTCTATTTTCTATTCACAGTGAAACTATTAAATGATACACTTAATCTTTTAATACGTATGAACCTTTATGAATGTTATATGTATTTGAATAATGATGGATATGATGCGATATATTGTGAGAATGTAAATTTAATGAATGTTTAAATGTTATTGATGATGATGAATATAATGCGATCTACTATGTGAATGTAAATTTTATGAATGTTTAAGTGTTATTGATGATGATGGATATGATGCTACATATTGTGTGAATGAGAATCCTATGAAGGTTTAAATGCTATTTGAATGATGATGGGATATGATGCAATCTATTTGGTAAATGATAATTTTATGAATGGGTGTCGAAATTGAATTATGGGATATTATGAGATCTATTTCTAACTTGAAAACATTGATGTTAAGTTGTTGGTATACAGATACTGAATTGAAATGATGATTGTATGCAATTACATGATGATAATGCATAAGAATGTATGAGTTTGTGTTACAGACTAATCTGCAAGTTATGGGCTATGAAATAGCCAAGGGATAATGATGATGAAAGAGGATGTCATGACCACTAGCTGAGAAACATTATGGTATGAATATTTGTATGTGAAATTATATTAGTTTGGATGCATTGCTATGATATGTGGACTAGTGCAGGATTCTAGGTGATGAGACTGCTCAAAACTGAATAAACCATGACAAAACTCCCAGCAACACGGTGCCACTGTATATTCCATTGTAGGGTGTGGACCCTAGTTATGATTAGGAGGGGTGGAGGCATATCCCACCATGTATCCTTTGAAACCTGAAGTCATGGAAGGACGGTGTTAGCTCACGCTCCCCTAAACGTGTGGCGATGAATGTCAGTTGCCTGCTAGGGAAGCTTGGTCGAGATAGTGACAATTCCGCTTACAAGTTCTATTTGGAGTTAGGTCAATATAGTTGATGCTCCAAGATAGTCCAACAGAGGAAGGATAGGAATGAAAATGGAAGTAAGTTAGGGAGGAAGTATGAGTAGAAATAGTCGAGAAAGTATGGAGATTTGTCTTATGGTGGAATTTATTGTTTTTCTCATCTAAAAAGAAAATGTGTATATATGAATATTCATAATTACGTAGCTAAACCACAGTTGTCTAAATAAAATTGTTGAACTAGATAATTGTAATTAAAGGATTTCGCAAACATTGGATTGGTTTGTTGTCTTTTATAAAAGAATAGTCTTGTTGATTGGATTGGATGCATACATAAATTACTATAAGGGTGATAGTTATTGATTATTAGTACATGCACGAGACTTATATGTACTAGCTACACATGCATTTCTTGTACATATACACTAGTATATATGAGTTTTCTTGGCTTACATACTAATAATGTCGGTTAATTGTTATGAATGTGTGAACCATGTTTTTTTTCCTTTGTATCATGAAATACCTTAACTTTGGGATGAAGTTTCCTGAAGGGTGGGTGTATGTAACAACCCTGGTTAAATAGTTGCATAGGGTTTATTAAGTATAGTTAATTAATTAATTAATTGTCTTAATGTGTATTAGTTAAGTAATGATTAACTATTAATAATATTAATTATTTATTTATTGTTTAATGAATGTCGATTAATTAATTAAATGATTACTTAACACATTCAAAGATTTGGGTGATGAATTAAATGGCTTAATAACTTTAAATTATTTACAATAAGACTTTACGTATGCAAGGGGGATGAAGCATGGGGTAGAAGGATAAGGTAATAAAGGAATCAGATAAGTTAATAAAGGAATGGGATAATGTAATAATGGGGAGGATAAGATAATTAATGGAGGATAGGGATTTGGTGAAGAGGGGGAGATATGACGGGGAAGAGTCCGACGGGAGATGATTATGAAAAAATTGGGAAGAGGGACTGTATTTGAGGGTTGTTGGATATTTTTCTGGTTTTGGGGGAGTTTGGTTTTGGAGTGTTGGTGAATCATTGCAGGGGGCACTGGGTTGCTAGGGGTTTTGGTCTCGGGGGCCAAGATTCCTTACGGTATCTTGGAGCTAGGGAGACGGACAACTGGCTGGGTGGTTAGTAGGTTTTGGGCAGAGTTTAGCACAGTTTCAGCTTCAGCTTGGACAAATAGAGATCTGGGATTTAGCATCAGATGAAGGTATATTTTTTATTTATGTATTTTTAGGTTTATGTGGTGTTATGTGGATGGTTATGTAAATTATTAGCATGTTGTTCGTAAATTTAATTTATGTTGCTTATATGCTGAAATAAATTACTTATTTCTTATGTTGAATAATCTCTATGTTTAATTGTATGAAATTTTACCCGAAAACACGGCCATCTACATTCTCATGATAAAGAGGGAAAAAACTTCAAAATAGATTGGAAAAGAGTCGCAACTACTAGTATGTTTGGTTTTGCCTTTGTAGGACGAGTTGGTCACTTCTGGTACGAGGTCTTAGAGCATATAACAAGACATTATTTACGGTTGTGGCCCAGTTCTTGGTAGTTTTTTACTGCTAAGTTGGCTGCAGATTCTCTTTTTTTTGGCCCTATGCATTTGCTTACATTTTTATTTGTTGGTGAAAAATGTAAACAATGTAAACGTCAGCACTTGTTCATTCTTCATGCAGCTTGAACCACTCATAATATTCTCAATTAATTCTGTATTGATTCAATCATTATGTTGTCAATTTCGCGGCCTGGTTTGCCATGAGATTTGAATTCATTGAGAAATGGCGAACCTCGTACTGAAGAGGATATTTTTTTCCAGATGGAGGAGGGTATACGCTCATAGAGAGGGGTACTCTACAGGAAGATCTCTCCTTACAGCCCACGATCAAGTCCAAGAAGAAGGTCGGCTCTCGGTTATGGATGCGCTTTGATGTAGCTGAGAATTCAGAGGTGCTCGAATGCGATAAACAAATGATAATGAAACGCGTATCAATTCCTGCAAGGGATTTTAGGATCCTGGGTTCCATCTTTTCCCATTCATCAAACATTCTCGCCAGGGAGAAATTCATGATGGTTAATTTGGAATTTATAAATGCCATTGTTACTGCTGAAGAGGTCTTCTTGCTTGATCCTTTGAACCATGTTGTTCTTCCATTTGTGGATCAAATCAGGCAACAACTTCCTCTCAAAATCCTATCAAGAATTCGGGAAAGCCATCATACAGATCAGCAAGAAAGACATGGCACCTCTGCCACAACTTCACCTGGATAGTGGTTGCCTGTCCCAGAAGCAGTAGAAGGGCTGTAACGTGAATTTCCTTGAGAGTTATGTGTGCTAGAAATAGCTTTGGAGGTGGCTTGCACCTACATGGACTCAAATGTTGCAGAACTTGAACGAGAGGCTTATCCTATATTGGATGAACTTGCAGAAATGTTAGTACCAAAAAACTTGAGCGTGTGTGGAGCCTGAAAAGAAATCTCACTCGTCTCCTTGCTTGGGTCCAGAAGGTAACCTTCACAGTTTTGATGGTTGTTTACCACTATATAAATTCATTGTGTGTTATATGCACTAACTTTATGAGGGGAATAAATGTGTGGAAATAAATATTTTGGTCATGTTTGTGGGAGATCCATTAGGTGATTCATGGTTGTCTTCTTGGTAGAGATTCAAAATGACAATGAAATAGAAGCTAAGAATTCAATAAACAAATATATAGATCAAATATAAGAATCCAGCGTCATGGGAGAGAGATCGATGAATGTTGTATCTTATGGAATCAATCGGAGGACAATGGGTGGAGATGGCACACTATTGAAATATTGATAATCCATGTAACAACCCAAATTGCACTGCCTTGAACCTAGCGGTACTCGTATGTTGCACGAGGAAAGACCAAATACCAAATTCAAACACACGAAATTATGAATCAAGCACTGATTTGAATTTTTATGTGAATAGTTGGAATTTTATTCAGAGCAGCACCAACCATTACAGATTACCATCGACTAAGTTTCTTCAGTGCGAGATATCTAATTCTCCATTTGATACGAATAAGAACAACAGCTGGCTTGCATTTCCATGCGGGGCTTTTCTTCACATACTCGTCAAAGACAAATAAGCACAAAATTTATATCCAGAATGGGCATGATGAGGAAGCACTGAAACTCTTCTGCCAAATGCAAACAACAGGCAAAAAACGAGACCAGTTTACCTTTTCAAGTGTTCTTAGGGCATGTGTTAGCATATCAGCTATGGAACAGGGCAGCATCATCCATGCCTCTATCATTAAAACTTGGTTCGAGTTAGATACATTTATTGGGAGTGCCCTTGTCGACGTGTATTCGAAATGTGGGAGAATTGAGAATGCATGGAGGATCTTTGACAAAATGTTTGTGTGAAGTATTGTCTCCTGGAATACAATGATTACAGGATATGCTCAGCATGGACTTGGCAAACAGGCACTCCAAATGTTTCAACAAATGGAATGGGCACGTGGACTGATGTAGCAAAGGTGAGAAGCATGATGAAAGACGAGGGTGTGAAGAAAGAACCAGGATGCCGCTGGATTGAAGTGAAGAGAAAGGTACATAAATTTGTTGCACAAGATAGATCACACCCAATGTAACAACCCAAATTGGATTGCAGATGAAGAGGTTGCAGACCATGTTGGTACAAAGACAAAATCCCACTGTTGTGGGTGGTCAAGCCTAGGTTTCAGTTTTGAAACCAAGCCCTCTGATACCATTTGTAGAGCCTGGTTATTTTCCGAACTCAAACTAATTAAAAAAAAATCTAAAATTTAGTTTAGAATTTATTTTAATGATTTTCTTATACTTTGAATAAACCATGAATAAATAGTGTCAATATAATAATGATAACAAAAAAATAATATCATCATCAACAACAAGATAATGATAACAACAATAGAAGAATAATGATAACCACAACATAATACATACCTCCACCTGCAGGATGATTTATCTAGTCCATTTTATGTCTGATCACGTTCTTGTTCTTTTTTAGACTGAATATTAACCTCCCAACCAACTAGGAACAATCTTTCTAGCTCTCTAGCTCCAGGAATCCTAGCAGTTTCCTGGCCCTCGAGCCCAAAATTCCTAGCAACAGTAGTGCCCTATGAGAACTCCCAAAAACAATTCCTCCAATTTCCTCCTTCTCCTCTCCCTTTCAACATTTCAAAAATCCTCGAACAAAAATAAGATCCCTCTTCCAAGTCCTCCTCTTCTTCCTTATCCTCCTCTCTCAATTCCCCCTCATTAATTTCAAACAACCTTATCCGCCCATTATTTCCCCATCATCCTTATCCCCCCATTAATTACTTCACCCACCTTTTAATAATAAAATAATAAAGACTCATTAATATATTTTAATAATTAATTAAATTTAAATTAAAAACTATGATAAAAGTAATCAATTTAATAATAAAAAAAAATACTTTTATGTCATATATATTTACGTCGAAGGAGTTCTATAGGGGAAGGCTTCTCTTGCCTTCTGTCGTCTGTCCACGACGAATCACTAATTGCCACGTATTCATGTTTGTCCAATGAATCAACAAGTGCCAATTGTATTCTTCACCTTCGTCGACCTACTTCTCCTTCACCGACTGTCGAGATAGAAGATTCAGGAAAGGGGGAAGAACTAATATCAATGCTAGACCTGGAGAAGGTCGACAATGGTGAGCAGATGGACTCTTTCCAAGTTTCCCATGGCACAGATGGTCTTGATGAGATTGGGTCGGATTTATCAGGAAAGACTGAAACCAATGATGACACTGCGTGTTTCTTGAATGATGAGGAGATAGAGTAACAACCTGCATTGGTTCTAGGAATTGAAGAGAGAAAGGGTAAAGACCTCGAGGCAGATTCAAAGATGGAAATAGTGGAGGCTTTGGAGGAGATTGAGATATTTGAGGAGAAACACCATGAATTAACCTTGTGTTTTGTGTCTAGCACGTTGAAGGCAATTGGTGGCATCTCAAGGAAGACAGATGAAGGGGTTAAAGAAAAGTATCCTTAAAGATGAGTCCCTTCGAAGTCCTCTATGGTAGACTGTTTAACACTTTAGACAGCTAGAGTAATCCCATAAACAGGATTTCTTTTGGACCTGACATATTGAAAGAAATGGAACAACAAGTGACTTAGATAAAACAAAACCTGAAGGTCGCTTAGAACTGACAGAAAAGTTATGCTGACCAAAAGAGAACTCCAAGAGAGTTCAAAACGGGAGATCATGTATATCTCAGGGTTAGGCCCAGGAAAAGTCCCCTGAAAATGGGAGCTTGTACCAAGTTAGCACCTCAGTATTGTGGACCCTTTGAGGTCCTAGATAGAGTGGGACCTGTAGCCTATAGGCTAGCACTTCCTCCCACAGTAAAAGCACATAATGTTTTCCATGTTTCATTATTAAAGAAATATGTACATGATGCTAATCATATAATTGATTGGTCTGTGATCCAGGTGGAACCGGAGGGAGAGTTTCCACCAAAACCTCAATGCATACTGGACAGAAAGGAAACCCTGCTCCGGAACCGAACCATTGCACAGGTCAAGGTGCAGTGGAAACATTTTAGCCCAGATGAGGCTACATGGGAAATGGAGGATTCCATGAAACAGGCATATCTGATTTTGTTTACACCTGTACATGCATGTCAAGTTGATAGATAGAACATCGAGGACGATGTTCCTTTAAGGGGGAGGGAATTGTAACACCCTGTTTCCCCCAGTCTGTAAAAATAA